>JAAEAF010000277.1:0-525000 GCA_011037195.1 Triatoma infestans | reverse complement strand
TTTTTATAAACAGAAATTACTATATTCAGTTTTAGTTTTTCTGGGAAACATCCGGTTAAGAATATTAAATTTATAATATTCACAAGATGACTTGCTAAAGTGTGTCGTATGTATTTTATAATTTTAGAATTTAAATTATAGATATCCAAGGCATTTTTATGTGAAAGGGAGTTGATAGCGTTCAGAACTTCTTCTTCTGTTACTGGGTACAGAAAAAGGATTCCATATTTGTACTAAGAATTTCAGTATTCGTACTGATAACTTCATTATAGAAAACCGTGAAATAGTGGCATTACCTGTATCAACGAAAAACTTATTGAACTCATTTGGGGATATTTGTATTTCAGTATCGGCCCGTTTTCTGCCGCTCTCACTATTTATTATATTCTATGCGTCCTTAACTGAACTAGAATGGCTAATTCTATAATCATCTGCAACATTATAAACACTATAAAGCTTTCACAACATTCCTTTTGTAAGCTTTTTTAAGTTTGTTTAGTTTAGACTTATCCTCTCTGTAATAAGGCCGCTGTTTATTAATTGTTTAGTAATTATTATATTGTCCCTCTGATTCTTTAGCTCAGGGTAAACCAGAAATCATTTATAGTAGTAGTAAGTCGGTCTCTATCTATCACTTTTTTTGTTAATGGAAAACAATGTTCGAATATACGTAAAAAAATATTAAAAAATAATTCAAATAAATTATTTGCATCAACACTATGTACATTTTCATAAATATCTAAGCTAAAGTTATTAAAAAAGAACATTATTAAAAATATCAAGGTTCATAACATTAACTGATCTACTATATACAGCACGTTTGTTTATATTGGAAGGCTGTTTAAGTTTCATTGTAAACTTAGTAAACAATGCCATATGATCAGATAACAAGTTGTTCACAGTTGTGGTGGTGCTTTCGTCAATGTCTGTTATCACATTATCAATACAGTTTTTCCTTAACGGTCCGGTCCAGTCGCGTCTGTGCTTGTAATGTGTAAATTATAACTGTTTAGTGAAAGCATTAAATTGTTAACATTTGTATTGAGCGGAAGCCCAGTCAGCTATAGAACTGATAATATTGAAGTCACAATAAATGAGAGCGACAATGATATTGAATAAACACTTTGGAAAATTAGCGTAGCTGGTTACCAGCAGAAACCCCCAAAAACAAAGTTTCCTAGACAAATATAGGAAATAGAAATGGCAGCTTTATATCGCGAAAAAGGGAAAAAGAAGTCGCATTTCCAGTTGATGGATTCTGTCCGACACCTTCGTATCAGATGCATATCTAAACCTAAACGGAATACCATGTTTACGAATACCATGGTGGTGTTTAAACAAATTATAATAATTAAGTCTTCCTGCCTATTGTCCTTTAAAGGTTATAAAAACTTATATTTATACCACTAATGGTGGAACATAATATATGTGCCCTATAAAATATGCATGATCAAGCCAGAGCAAGTATGAATTAAATTTTAAATGAAGCACTTCTGACTTTATCAACATGAATAATTCAATAAGGATCCATTTTCAAAATTAAAGTAATTGCACTGAACCTTATTGCCAATTGCTTACATATTAGAATTTCCACTAATACGTATTTAAAATGCTCTTATGTAAAGACTTTAAAATCAATTTGGATTATATATATATATATATATAGATATATATAAAACCCGAGGGCGGGTTGGCTACCACGTAGTGTAAGTCACAAAAATTGAAAAATGGATTCAAAACACTTACCGTACTAGACACGCAGTTCTTCGTGTCCGACAAGTGGCGTGGGTCCTAGTTCAATAGTCCGTTTACAGAGGGCTGAATGTAATTACAGTGAACGAAACTGCTAAGCGCCTTGGCAATCTAGTGATGTTAAGTCCATTTTTAAATTTTTGTTACTTACACTAGTTGGCAGCCAAACTGTTCAATAATATAGGGCTGTATATGTATATATATAATATATATTTTCAAACACATTCAATAATTGAATAACGTACCAAATTTGGTAGTTGGATTTTAGTCGGCCTGAAAAAATAGATATTACTTTACTTTTTGACAAATATTTCCGGTTCCGATAGATTTTACCCGAAACCATTTTTGACGATTGCGAAGGTAAGTACTTAAATAGAATAATAACAAGTTTGAGCTTAATAGGTATTTTCGATTTTTCAGATGATTGCTGTTCATACAAAAACTATGCCATTTGTTGCCCGCAGGAGTTTGGCCATCTCGTTACTTACCATTCTTCCATGTCAAAAATTATAGTAGCAACTAGAGAACTTTAGTATTCCTTAACAAATCAATGAATTTGCCAAGCGCCATTCCCAGTAGTTTTCGTTCTGTTTGTAAGTCAGTTCGATTTTTTTATTTACATAGAAGAAGTTAAAAATCTGGTGTATAACACTCACACGACATTCTCTTACTGCGATTTACATAGTTATAACTGACTAATTCTGTTCTAACATATAATTCTTACTAGATGTTTAGTTGTCTATAAAATAAATGAATGGGAGAATCTAAAGTTTATAAAAACAACTTTTAGAGGAAAGCATTACCCTACCACTCCCTCAAAACCTCCCTTAAATCAATTTACACGGAAACTAATTCAAAAACAGTTAAAAGGTCTCTCTGTATGTGTGGTTAGTATATATAACAAGTTTAATGTAAAAAAATTCACTTCCGGTGTACCAATTTTCGTCAAACTCGGAATTTTGGCATCACATTTCATTGTAATTAATATTATCTAGATGACAGAATGGTATAATAAACTGAAACAACACTTTGAAAGAAAGAAACCACCATCCCTCCCCCAAAAGACTTCTTTAAATGGATTTTCCCGGAAAAATATGCAAATAAAATTTATAGCTCTTTAAATGTGTAGTTAATATTTCAAGTATTACTTCCGGTTGTCTGATTTGATTACAACCTTTATCCCATGCATAAACTAAATATAAGATTTGAACTTGCTGCGATTTACCTTTTTTGAGTTAAGCTGACGGACGAATACGGACACACACACACAGATCAATTTCTAAAAACATTTTCTGACTCAGGGTCCTCAAAAAAATATCCGCTGAAACTCTATATCAGCAAGAGCAAATTTTTATTTCATTTTGTTTTCTTTTAATTTGTCATTTAAATTTTGAATTTTTATTAATTTTCTTCCATGTTTATATTCCAAGATTTAACATTATTATACTAAATAAAGCCTTGAAAACAAAAAAAATCAGCGAAACAAAATTCACAAATTAACTTATATTTGTCATTCATATAACGATTAACGTATAATTAACTTTCGATTATAATTAATTACATATTAAATATAATTATATATATATAATCTCCACGGCAATATTCTTAAGAAAATTATAGTTTAACATTAATGATAAAGTCATTTAATAAATGCCACAACAATTTAAGGTTTGTAATTAAATTTGAATGAAATAAAATTTGCAAAATTAAGGCGAATTTTTAGATAAAACGTTTAGTAATGATTTATTATAGATATGACCTTTACCTAATTCTAATGACAACTAATATTGTAACAGATTGCCAACAATTTATTACTACTGTTAGAAAATATTCAAGCACAATAATGACTAACCTAAATTCTCTGTTTAGTATAATTAATGCTGTTAGGTCGCACTTCCGGTTATCCGATTTTCTACAAAAATTCTTTACTTAGAAACACTTCTAATGTACCTTAATATTATAGAGATTTTGGAAGCACATATTTTGTTGACGTGGTACTTTTCAGGAAGGATTGACGTTGTAGCTTTCCCAGAATCACCCCTTCCAAACACGAAAAACTACAAAAAAAAAAAAACTGAACTAAATCGACACTCTGGACGCCCTATATGAAGATCATGTAGCATCAGTTTAAATGTCAACTAACTGAGAGACTGCTGAAATAATTTTTTTTTGAAAAATATTTAGAATGTAAAAGTGATAGTTTCAATCTATGTAGTGAGCATTTCAAAATTAAAGAAAATCGCTTTAGTCGTTTTCCTTGATAACTCGCAAAAAATCAAAAACCTATTGTGTAAAATCGTACTTCCAGTTAACTGATCTATTTCGAATTTGGAATTCTATCGTGAGGAAAAGCAAACATTCAGCCAAAGTCGCACATCCGGGTAAGTATTTGGACCAAAAGCTTCTTACCAGATGCGATGCTGGTACACTAACTAACACGCACCAGATATGTGATAAAAAACATTTATATTTTCAGGGAATCTTAAAACATGTATGTACATATTTTCGGTAAAACTCAACTTAGAATATTTGACAAAATGTAACCTTATATACCGCAGTAAAAGAAAGTAATAACTAAAACAAGTTATTTCAGTATAAGATTGTACAATCTAAAATTGATAATCGATCAGAAAGAAACCATCCATTCTATTAATACTTAAACAACACTGCCATCTATATACTACTTTTAACTGTCGTCGTAAAAATCAATACCACACACACTTTAATATAACAGATACGATTTTGTCTATATGATCTAATACAATCCTATTTATATAACTTATTCCGGTGATCAAGTTTTCCCTGCAAAAAAAAACACTGTTTTCATACTGTGACGAATTTTAGAAAGCTTTCCACACCCCCTAATTTAGGAACAGAATTTCCCGATTGGTCACGGTTTTCCTAGTATAGTTCCTATTTTATATGTAATCGTTCCGGAAATGGGAACAATAGTTTCTGACTGACACTATGTAATAAATAAAGTGATTGTTAGTAATAAAAATAATGATCTACATTATGATATAAATAAATAAATAAAAACCTTTGTGTGTTAAGCATTACACGACTTTCTCTTTGCAATTTGGTTAGAATACAAACTAGCAAATTTTCTTCAATACAAGGAATTTTATTACTTTTTAAGAGGAAGAGAGAGAGGTAAGAGGAAGTATTGCGACCGTTTCAAATTTTCGACATTTCACCGGAAATACGTTTCGCGGTCCCCTGAATACGGTGTTTCTAGCGAATTGTGGGTGTGCTGTGAACAAAGTATCTCAAAACAAAAAAATCGCAGGAAGCTCAAACTTGGTATTCGGTCTAAGTACGACCATCTGACAATGATGGTTTCGAGCAAAATCCATTAACTCGGGTTTTACTAAATTTTTTTCCTTTTTAGTTTTTCGAGACTTTCTCAAAAACGGCTCCAACGATTTTCTTTGAATTTCGTTAATATCTACTTACTTAAATTACCTATCACTTTTTATTTGAAACATTTCTCCGAGGAGAAAAAAATGATTTTTCGGAGGTTCGAGGGGAACACAGTTGTGTTATTCTTTCCTCTAATATACCGCTTCAATAAAAAGAATTGTTCAACCCCCTATGTGATATTAAATAACATTAGTAGCATTGGTAGGATTCCAAATTTGAAGAAAATAGGTTGACCGGAAATGCAATTTTACAGAATAGGTTTTTGAGTTTTCTCGGAAATAACCACCTAAAGATTCCTTTAAAGTTGGAATGTTAACTAACAGACAAATCACTTTTAGAGGAAACATTTATCCGAAAAAAATTATTTCAGATTTTGGGGAACCTCAGATCAGTTAGGTAGAAATTTAAACTTGTTGAAATTGAAACAAGCTTGATTGGCTGAGAGCACGCTCACAAAACTAGTTACACTCAGTGTAGCCGATGATAAGCCCAACCATTATTTCCATGGTAAGTTCATCCAAACCCTTCTTAACATAACAATTTTAATGAAAATTTGTCCATTAAATTGTATTGTATTAATTCAACCCTCCTCTATGTAATACTAATCCGAATAAAAGAGAATGTCAGAATTTTTTTGGAGATATAACAGGGCAATGTGAGAGATCTATTTTCTGCCAGGCACCGGACAGTGTTCTCTGACAGTCTACACTGTCCATAATCCAGTAGTGAGCTGTTGAGGCTCCCAGGAAAAGAAAATTTAAGAGCAGCTCTCGAACGCAGGACCTCCGCCTAGGATTCCCGTGCGCTAACACTTGAGTTCAATATCTACCCTAGTTAATTTCTTAAGGTTTTAAGTAAAGTTGCATGGATTTTAGGTTCCTCACTATCTTAATGCGAAGATCTAGCGCAGTACACTAGGTAATACCCCGATCAGTCATCAGTAACATTTATAATGATTATTTATAGCCGCCCTTAACATTGATTACCCATAAAACTATCTAATTACAAATATTTTGTGGGAAAATCGGTACAATCAAAAATGATAAATTTAAAGGAGAAAATCGTTGAACCATTTTTGAAAAAATTCTATGAAAACGAAACCTATTGTGTAAATTCGCAGTTCCGGTTAACCTTATCCGGTTCCGGTTAATCCAACGGCACTAATGAAGTTAATTTCTTTATCTCACTGCTGTGAAACAAAGTACTGCAATCAAGTCCAAATTTTCGAATGCTGAAGTTCTTTCATAACTTAACTTTCTGTTAAGATAGCACTACGCCGAATCTGCTATAAAGGTTTTTATTTAGTTAAACATCCATGCAAGTTTATTTATTTATTTAAATCTGATGTTACAGACAACATGCCGGACACCTATCTTATCCCGGAGGAAGAGAAAATCCAGAGGCAACACTGCTGGGAGCTCTCGAACCCGCGACCTCTGCTTGGGAGTCCCACACGATATCACTGACCTAATCCTTAGTCTGGAACATCATTATTATCTTCTTTTTTTTCACTTTTTGCCATTTTCTTGAAAACAGCTCCAAGATTTTATGTGAATTTCTCAGTCGAGTGAATTTTTAGAGTGTTCGGAGTGGGGAGCTAAGTGCTGCAACCTCAAACTCTCTTCTAAAATCCCACTTCTGTATAATGAATATATGGGGTTCTATCAATTAACAGGTTGATTAAATACAGCACTAGAATTACAAATTTAAACATCCACAAAATGGCCACAAAGATTTTCTTTAAACTTGGAATGCTAACTGCACCATATATATATATATTACTCTTATTTGAAATATTTCTTTCCTGAAAAAAAAAAGATTATAGAATGTTCCCAGATTTTAGGTGGGATTTGATGAGAATCACTTTGGGTGTACAGTGTAATCAGTTCTCTCCTCTACCTGTCTTCTATTTGCAGACAACCACAACACGACTTTCCTCGCCATCGCCCCTCTATTACTTTCTCTAGTAAGAGAAATATTGTAACCGTACCAAATTTTCGATGTTGAGTTTTCACCGGAAATATCCGTTTTGAGGTCCCCTGGTCCAAAAAAGTGGTTTCTATTGGTCTGTGTGTGTGTGTATGGTATGTATGTATGGTATGGTATGTATGTAGGGTAGGTATGTATGGGAGGTATGTATGTATGTGAACAGTATAGCCCATAAATGAAAAGTCGCAGAAAGTTCAAACTTGATATTCCGTTTAGGCCACCTGAGATTCGACACCTGTCAAAATACCTCAACCGGAAGTCCAATTAATTGAATGTTTTTTCACATTTTTGCGATTTTCTCGAAAATTGCTCCAACAACTTTCTTTGAACTTTATATATCAACTACATCTACAAAGATCTACAATTTTTATTTGAAACATTTTTCCGGGTAAATGCATTTAATAAGGGCAATTTTGGGGGAGGGATGGGGTTAGGTTCTCCTCTGTGCTATTTCAGTTTATTACACAATTCTATCATATAAATAATATTAAATAGAACTAAATATATTGTTGTAATTCAGAGTCTGAAACAAATCAGAACCGGAAGTATGTTTTTACTGAATAGTTTTTTTAGTTTTTGCGATTTTCTCCATAAAAACACCGACGAATTTCATTAAATTTGGTGTACTAACTATTAAAAAGTTTATTAATTACATTTTGAAAACTGGTGTAAGAGAAAGTTGTGTGAATGTTCACATCAGATTTTTTTTTTTGTAGGATAACTATTTCACAACAGATTTTGTTCCTTTTTTCCCCTAGTGTCAGGAATGGTAAACTTGGCTAGTTAATTGACCATTGTTCTTTGCACTTACAGCTGTAAAGATGAAAAAGCCATGTGTACAAAAACATTACAATGCATAATAACTATAGTTTTTTCCTCCTCCTGTTAGTTACTATTTGTATGGCAAACGGAATAACTATGCGGGCATGAAGCCAAAACACAATATTATATAAGTGACGTTACAGAACTGGGCGCAATAGAAGGGGAGCAAACAAATTAATTAAAACTTGGGGTACACAATTTTATTGACATTTTTTTTAATTAATACTTTTGTCTTTGTAAAATATTAATAATAAAAAACAGTACTTTTTTTTAAGGTTGCTAACAACGAGAACAACAAGAATAATGGAAAAATTCCACTTTGTGAGATGATACAAATCAGTTCGTCATCAAGGTCATGTGAAGTGTGGTTCATCGTAAATAATAACATTAATTTACCAACAATACGCAGCGCGGTTTTTTCTTAATCAAGGACTCTTCCACAGATAGCGCACTGCTCTATGAACAAAACAATATATGCACATATACCGCAAATTCCTTTTTACTAATTCGCTCGCTTTAAAATTTTTATTGCCAAATTTTCTTCAAAGTTGGGATTTTTATTGCAAATTTAATTTCCAAGTGACGCTTACAGAATTCTGCTGAAGATTATACTTCAGTGGACGGAACTTTTCAGAAATAAAAGTTGACAAAACTTAAGTATCGTATACCAAATTCAAACAAAATATGTGAGCCCTTTCTGAGAAATTCCGAAATAAGATTTCAATTTCCGGTTAAATGAATAAGATCCACATCCTGGAGAATATTCTCCAAAAAAAATTTTCTCTCACCGTGAGGGCAACAAAACAGGAAATTAAATCAATATTTTTTAAAAAGAAGGGTTAGAAAAAAGGAACCAAACTTGGAAATTTACTAAATGTTTAATTTAGCCTTTATTTATTGGGTACCCTGAATGTGATTACATTGTATACTACCAGGCTTCCCATCAAGCCACAAAAATGTTATGTAACTTGAGAGGAAAAATTTAATATCTAGGCTTCTACAGAATCATATGAAAAACAATTTATGAAAACTGCAATTGCTTTTAGAGGAAAACTACTATATGAGTACGTTGCTAGGCTACCCACAAGCTTCAAAAATCAATCCCCCACTCCCCACCCCGGAAAAACTATAGCAAAACAGAAAGAGATAATAGGCATTCCTTCGGTGTTACCGAAACCTTGACTGAAACCTTCGCGTCCCCCGTGATGGCAGGCAGGTGAGAACCTAAATCTCTCACACACACACACACACACACACACAAAGACACTCCATAGCAAAGGACAATTTTACTTTCTTCTACATGACAGTGGTGTGTGTGTGTGTGTATATATATGCGCGTGTGGACAAAATATCTCAAAAACGTAAAATAGTAGAGTTTCCATTTAGTTACCATCACCGAATCTGACCCGAAGGTTTTGGTCAAAATCAATCAACCCTTTGCGATTTTCTTGAACTCCCCCACAATTTTCTTTAAACTTGGTATGTGAGCTACAATATGTATATATAATGAGCTACAACTTTTGGCTCAAATAATTCTCCATGTAAATTCATTTAAGAGGGCTCTAGAGGAACGGTTGGGGGATATGTTTTCTTCTAAAGTGCTATTTTAGTATATTATACAATTCTATAATTTAAATAATATTAATTAGAATTAAATATGTTGTTGAAATTCCGAGTTTGATGAAAACAGGTGGACCAGAAATGCGTTTTTATTGAACTTTTTTTTCTTTTTTTTTCAGTTTTCTGCTTTTCTCCACAAAAGCACAGACGGGTTTAATTATTTTTGTTATGCTAGCTATAAATATAGAGGCCTATCACTTTTGTTTCATGTTTTTCTTTCCCCGAGAAATTCAGTAAATGAACTTTTGGTGGTTGGGAGGAGGTTACGTTTATCTGAAAAAAGTTAGTTTATTTATTAAGTTTATGGTTCACCCATTGGTATAAAACTGAAGACAAGTAAATATTTAGTAAAAATTGCAAATTTGAAGAAAATATGTCACTTAAATGTGTGTAAGAGAAAGTCGTGTGAGTGTTTCACACCAGATTTTCACAATACTTACTATAAGTGATCATATCAACTCAACTATATCATCAATATATAAGTTATCAACTGCAGAGGATCGGGTTTAAACGTCGCACCCAACATTTCAAAAGAAAGTATTTCTAATGAAAGTAAAAGATTTCATTTATAAACTATAATTCAATAATATTGCCATCTACAAAATTTAACTAATATCTCATCGAGACCACTTGAGATTATAGGTGACGAAATCTCAATTTTCTATCAATCGGCGGCACTCAACTATAATTGAAAATGAATGTATAATTGAAAAGGAAAATAAAATACAAAAAATCTGATGTGAAACATTGATACACGACTTTTCACTTTACTGCAATTGACGTAGTTATTATGGGCCAGTTTCCTTCAAACTTGCCATTTTTACTAACTTTAAATAGCATCAACATTACATGTAAGCTAAGTGGATAACCTATACTAATAACGACAACTGACGGTATCATCATTACCTACCTACCACCAAGTCCCGCTAGAACTTTCCTAGAAATCTATAAAAAGGTTACCTATGAAAATTATTGGTGTATATATACGTGTGCGGTTTTCTATATACCGTTCAGAGAAATTGGTCGGCATTTTTGTCGAGAAAGAACAAGAAAATGGGAAACCTTTCCAGTAATATAGCAATTCCAGGCAACCGATTTTCTACAAACTCGGTATTATGGCAACATATTTACTTCATATGATCTGATAATATACGGAAATAGCACTTTAGAGGAAATCCTAACATAACCATTGGTCTCAAAACTTGCCTAAAATGTATTTTTCAAGGACCAAATTTTCCAATACCAAGTTTAAAGAAAAGTCATTGGGGTCGTTTTCAAGAAAACCGCAAAAAAGTAAAAAAAAAATCCAGCCTAAACCTTTACTGCCTGCTAGAGCATAAACGAAATATCAAGTTTGAATTTTCTATAATTTTCCGTGTTTTTACTTTTTTTAAAAGTTATACTGACCACATATACCCACAAACCAATTTCGAAAATCCACTTTTTCGGATTCTGGGAACCTCGAAACTGTATTCCGGTGAAAATAATATTGAAAATTAGACAGGATCGCAATACTTCATTCGACAGGATCGCAATACTTCCTCTTTAACTCTCATTAGCTGCACAATTTTTCAAAAGATCCAATAACTGTATGGATCTCTAATGATGAGAAAATATTTATTTAATTATTTTCAATTAATTAATTTCTTTATACCCCACCAAACAGTAATTTTGAATGAAATTTGTGTCGAGTATTTTGTCAATGCTTTAATGATAAGCTTAACAATGATAATAATAATAATAATAATAAGAGTTAAGAATGTTATCAGCTATTTGTGTTCACAAGAATAATATCGAATTACAGTTTAATAATTATAACGATAAAAATTTACCTGTAAGACCACCCGGAGATGGTGATGATGATGATGCTGGTTAGCGACTGAATGCATCATACTTCTTTTAGCTCCTGACGTATTTTTTGAAGAATATTGGTGATGTGCTGTAGAAGCAGCAGCGGCCGCCGTTGACGACGAAGAGGCACCACCACGTTGCGTCCTCACCGGCTGAGGACCACTTCTTTTCACCGACGAAGACGGTGGAGCCATCGCAGGACCGCCAGGCGGTGTAGTTGGTTTCTTTTTAAAAATGGACAACCATCCCAGTTTTCCCTTTTCATGTCCCCTACTACCACTTTTCCTATTATCATCGTCTAAATCCAATTTTAATGGTTTCATTTTTAACGCTTCCGTGTCTTTGCTTAGTTTTTTCAACTGACTTTCCACCATGGTCAACTGATTTAGATGACTTTCAATCATGGTCATCGGATCACCAGCGCATACAATCTCTTCATTAGCTTTTGGCTCCCATACATCCACAGCTGGTATTACTTTAAACCTGGTATTTTTAATTATGACTTTTGGTGTATCTTCGTCTAATTTTATTCTAACCGATTGACTTTTTGGTTTTGCCGGCTCTGGTAGTGTTTCCTTAGCGTCCGGTTCTTCTTCGATTATTGTATTTAAACTTTTATGTTCAACTATGGACACTTTAACATCATTCCTACCACCAACACTGGCTTCTTCCACAATCACCACTTCTTCTTCGTCATCGTTTTCTTTCTTTACTTTTGTTGGCTCTGCTTCTTCCACTTGCGTTGTCACTGTAATTGTTGGTGTAGTTGTCCGGATTAATTCTTTGTTTTCTTCTTCTTCTTCTTGCTGCTGCTGAGACGAGACTTGTTTGTTTTCTTCTGTTGGTGATTCTCCTTCTATGGAGGGTTCTTTTTTTATCCACTGATCCCATGTTTTAGGACTAGATATACCTATAAGTCTGGGTGACTTAGCTACTGCCTCTTCTTCCTCCATTTCATCTCAAGCTAAATTGAAAGAGAAAGATAGATACACACAAAGTAAACATAAAAAGAAACAGCAAAAAAAAAAAACAGAAATAACACAACTATATTTGTATTAATAATATATTAACGTATAACCGGCGGACGAAAAGATAACTGAAGGAAGACACACATATATACAAAACAGTATGTGTATGAGAGAGGAGGTAGATAGAACGAGGAAGATGGACACGACAGAGAGATACTATGCCGCAGATTCGTAGACTGAGAGAGAGAGGGAGAGAAACAGAGTAATAACAGAGAGTGAGAGAGGAGAGTTTTTGTTGGCAAGATAACAGCGGCACGCAGAATGGGGTATCTCAGTAGTGGGGAGCAGTCACGTGGCCATGCCAGGTGCCCCTCCTTAACATATATACATCATCGTGGAGTAGGGGTGGTAGGGACACACTTCATAATAATCTATATATCAGAAACCATTTCTCCGCGCAACACATAACACTGCCCCCCTTCGTTCTTTCTTTCTTCAAAATCATTTGAAAAATAATTAACCTACATTTTATCTAGAAAAACTATGTGACACAAAAAATTATTTAGAAAAAACAATAATTAAACCGAGACACTAGCTGGATGCCATTCATGAAAAGACTGGCCTAGCGTAGATGCGCGCATTCCTCGCGACCCTACTACCTTGCGCAACTCCGCCAATAGCATTAACCACCGTCACACATAAACATATATTTTTACAACAGATAATATCTAACAATTAAATAGTCGAAACTTTTTTCTCTCTTTTACAACCTTATTTCGCTAATTTATAAATATAATAAGTTTAAAACATCTGATGACCAACACTCACACAACTCTCTCGAATTTACTTAGTCATTATTGACTAAATTCTCTTCAAACTTACTGTCTGATCGATCGTCTTCAATTTTCATGAATGGGGGATGATCTAAACTCAATAAATCGACTTTTTTTGAAGAAAGCATAACTCCCTCCCCCCTTAAATGAATTTTTCGAAAAAACTTTTAACCAAAAGTGATAGGTCACTGTATTAATAGTTAGTATACCAAGTTTAATGAAAAATGTAAGGTTTTTATGAAGAAAATCGCAGAAACTGAAAAAACTATTGGTTTAAAGTCGTAATTCTTGTCAACCGATTTTCTTAAATCCCGGAATCTTGGCAACATATTTAATTCTCATTAATATTATATAAATGATAAGAATCATATTATAAAGTAGCACATTAGAGGAAAGCATAACCCAAAGAAATAGTGGTTTCTACAAATTGATATATATCTCTCTCTCTCTCTCTCTGTATGTGTGTGTGTGTGTGTGTGTGTGTGTGTGTAAACGAAAATTTGCAGAAAGTTCGAACTAAATTTTGTTTGGATATCACAATGGGATCCGACAGGGTTCCTGTTATCAGTAAAGTACCACTTTACTGAATGGATTTTTCAGTTAGCTGCGATTTTCTTGTGAGAGCTATTTGAAACATTACTCCAGGAAAATTCATTTAAGAGGGCTTATGGTTATGGTGGGGTTTATTTATGGGGTTATCCTTTCCTCTGAAGGGTCATTTTAGTACATAATACGATTCCTTCATCTAAATACTAATAATTAGAATTAAATATGTTGTCAAAATTCCAAGATTGAAAAAAAATCGGTTGACGACTGGAGTTGGTTTTTTTGAACAGTTTTTTTTTGCTCTCAGTTTTCTTTGATTTACTCCAAAAAAAAAAAAACGATTTAACTACAAAATCTGTATGTACAGAGACCTATTTACTTTTATTCTGTGAAAGTTAATTTACAATGATAAATTGAAAATTAGTTATTTATAAATAAATTGTGTAAATTGGTGTTAAGAAAAAGTTTTGTGAGTGTTTCACACCAGATTTTAGATTTTTTTTTAATAAAAAACGTTAAAAAGCGAGAATTTAATTCAAAGTACAAACAAAATCATTCATCATAAAAAGTAAAAGAAATTTGATAATTTTTTTCAATTTCGTCATACCTATTTTATGTGATGCTTTTAGTGTTTAAAGTTACTAGTAGGTTAATATTTTATTAGTTATTAATATTTAAATAAATAATAAATACTAATATAAAATAAGAGATAAATAAGAAATTAGAAAGTAAATTCAGTGACTTCCTAAATCTGATGAAACTTTTATATTTAGGCGAGGCTCCGTTTCCTAAAACTTGATTGGCTGAAAATAAATTACTGCTTGAAACAAACATTGATTGACTCTTACTGTTAAAAAAATCTCATTCTATGATTATACACTCAAGCTGTTTCCCTCGCGATACCTTCTCTGTAAGCTAATTTAGAATACCCTTTTTCTATCAAGTTTAGGCATACAAAACAAGAAAGTAAGAGCGGCCATGCTCCTACTATTATTACGTGATTTATACTAAAATTAAAATTACACGTAAAAATAAAAAAATATGAACTTGGAAGTAACAACATTGGTGGGCCACGTGAAATGTTCACTCACACACACACTTAGAGTGTTTCACAATTTCTAAAACACTTTTTCATATTCAGAGCCACTTAACACTTACTTAATATTGCCCGATGAAAAGCACGATTTCGAAAGTTACTCTTAAACAGAAGTAGAGAATGTAAGAGAATTATTGATTCAATACGGTAAAAGTTACATATACTCGCCACCTATATGTTTATATAACAAAGGACAAATACCATATCTTATATTTACAAAAGAGATAACACAACTCTTCTCTTATACAACAATAGTGATAAATAAATAAAAAAGAAGACCAAGGTACATTTTACTACAAATGAATGATTAAAGAATAATAACCTTTACAAATAAAACGTGTTGACTAAATAAATATATATATAATATATTATATCTATATAAATAAAAAAACTATTAAACTGGCTGACAAATGAGTGTGTCGTTACCATATCATTAACAGAGAAATTAACTTGTAAACAGAAAGATTATTACGTATTAACTGTATGGCAACATATATTAACATAAGATGATTCTTTAATTATTTAAACTCTTTGAAAATTAAAAGGAAAAAACAATCTGGTATGGAAACACTAATACACTTTATTGCAATCAATACAATTTACAATGAAATAGATAAATTTTCTTTTAAAAGATAAAACTGTCCTTAGTTGCTCTAAAATAAACATACAGGTAATGGATTGGAACTATTCACCAACAGGTGATAAAGTCCAAAGGACAGCACCCATAACAGTGAACAAAACTCAATAACATTTCAAACCAAACATCCAGATTCCTCTAAAATAAATTTCTGGATATAGAGAAAATGTTGTAGATGTTTTCGTGAAAATTCCAAAAAAAACTAAAAAAAAATTAAAAAAATATCTCAAATTGAAAGTTGTATAATCTGGTATGAAACACTTAACACAACTTTCTCTTACTCAATTTATTCCAATTTAAGCAAGAAATATTCTTTAAAATTACAATGTTATAATGTTTAGTTGGGCTGGCCATAGAAATGGTGGTGGGGAATTTACTAGTATACCTTGAGCAGCCTTATTTGGGGAGCGCTTTATGTCAAAATTAACAAAGCTTGTGCATATTTAAATTCAAACTGACTGTCAGGACCACAAACAGCACCCGAGAAATCATTGTTTCAAATAAAAGTGATACGTTTCTATCTATTCAGCAAGCATTCCAAGTTTAAAAAGAAAATCATTGTAACTATTTTAGAGAAAATTCTAAATTAACTGAAAAAATCGCACCTATTCTATAAAATGATACTTCCGCTTAACCGATTTTCTACAAATTTGGAATTCTATCAATGCTCCTATTGGGTACTTTTATTATCTATCTGGTGAAAATCTGGTGTGAAACACTCACACAACTTTCTCTTACTCCTGTTCTCAAAATTATAATCGACAAATGTTATAATTTGTTTGTGTACCAAATTTAACGAAATTCGTCGAAAATTGAAAAAAACTGTCCAGTAAAAGCGCACTTCCGGTTTACTATTTTCCTTAAAACTCGGAATTTTGGCCATCTATTTATTTCTAATTAATTTTGTTTGGATGATAGAATTGTACAATCATCACGGACACACAAATGATAGCAATTCAGAGAAAGCTGTAACCCCACCCCTCCCATAAAAGTGCCCTTAAATGAATTTTCCCAGACAAATGTTTTAAATAAAAGATGTAGATATTTGCATGTTTAGTTTATATATGCAGTTTCAAGAATATCGTTACAGCGATTTTAGAGAAAATCACGAAAAAGTGAAGAATTCATTGAGTAAAGTGTTAAAATAAATGCACTTCCGGTTATCCGATTTTTCAAACTCGGAATTTCAACAACATGTTTAATTCTAATTAACATTATTAAGAAGGCAGAATTGTCTAATAAACTGAAATAGCACTTTAGATGAAAACCTGACCCCATCCCTCCCCCAAAATTGCCCTTAAATGAATTTTCCCGGTGAAATGTTTCAAATAGAAGTTGTAGCTCTTTGTAGTTGATATACCAAGTTTAAAGAAAATCGTCGGAGCCATTTTTGAGAAAATCGCAAAAACGTAAAAAAAAAAACTAGTAAAGTGGTACTTCCGGTTGAGGAATTTTGACTGAGAACGTATTGTCAGAGCCCATGGTGATACCTAAACGGAATATCGAGTTTCAACTTTCTACGGTTTTTCGTTTTTGAGCTATGCTGTTCACACACACACACACACACACACACACACAGAGGCCATTTGCTAAAAATCACTTTTTTGGACTCAGAGGACCTCAAAACGGATATTTCCCAAAACTCGATATCGAAAATTTGACACGATTACCTTACTTCCTCTTACTAGGAGTAAGAGAAAGTAAGAAAACCATATATGTAGTTGAAGTATTTTAGAGGAGAACATTATGTAATTTACAGGAGAACATTACATACGCCACTCCCCCAAAAAATTAATTTTCTCGGAAAATGTTTCAAATAAAAGTGACAGGTATTTATGTTTGTTGGTATTAGTATACGAACCTTATAAAAAACTAGCTAACCCGGCCACGCTTCGCTGCGGCTCAGTCTGATTTTTAGGTAAGTAAATAGAAGTATTATAGTTAACACAGATTCAGCAAGGAAACACATCATTCAATTTAATACCCTACTTTGCGTTGCTGTGCACTGAAAGGAAAGAAAGAAAAAATGTTTTTAACTGAAAGTATTTTTTTATTGTAAAGCTAGTGAATGGACTATAGTTTTTGTTTGTCCGTTTTCAGCAAAAACATATAGATCAGATGGTTTACCGACTCTGGAGCATGCGATATATAAGTGCCCATTGAGAGAAGCATTCGTTTTCTAAATTCACACCGCACACTTGCAAAGTGTGTCCTTGCGCTTTATTGATAGTCATAGCGAACGCAAGACGTATTGGAAATTGAAGTCGTTTGAACTCGAACGGCCTAACTGTCGAAATGAGTGGTATTCTTGGAAGTAGTACGTCTTCACCTTTATGAGGTCCAATGGGAATTGTTGCTTCAATTAGATTATTCTTCAATTTTTTAACTACTAATCGTGTTCCATTGCATAACTTTGGCTGATTGATGTTTCGGAGTAATATAATTGGCACTCCAGTTTTCAAATTTAGAATGTCAGGCGGTAATCCGGGAACATCGAGTGAATTAACAAATTCCGTTGGAAAATTCACTACTTCACTTTGGTCCCTCACAGAGTCAATGGATTTCTATGTCACTGTTTCACCTGCGATTCTGTTTAGAATGATGTTGTTCATATCGAGTACGTCGACATTTTTAGCCGCTAGAATGCTCTTCCGCTTAACCATGCGGGATTTTGATAATTTGTTTCGATGCTTTGGAATACCTTGCCTACTACTAATTCTTCTTTTGAATGTACAATGTTGCAGAAATTAGATGGGAAGGTGGTTTTTCCCGTTTCTGGATTTGTAGGAGCAGCGCCGTTACCGAGTTCGGGTAATTGTTTTGAAAATATGGCAGCTGTTGGATCGTTTTGAACTTGAACTCTCATATTCGTTGTTAATTTTTTTTTTACTGTGCTCCAAAGAGTTGAATATTTCAAGCAGGCATGCAATTCATCAGCTGGTGTTGAGCGAGGTATCACTGGAAGCGCTTACCTGAAGTCACCGGATAGTAACACCAATGCTCTACCAAATGGATCCTGATTATTTCGCAAGTCTTTCAATGAATGGTCTAATGCTTCCAATGACTTCTTGTGAGCCATTGTAACTCATCCCATACAATGATTTTGCACGCCCGAAGAACCTTTCCCATTCCTGATGTTTTAGAAATGTTATAATGTTGGGTTTTCTGTGAAGGGCATGTTTAGTGATAGTTTAAGAGCTGAATGCGCTGTTCTACCTCCTTACATCAACGTAGCAGCAATACTTGAAGAAGCAAGTGCTAACGCAATATGGCCGTTTGAACGATTTTAGCTCGGAATTTCCCGTATCCGTGGGAATTTCGGAATAGAGGTACTTGTAAGTAGTTGAGAAAGAGTTTCAGAGAGCGCACCACAATCGCAACGCGTCTGAGTCTGTCTATTTCTGGCAACCTCGCGAAACGCTCGGAATTTCCCGTTTCTGTGGGAACTTCCGAGTAAAAGGTATATATTAACATTCTTATATAGAAATGCAACGTTGTGTAAAAATTTCAAATCAATACATCGACTACTTTTCGAGTTTTGCGGCCACAAACATACGGATGCTGAATGTTTATATATATAAATAGTTGGTGATGTTCTTGTGGAAATCACGAAAAAAATAAACATTCAGTAAAGATGCACTTTCGTTTGATGAATTTTGCCAGAAATCTTCGTAAATTTAAAGAAAATTTGTAATTTTATATGGAACTGTATTAAGAGAAAGTGGTGTGTGTGTCACACCAGTTTTTTTAATATAATAATTTCTGAAAATTTTTCATACATACCCCACTAGCTTGACCTAAATAATGTCCGTAGGATTTCTTATATCTAGATCATAAATATGGTAAACAACATTATTTATTAACTCCATTTAATAATAACACTCGTTTATTGTTGATTACTAATAAATCAATTATCAATATTTAGAAATGGAAACCAGTTTTTGGTACAAACTTATTTATAATTAACATACGTAACGATATATAATATAGCTTCAAATAATTTGAAATGAAAACATTTTTTTAATGATTACAAACAAATAAATCTGTTGCGTGCTGAGAGATAGTAAAGTCAAAAACAAGGAGTTAGGGGGGGGGATGTTAAAATTTTAGTGTAAAGATTACTGGAAAAGTTACGTAATACTTGGAAGAGTTGCATGATCTCTGGGGAAATTAAAGTTCCCACTCGTTGATGATTGGGGAGGCCTTCTCACCTTGCAATGACGTTTTTGGAAACATAACTAGCGCAAGTGAAACGAGAAATTGTGTAATATTTGACGTCGTATCAAACAAAGCAGAAAGACCGTAAAAACAAAAAAAACATGTTTATATAAAAAAGAAATTGGGTGTGAAACACTCACACGACTGTCTCTTACTGAAATTATTCAGAGAGTTAAAAGCCAGCCAGGGTTTCCCCAGGAACTGTTAATAAAATCAAGGAAATTGAATGAAAGTTTTTCTTAGCGGGAATCCCACCCCTCCTAAAAAAATTAAGACATCTATTCTGTAAGGTGCACTATCGATTAATCTATGCTAAGTTTAAAGAAAAATGTTGATCACGATAAACAAATAAATCATTCAGAGAAAAGCAGCACTTCCGGTTGACGAATTTTGACCGAAAGCTTCGTTGCAGATGCGACAGTTGTGGAACCTGTGGGCGGAGTCAAATGACGGCACAGCTACTAGAAAGCTTTGGTAATGGGTGGAGCATAACAGTCGTTTAGGTGCTAGAACTAAGTTGCAGAGCTATACTTATTATTTACTAATGGATGACTGAAGATATAGAACCTAAGCCTATATAACTCTTATGACAGCTCCAGCACGGCTTATTCAAAACCTTTTGTGCAGCTTGACTATTAGAAAATGTCCTCGCCTCTTCAAGTTTCCTGTCACTCTTTCACAAATTATGCCAATGAACTCAATTTGGAAACCCGTGGCTATATCCTCCTAAAGCAACAGAGTTTTCTCTTTTTTTAACCCAAGCTCCTGCTCCAGCCAGATCAGTTTCCTTCAGCCACTGTTGGTACTTAAATGGTACATTAAATTTGCAGTTAAGGCAATTTTTCTTCAGCTCAGATTCCTGAACTTTGATGAAATGTCCAAAAAAAGGTCATTATTGAGTCTCTTAAGCAAAGCAATTTAGAAACGTCTACGGCAGATGAAAATTGTAAATACGATTTTTGTTGGATGTTTTATAGTAACGTTCTTTAGTATAGTTGTTGTTGGTTTCGCAGAGCTGGAAAGTATATCTGGTACTTGACTACATTAACTACTATAATACTACTTTAAACTTCAAGGCCAAAACCGGGAATCGAACCCAGTATCACAATATATCTCAGCCCGCTTTGCGGTCTGCTCTTGTAACCACTCGGCTATCATGAAGACCCATCGTGAAGTTTAGCCATCAGCGAACTCAATTGTGTCTAAAGATAAACACTAAACTCCAATGACATTTACTCAAACATTTCAGTGGTGTTAGTGTCAAAATACAGAATGCCAACTTCTATAAATTAGTACAATATGTTATCTACTGCATATTAGTATAATATGTCAGTGTAACTGTTGCTCCTGTTATAAGGCTGTGGGATATAACCAGGGACGCCAAGATCCCTAAAGGAAGTGGCTAGTCTACTTCCCCAACTATGACGAATATTTTTACAATTAAATTGCAAGTACTTTTACTTTACCTTAATCTATTAAAAAAAAACCCTTTAAGGATTTAAAATAATAATAATAATAATAATAAGTACAACAATAATAATATTACAAAAGTGAATTGCATGAAAGAAGGTTAAATTTAAAAGCTAAGGCAAAGAGAGCTGTGTGCAATTAGTATTCTCAATGATTATACGTACATCGCGCCAATGTAAAACAAACCTTCGTCATCCAACGATGTACACATTATAGCAAGTTTAACAAAACAAAATAATGCAATTAACTGTTTGCTTCCATTATTAATTAACGAAATTAAAAAAAAACATTAGTTCAACTGTTTACTATAAAAGAACCTTGTATAAATGAAAAACTCAAAATGGTGCTTGGAAATTGTAATTTTTCTCTAGGTTTTGGATGCCATCAATATTTTTGTTTTAGATGATGGAATTGTACTTCAATACTCAAATGACCTAATTAGAGGCGGGGAAGCTTAATGTCAGTAATTGCTGTAAAATCGTCGAAACAGTAAAAATGCTTCCAAAAAAAAAAGGGATGCCTATTCTAAATTATATATATATATCTCACCGTCGAACGTCACCATTATGGGGCCGACGGTTTCAACGGTACTAATCAGCGTGCAGTTAACCTTTCGTAACGGCGTGACGGTAGAGCTGTGCATGTTTTAATCCAACTTTAAACAAAAATAAGAATGTTCAATTTGTCGCCATTCCGCTGTTATATTGTTATTAATATAATAAATACACAGTCGGCAACAAAAAAAAAAAAATATATTAAAATTTAAATTTTTAGGTTCCCTTAAACTTATTATTTTCATTTGATAATTTTCCTCGAAAAATGTATTTTAGCAGCGTTTTAGAAGCTGAGATATAAAAATTAAATCTTTTACGATATAGTTGTCAATAAAAACTATGAAAATTGCCAAAAAAGAAAGTCGTGTAAATGTTTTGAAAGCAATATAAACTTGGCCTGTATAGAACTAATATAGAGTGTAGAAGAAATATAAACGCATAATACCAATGAAACAATTGAAAATCAGAAAACGAAAACAAAATGCAAGTGATAGGAACAAAAGAGAGATAGATAGGCGACCAAGCCAACAACTCTCTCCTCTCTCGCTGTCTACCATTAACTAACTTCTACAGCCTTTACAGTTAACAGTAGTTGGACACGATATAGTTGTCAGCCACTGTGACATACGGCCAACTTCTAGATAGTAAAGAGAGGCGCAACTACAGGAAATTGCCAAGCACCACAACATTACACTTCTCTCGCACTCATCCCCACTACTTAACATGAAAAACATTTATACAATAACAGTGAAAACATTAAGTATTGAAATAGTTGTCATGTACAATGACGTATGGAATTTCAAATTATGTACTAATTTTCTAAAAAAATTAATGTTAATAGTAAAAAGGTAAATAAATTAAATTAAAGAGAATTAATAGGGTAAAGCTAGGAGAAATGACGGGGGTAGGAGAGAAGACGCAGGCTTTGCTTCTCTTGTTTGCCAAAACGTGGCATCATGGAAGTTAGTCCAGGAGTAGAGAGATCAGAAACGAACGTATTGCAAATTTCTGCAGTTATTTTGTGTGTTCTGTGTTCTACGAACATTTATACACATCAGCTATATATGTATCTGGTGAATACCTGATACATAGTAAACTTTTATATACTATATTAATTGCAATTGAAATGAAAGATTTCCTGCTGTCGTTAAAGTTGGGCTCCTAGTAGTTGTGGTGGTGGTTCCGCAGGGCTGAATAGCATCAGAGACATTTTCCGTGGTAGCCTGCTTCAACGTGGTCATCGACCGGTTTCGGGCGTTCGCCCATCTTCAGGATGCGTTTGTCAGACAGTGTGATAGATAAGACTTGCACAGAGCAAATTCAGTTTATACATTCAGACTTGCACAGAGCAAATTCAGTTTATACATTCCAAACAAGAGAAGTAAACCTGCGTCCTCTCTCCTACCCCTGTCATTTCTCCTAGCTTTACCCTATTAATTCTCTTTTATTTAATTTATTTACCTTTTTACTATTAACATTAATGTGTGAGTGTATAAACTGAATTTGCTCTGAGCAAGTCTGTTATCACACAGTCTGACAAATGCATCCTGAAGATGGGCGAACGCCCGAAACCGGTCGATGACCACAAAAAGAAGCAGGCTACCACGGAAAATATCTCTGATCCTAGACATAGTGTTTACCAAGTTTGATGTCGATCAACCATGTTACCTTCACAGAGGAGAGGTCTCCTACCTACGGTGCGTCATCTATCCTACCATAGTAGGAGAGACGTCCAAATGTAATGTATCTGTATTTTGTTTCTGGAATAAATGAGAATGTCTTTATTTTGAAAAATAACATTTTTTTGTAGGTAATAGTAGTTGACATATGTTTTATAAGCATTACCTCTTTAATATATCTCCTTATTTTGATACAGGCCATAACTTTGAAATATGCGTCATCACTCCTAGCGTTACCCTATGTGTGAAATTTATGTAATTATATTTACGCTTTTTAGGTTATTGTTTTCTTGAAAAACGAACAGAATAAACAGGTAAAAATGTCTAAAAAATCCGGTGTGGAAGTGGGGGATAAAAACCAACCTACCAACACTGGTAGAAAATAATATTACAGTGTAGAGAGCGCCAATAATATTGAACAAACACATTTGAATTTTAACATCTCAGATTCCTGAAAACCATCTATAAATATTGTTAATAACAAAAATGTTACAAATAAAAGTGATAGATTTATATATGTGCAATTAGTTTTTTAAGTTTAAAGGAAATCGTTGTAGTGGTTTTCCAGACAATTCCAAAAAACTTGTAAATCTATTCTGTAAAATAGCGTTTCGGTTGGTCGATTTTATTCAAATTTGGAATTCTAGCAATGCTGTATCTGGTATTTTATCCGTCGTAGCATGCATATTGATTTTGTTCCTAACCGGTTTCGGATTTTCATCCATCGTCAGAGCAAATTCACCAAGTTCGTGTAGAGAGTTCACACCACAAGTGTGAGTGTACAGAAACGTTGAAGTGAACTCTCTACACGAACTTAGTGAATTTGCTCTGACGATGGATGAAAATCAAATATCAATATGCAAAATACAAAATTCAAAATATACATCAAATATTCAATATCAATATGCATGCTAGCTACGACGGATAAAATACCATATGTTATCCAGCCCACACCCACCCATATTTTCAGTTTCTTCTGTATGTTACTAATTATTTATATATGTAACAGAGCCATACATTGTATTGAAGTGTTACAATGTGGCTCTACTACATTAATATGGAAGCAGCTTAACACTCCAAAAAAATCAAATTTCCAGGAACATGTATCAAATAAAGGATATTTGTATGTGTATGGGCCGCCAAATGTTGTTACACTGGTGGAAAGCCTCGGTGATTCCAGTGGAGCAGCGAGCCAACCCTAACGCCCACATCGTGGGGGCCGGGCGACGTGGCACCTGGGTTTCTCCGGTGTCACGGCTAACTAGGGCTCTGGCGGGTCAACGATTACCCCCCGTTGGCCTCCTGTTTTATGTCGCCCTTTCTTGAGATCCCTGGTCACCCTATCCTGCCTCTATATCCGGCTCAATCCTACGGTGTTATGCGATCCGTGCCTATAGGATGGTTGGTCCCGGAGCCTAATCCCGGGGTCGTTACGGAGCCTCTGGGATACCAGGCGCCCTCCCAGAGTAAGTAGCCTTACCCGGTCATTGCGGGGCTCTCACCGGGTGGACTTCACTTCCCCAGCTACTCGTGGGAACAACATGGAGCAGCAACATACTTCTAATTTAAAACAAAGACCTTCGGACGAGCGGGCGGATGCCCCCATGTCCGAGGTCACTACACAGCCTAAGGGGGCTATCTCTAGAGGAGGTTGATGTGATGTCCGATATGGACATTCTTGCAGTCCGCCTGTCAGGCGCGTCTAACAGGCGGGTGCAAAGGTTAGTCGGGCAGGGCACTGATTTGGCAGTCGCAAGACGATCCATAATCAGGGAGAACCTTATCCGGCAACAGGAAGAAAAGGCTCAGGCCGGAAAAAGGCCGTGTTCGGAGGAAAGTACCCCGAAAGCATCGCGGCCGACGAAGAGGGCGAGACCTCGTACTTATGGGGAGGCTTTGTCCTCGGAGAGGGTCGCGATTGCCGCGGCCGATTACCCGGACACGCAGTTGGAGCCGGATAGGCTGAAAGCCACCTAAAAATCTCTGCTGTTCACCATGGCGGCCTCCACGGATGACCGTCAGGTGCGTTTTCTTAAATGCAGCCATAAAGCAGGGTTTCTCCTGCTTACCTGCGCAGACAAGGAGAGTGCGTCCTGGGTGACGGAGGTCGTCCCTTCGCTACGGCCCTGGGAAGGCGCTGCTCAGGGTGCTGGTGGGGGACGGGGTCCCGAAGCCGGTGACGTGCTCGGTCTTTGTACCCCATGAAGATGGCGAGCCGGTGACGGCAGAGAGGATTGTCAGCCTCCTGAGGTTTGGCAACCAGGGCCTCAACCCAGGCTTGTGGACGGTTATAGGGTGTGTTCTGGAGAGCAAGGGCCAGCTCTTCACTTTCTCCATCGGAAAAAAGTCCCTGGAAATCCTGAGGAGTCTAGACATGATTCCATTCTACGGGTTCGGCAGGCTGAAGTTCCGAAACAAGGATAAACGAGGCGATGAGGAAGGAGTTGGGGCCCCCTCCGCCGAGGCAATCTGCCCGGCGGAAGGTGTTCCCTCCACTTCTAAGCTGGCGCGGGCCCCGCGGCGGATGTTCCGACAACGGAGGCTCGCGCACCCAAGCTCTCAGCCGGCCGTAAAGCAGGCAAAAAGAGAGGCAAAAAACCGACAGGGGGAAGGGCTTGCCCGTCGCTCTGGGCGAAGCCGGGGTCAGCCCGCTGTTGAGGCCTCAAACCCCTCAGCGGTGTCTGGCGCCCGAGGATGCCGAAGTGCGGCGGAGGGACGAGCCTAGCTCGCCTTCCCGACCCCCTACAATCTTAGGATGGGGCTACGGGTCCTGCAAATCAACCTCCATCACGCCAAGGCCGCTTCGGCGGTCTTGTGCAGGAGGTTTGAATCGGAGCGACTACATATCGCTCTGGTGCAGGAGCCGTGGCTCGTGGCCGAGGAAGTCAGAGGCATTCGCCCATTCCAAGGTAAGGTGTTATACTGTAAGGGCTCTGGGAAACCCAGAGCCTGTATAGTCTTTAATATCAGATTGATGGTAACTTGCTGCCAGCACTTTGCTCAGGCGATTTACAGCAATCATCTCGGCACGGACCGAAGGTGGAATCAGGAGGCTGGTGGCCTGCTCCACCGACTTTCCCGGTGAGGACCAGTCTTGCCCGCCGGACCTGATGGGAGAGATCGTCGACTTCTGTGAGGCGAAGAATCTCCCGCTCTTCTTGGGATGTGATGCCAACGCACGCCACCCAGCATGGGGGAGCAGCAACTGCAACAGCAGAGGTAAGTCCCTTTTGGATTTTATCTATGGTAAAGGGTTACTAATCTCTAATTTAGGCAAGGAACCCACTTTCGTTACGGTGGCCAGGAGAGAGGAGCTGGATTTGACCCTGACCCCTATAGGCTGAGTGATGACATCACGAACTGGCATGTGTCTTCGGAACCATCTTACTCCGACCACAGGCACATCAGGTTCACCATCGACACCCCCCGCTGCAGCAGATAACATTCTCGAACCCTCGGGAGACCGACTGGGAAGGATTTGTGGATTCCCTCAAGAATAGAGTAGCACAGGGAATCTCTGACGGGAGAGGGGTGGAGGGTCTTGAGCGGACGGTAGAGGAGGTGCAGGAGGCGATAGCCACTGCCTTCCAAGAAAACTGTCCGGTAAGGTCAAGACCACAGAGAGGAAAGACGGTCTGGTGGAACAATCACCTCGAGAAATTGAGGGCCGAGGTGAGGAAATTGTTCAACAGGGCCAAAGTTACCCAGAACTGGACCGTCTATCGGAATGCCCTCACGCAGTACAATAAAGAAATTAGGAAGGCCAAAAGACGTTCGTGGAGGCGGTTTTGCGAGGAGATTGAGGACTCACCCTCGTGCGCCAGAATCCACAGAGCGTTGGCCAAAGACGGTACTGCGAAGGAAGTGGGGTTCCTCCGAAAGGGGGATGGAACCTTCACTGTCTCCGAAGAGGAAAGCTTAGAGCTCCTCGCGGAGACGCACTTTCCAGGCTCATCCCGACTTGCAGGCCCAGAGGTGGCGGGGATCCCTGGGGAAAGGCTCATTAGACCATCCCCAGAGGACTGGAAACTCGCCACTCTCATAACAAGGCCAAGCAAAGTCAGGTGGGCCATCAACAAATCCCTACCTTTCAAATCTCCTGGGACGGATGGGATTTACCCGGTCCTTTTACAAAAAGGACTAGATATTCTTTTACGATACCTGTGTAGAATCTTTAGGGCATACATAGCCCGAAGATATACGCCGGTACCGTGGCGTGAGGTCAAGGTGCTCTACCTCCCCAAGGTGGGTAGAGTGTCTGACCTTACGCCAGGCTCGTATAGACCGATTAGCCTAACCTCTTTCCTGAGCAAAGCTCTGGAAAGGTTGGTGGACAGATATATTAAGGATGAGGTCTTGTGTGTAAACCCCCTAAGTGCCCGCCAATACGCTTATCAACTAGGTAGGTTGGCTGAGGCCGCACTGGATGATCTTAACAGGCTGCTATCAAAAACCTTGGAGGACAAGGAAATTGCGGTAGCCACCTTTTTGGACGTTCAATAATGTATCGCGCACCTCGGTCATCAACTCTCTCCATAAAAGAGGAGTACCAGCAGTGTTAGGCGGCTGGATGGAGTCTGGCCTAAGTAATCGAATTAACATTTCGACAATAGGCCAGACCACCCTTAGGGTAAAAGTAGGAAGGGGGTGTCCACAGGGAGGGGTATTGCCCCCTCTGATGTGGACTTTGGTCGTTGATGACCTCCTCCACCAACTATCTGCGGATGGCTTTGACTGTCTAGGCTACGCAGATGATTTGCCGATCGTGGTAAGAGGCAAATACCCTACTACGATTGCAGAGCGGGTGCAAGCAGTTCTAAACCTGGTTAGGAACTGGTGTAGGGAGGAGGACTTGTCCATAAACCCCCACAAAGCCGTAATAGTTCCTTTCACATTGCGCCACAAGTTGGAAGGCCTTAGGCCTCCATTACTTGGGCACACCCTGATTCCATTTGCGACGGAGGCTAAGTACCTTGGTGTTACTTTCGACCGAAGACTCACTTGCAATCAACACATTGACAAAATTTCTCACAGAGCCGATGCGTCATTTAATAGATGCAGACGGCTTTGTGGGAGAAACTGGGGCTTGCGCCCAAGTTTGTCACTATGGATCTACACCAGGATCATCAGACCCATGGTTACATATGGGTCGGTAGTTTGGTGGACCAAAACGTTGCAGAAGGGGGCAGTGGAAAGGCTTGGTGGGATCCAAAGGCGAGCATGCCTGGGTTCCACGGGGGCCATGAAGACCACCCCGACTGCGGCGTTGGAAGTCCTCCTCAATCTGCCACCATTACACATTCTCGTTCTAGGCGAAGCCAGAATGGGAATACATAGGCTCCTGCAGGGGCCGCCTCCCATCACCTCTAGGCATGATTGTAATAACCAGAGGTTGATCGAGGAAATCAATGTGGACTATCTTCTGGGGATGCCAACGGATAGGATGGTTCCTAAGTATTTCTTCGAAAGGAACTTCCATATTGTTATACCGAGCAGAGGCGAATGGGGCTGTGACCCACCCCTCTTCGGTAACTCGATCTGGTACACAGATGGATCCAAAACTCCGACTGGGTTGGAGCCGAGGTCTACGGGGGCAGGCCTAAAGTTAAAATTAAGGCCAGCCTAGGGAAGTACGCCACGGTCGTTCAAGCTGAAGTCGTGGCGTTACAACTCTGCGCTAGGGAGATTATAAGGCAAAGGATAGTGGGTAGAAGAGTGGCCATATACTCCGACAGTCAGGCAGCCCTAAAGGCACTTTCCTCACACCAAATAGTCTCAAGACTGGTGTGGGACTGCCTACTTGCCCTCACCGAGGTGGGTACTCGGAATAAACTGACACTCGCCTGGGTGCCGGGACATGCGGGGTTCCTGGGCAATGAGAGGGCGGATGCCCTAGCGAGGGAGGGTTCGCAGGATACCTTTATAGGCCCCGAACCCTTCTGCGGCTTGTCCAGGAGTCTCATCCAAACTTCTATCAGGGGTTGGATAGAAGATCAGCGTCTGCGTTGGTGGGAGGGAACACCAGGACAGAGGCAGGCAAAGCTCTTCATTAAAAGACATTTGCCTAAATTTACCAGAGACCTACTGAGCCAGACCCGAAGGGATATAAGGTTAATTGTGGGTCTACTAACAGGGCATTGTAGGCTGAATAGACACATGCACCTCCTACAACTTGCGGGATAGTGCGGTATGCCGATTCTGCAAGGTAGAGGAGGAGACCCCGGCGCACATCCTTTGTTGAGTGCGCCGGCCTGGCGAGGATTAGGTTTCTTCAATTGGAAACGGGCAATCCCGAAGCTGAAAGCTTCATGACGGAGCCGCTCTCAGCTTTGCTAGGATTGATTAGGAGGGCAAAGCTGGGGGCTGTTCTGTAACTTAAGGGGATCCACAAGAGACCTCAATTTGTAGGTCGCAGTGGAATGAGGCTCCCCCCCCCCCTTCTATTCTATTCTTGTGTGTGTGGTTGTGTATGTGTGGGTACGGATATATATATATAACAAGTTTTTAGAAAATCGCAAAAAATAAATTTCTGGCACTTCTGATCGGTAATATACCTAAAAGGAATATTTGCTGCGACTTTTTCATTTTTAAGATATTCTGACACACACACACACACACACACACACACACACACACACACCACCACCACCACCACCACACATACATACACACACAATTCGTAAAGAACTATTTTCTTATACTCAGGGGACCACAAAACATATTTTTCCAATCAAAACTTCAAATTCTGATTGTGTGATAAAAATAATTGAATTATGTCCTCTTTTAGTAGTACTAGAAGATCAGCAATCATAGATCTCCTGAAGATCGAACCAGAGCTCCTGGCTCTTTGTCTACTTATAATTCCATAAGAAAAGAAAGCTGGATGACAGGAAAAACAAGAAAGAGAGGGTTGTAGAAGTGAAAGATGTAAACATGTTGTGAGTGGGATGTAACGAACGTACTGCTGCTTACTGATCAATAAACATGGATAATATTATTATAACTGACTAGATAAACTGGTCTCAAAGCCAAATTTATATTACTTTATTGTATTGATCCCACAATACTCTCTCTTACCATTAAATACAAACAATATATATTGTGAAACACTCGCATGATATTATGTTACCAAACTCACAAAATTACTTTCATTTAATAACCATTATTGACATACTTAGGAATTTCCACTTAAAGTGACCCTAACAAACAAATACAGTACTGGTTGAACATTTAAGTTGGTTATCTGCATATAAACACATAACAGTATGATTACATTACTTTGTAGTCTAGAAAAGGCAGCGCTCTCTACAAACCTGAACTTTACAAGATTTCCCCAGACCCCCCAGAAGGTTATTTCCTCCCAGAAAAATGTTTCTAATAAAAGGTTCACTTTTATTTGCTTCACTGTTGTAAGTATTCCAAGTTTAAAGCAATTTTCAAAGTCGCTTTCGAGAAATTTAAAATAAAAGTACCATAAAAAAGTATAGAAGATGATAGGGTGCATAACAGGGTGTCCCATTAAACGGGCCACTTTTGAAATAATTCTTAAACGAAGCAAGATATCTAAAAACTGAATATGACGTTTGTTGAAGTAATTTCGCTCTAGTTTATAATGGTGTTAATGTTTTTGATTTTATTGCCGTCTTATTCCTTAAATCAGTGGCTGAATGTGGCGATTTCCTTGACCTCCACTTTTTACTACTATCAATGAATTGAAGATTGATATTGAAAACTACTAATGAAATGAAGAAAAATGCCGTTAATTTCACTTCAGTATTTCAAACCGCTGCCGAGATATCATAAAGATTCAATTTTCGTCGTTTTTTTTCCTATTTTTCTGTTTCGTAAACTAACATTAAAAGCTGGAGCGGGAGAATGGGACCCGCAAGCTGGCCTTCCAGATCGCCAGATTTAAACCCTCTTGATCTTTTCTTTGGCGATGTCTCAAAGAAAAAATTTATACGAAGAAACCAACAACTCCAGAAGCACCTAGAGAAGACTTAATCCAAACCTGCTTAGACATGATACGATTAGCAACTTCATATGTTGGGCAGCGACTGCCCTTGTGCCGTTTAAGCCGAGGAAGTCATTTTGAATAAATAGGATATATTTTTTATCGATTTTTGTGAATAAACTGGAAAATTGTTTTATTTTAATGATGTTTTACCTAATTTTTAAGTCACTTATGGTTTTGAAATAGCTTTCAAGTTTTAACAGCATTTGAATCCTCTTATTTATTCGAAATTAATAAGAAAATCCGCTTTTAATTTTAGTTTATGAAAAAGAGAAATAGGAAAAAAACGACGAAAATTGAATCTTTATGATTGAATATCTCGCCAACGGTTTGAAATATTGAAGTGAAATTAACGGCTTTTTTCTTCATTTCATTAATAGTTTCCAATAAAGTAGTAAAAAGTGGGGGGTCAAAAGGAAATCGCCACTTTCAACCACCGATTTAATGTGTAAGGTGGCAATAAAATCAAATAACATTAACACCATCATAAACTAGAGAGAAAATACTTCAACAAACGTTATGTTCACTTATTAGATATCTTGCTTCGTTTAAGAGTTATTTCAAAAGTGGCCCGTTTAAATGGGACACCCTGTATGTATAGACTGGCCCAGCTGGCAGGTACGTACTGTATGAAACACACTGTAATCCAAAAAAAAATAGAGCCAAACACTGCACAAACTAAAATTTATCATTTGTAATGTAACGTCACAGATTTTGCAAATAAAAACCTTCTAAAGCAATTTTTACAGAAAAATGTTTCAAATAGCAGTGATAGGTTTTTATACCTGTGCAGTTAGGATTCCAAGTTCAAAGAAGAAAACCAATGGTATCGATTTTGAGAAAATTTCAAAAAACGCAAAAACTTATAAAGTCGTACTTCCACCAGTTAACCGATTTTCTTCAAATTTGTAATTCTACTAAGGGTTCAAATGTATATTAATATTACCTAAGTGGTAGTACCATAGATGTTATACTGAAGAAATACTTTTTAGGTAAGCTTAACTCTCACTGTTCCCACAGAACCACAAAATAAAAAATCAATTTGCCCAGGGAAATATTTCAAATAAAAGTGACCGGTATTTATGTATGCAAATAGTAAACGAAGTCCTGCGAATTTTGTTTATATATATATAAACCATTCGTTAAAAAAAAACAAAAAAATTCTTACTCAAGGAAGTCCAAAACAAATATTTCCGGTGAAAATTGAATTTCATAAATTTGACGCGATCGCAATACTTCCTTTTACTGCAGCAGTAATAGAAAGTAAACAAAATATACAATTTTTTTTTTTTTTTTTTACAGAAATAAGTGCCAATAAATGTCAGGGCAATTTTTTTTTTCAGTGCGAAGCAATATATATATGTGTGTGTGTGTGTGTGTGTGTGTAAGGTTGGAATGAAATAGGACTCTCTTGTACAAAAGTATAGAAAGATGTAGGGAAACGACACATTTTCTTTATATATATATATACACCCTTTTTAAACTAACATTTTTCATGCCCCATTACCATCTACATTTTTATATACGTGACCTTAATAAAATATGCCATTACTAGTATAACATACACCCTCCTACTTTTAGATTTCATGAAATTTACTATTTATGAAACATCTAAAATGAAAACTAGACAACAAATATATTGACAATTTATCAATTATTTGAACAAAAAGAATCAAGAATTCTTCAAAGAAAAAATTTATTATGTCGCTGCCCCCCGTCCGCCCAAGAGTGTAATAAGAGATGCTTAAAATCAGAAGTGAAGAGGTCAATTTGAAGATCTCTCTTCTAATTTGTCGGTGGAAATTTAATGCAGAATTTTTTTTTTCATTGCATTAATTTTTTTTTTTTTTTTTTCGAAATTACTACATATTTTGACGCGAAAGAAATGTTTTTGGAGGCACTATGTGAGTATAAAAAAAAAAATAAATGGAAACGCAACTAGTTCAAACTTGATCCACCATCAGCGATAGGGCCTCTGGCATGAAAGTGTCAGTGAAAATCCATTAACCAGAAGTGCAAATGTACTGAATGAATTTTTTATCAGTTTTCTCTCTCAGCGATTATCTTGAAAATGGTTCCAAAGAGTTTCTTTGAACTTCCCATACTAACTGACAGATGCACACACATATCCATTGAAAGATTTTTGCAGGGAAATTTAATTTTCAAAGTTTCTATGGAAAAAGCGGCGAATCTCAGTTTTCCACTAAAATGCTATTTCAAAAATAATGTACTACTCTTTCAATGGAACTACTTGGTGGGTCAACTACTACCATTCATATAAAAAAGCTTAATTCTTTCATTTAACCTTCCTTCACTCTATAACGTCATTTTTATAAAATGTATTGCTGCACCATCTGACGGGTGATAAGTGAAACTAAGTATTCAAATAAACATTTCAAACTTGTAGGAAATTTGCCAATTAGAACTGCGAGATTTGCAGTCAGCATGCGCGGTTTATACCAGATTTTTGTGTGTTGTTTTTTGTTTAAATAAATGTTTTTGCTACTGTTTATGACATCCAGAGCGAGTGACAATGAAAGCAAGATAACTATTCGTTGTAACTGTTCTTGTAAAACAGACAGACAAAAAAAAACATTTAAAAAAGTCAACAAAAATTTAAATCAATTTCAGAATGAACATGAACTAAATACATGTAAACAAGTTGTTTGTGTCAAATTTTCATTAACCTCAACAATTTAATTTATATGCAAATTACGTATGTAATAAATATGTCAAACAGTTCAATGGTTGATTTGCCAATAACAACAGATGTATCAATAAAATAAAAAGAAACAATATAGTAATATGTAAATAAATAATGAGTGACATGAATTTATTTGGTAATCCAGTCAGAATTTAGAAAGGGAAAAAGTGGAACATCTTCTTACCTTCAATCAATTTTCTCGACAAAAATAAGTTTCAAATAAAAGTAACCAGACATTTATTCTGTAGGAAATATTTCAAGTTAAATTCAAATTTACACTGGTTAGTTCGGCTGGCCATAAGCCGGTGGCTGGGATTTTACTTGTATCTACACCTGAGCGGTCTGGTGTAGAGCGCATGTCAAAACTAAGAAGCTTGTGCAAATTTAAATTTAAACTAACTGACAGACCCCCTCTATACCCTCTCTAAAACCAATTTTTTTTTCAAAAAAATGTTTCAGATAGAAATGATACGCATTCTAAGTTTAAAGAAAGTCGTTGTAACCAATTCCAAGAAAATTCCCAAAAACTCAATAATCTATTGTGAAAAAGTGTACTTCCGCTACACAGATTTTTTCAATTTGGAATTGTATCAATGGTTCTTTGTATTAATATTATGTAGTTGGTAAAATCCCATTACCCGTATACTAAAGTTGGTAATTTAGAGGACAGAATAACGCTTCTGTACTACCAGGTTCCCCCCAAAATCAATTTGCCCGAGAAACGTTTCAGATAACAGTGATTGGTATTTGTGTAGAGGGTAAACAACTTTTAAAGACAATCAATCGTTGGAGCCGTTTTCGAGAAAATCACGAAAAAATGAAAAATAAAAAAAATCTTTTAATAAAGTTCACTGACACGACCCTCTCTTGTTATCATTATGCTATTATTCGTCCGTGGGGAGGAGGAATCCCTACGCTACACAGCCCCAATGTGGGTCCATACAACTTTTTTCTTTTTTTGGGGGTTCCCTCAATGCTGATGTTTTCCTCAACCCTCATTAATTTTAGTCTCCAACTGGATCTATCCCGGATATCCTCTCCTCACTTAGACCGTAACCGTAGAGACTTTCTCGGACTGATTCCATCTATCCACTTTTCACTGGGTCTGCCCTTCTTCTTCTTCCCTCGGCTTCCCAGTCTAGGTTGACGTATTTGACTGACAAAAACTATCTTTGTCGGATACTAAAGAAACAAAACGATATTCCGTTTTGTTATTTCCGGTTTGAGATTCTTGAAACTTGTTTACGACACGTTTTGTTCATAACACACATACAACATATACAGACCAATTGCTAAAGCAGACAAGTACACTGTCATGCAGTTAACAAATTTACAAACTTTGAATATCAAATAAAGTTTCAAGTGCAGAATATAACGATATAAGATGAAGTTTCCACCTATATATACCTACTTCACTTTGTATATGAACCTAGCGTGTTTTATTATGTACATACATACATTATTACTGTATTTGCATGAAATCTCAAAAGAGTTTATCTGTCCGATTAGCAATAGAGCAAATATAGTTTCAACACGCTATAATGCCCTCAAGGTAAATACTACTTCATGTATTAAATGAATAAACCTGTACACATTAACGTTGATAATAAATGGCGAATTATCGTACTAAAATTATAAATACTATCAGTATCATAAAAACAAGAACAAAATTTAAAAAATCTCACACGACACTGTCTTGTTATTATTATTTGATTATTAGGCGGTGTGGATGAGCGAAACCCTACGCTATACAAAGCCCCAATGGGGGTCCGTACAACTTTCTTTTCTTTGTTTTTTTTTTTAGGAGTTCCTCAATGCTGATGTTTTCCTCAACCGAATGTTTCTTTTAATTTCAGTCTCCAACTGGATCTATCGGATATCCTCTTCTCTCAGTCCGTAATCGTGGAGGCCTTCTCGGACTCCATCTATCCACTTTTCACTGGGTCTGCCCTTCTTCTTCTTCTTCCCTCGGCTTCCCAGTCTTTAGCCATCCTTCTACCTTCCATTCTTTTTACATGGCCGCACCATACAAGCATCTTTTCCTCCACCTTTTGCAGCACATTTTTTGAAACGTTCATTTTCTTTCTTATTTCTTCGTTTATTACTCTTTCAAGCCTTAATATTCGTGCTGCCCTTCTCCAAAAATCCATCTCGGTGACTAGAAGCTTTTTTCTTAAAGCCTTATTCAAGGTCCAAATCTCAGCGGCATATAGTAGTGTACATTAGAGACATTTTCCGTCGTGGCCTGCTTCATTTTGTGGTCATCGACCGGTTTCGGGCGTTCGCCATCTTCAGGATGCGTTTTTCAGACAGTGTGCCAACACAGACTCGTATAGAGTAACTTAGTTTCACACTAACTCCGGAGTAACGAGTTAGTGTGAAACTAAGTTCTCTATACGAGTCTGTGTTGGCACACTGTCTGAAAAACGCATCCTGAAGATGGGCGAACGCCCGAAACCGGTCGATGACCACAAAATGAAGCAGGCTACTACGGAAAATGTCTCTGATGCTTTCCAGCTCTGCGGAACCAACCACCACAACAAAGTAGTGTACATTGTACCAGGCTACTATATATTATCTTTTTGGTATTATTTAGAATATTACCGCTGCATAATACGGGGTTCAATATGCCGATTGTTCCTTTTGCGCTTATATTCGTCTGCAACACGTCATTTTTACTTGAAGCATCCTTACTGATGACAGAACCCAAGTATTTGAATTGCTCAACCCTTGGGATTTTTATGTCTTCTACAGTAAGGTCTCCTCTGCCTGTTGTCGATATACTCAGGTTTTGCTATGTTTATCTTTATACCCCATTTTTAATATGCCTCTATTAGTTTGCGCATCATATATTCTATGTCCTCCCGATCTTGGGCTATCTGCAAGCAACTGCAAACATACTTTCTTTTACTCCTGTTATTACAATTATATATAAAATGACAAATTTTCGTTAAATTTCAAATTTAGCTCATATGTCTTAACATAAATATAGAGGTGGTGGGGGAAGATACTAACTTACTAACACAAGCAGGTAGGGTAGTGAAAATCGCGCTATTAACATAGAACCAACACTTTATATATTTGAAATTTAATGCCTACACAAATATCCGTTTGTATGTCGATTTCCAAGTTTAAAGGTAATCATTGGTCCATTTCGAGATAATTCCTATTCTGTTGCAGACCGATTATTGTCTTTAGAATTTCAGCATGATAATACTGTAATAGACGGTAGTATAATAGATTGTTTTGAAAAGGCTCGATAGAGGAGGAAAGCTTGACGTCACCGTCCTTCACAACATCACGAAATATCATTTTCCTAGAAAACTGTTTCCGACAAAAGTAAAGGTAATTGTGTGTGAAGCTAGTATACGAATTTTAAAGAAAATAGTTGGCTGGAGCCGTTTTCGAAAAAATCGCGAAAGCTGAAGAAAAAACCGATTCAGTAAAGTCGTACTTCCGATTGATAAATTTTGCTCAAAATCTTCGTATCTGATGAGGTGGTATACCAAATCGGAATATCAAATTCTGAGCTTCCTGCGATTTTTCATTTTTGAGATATACTGTTCACACACACATGCAGACCATTCGTTAAAAACACTTCTTTCTTACTCAGGAGACTTCAATGCATATATTTCTGGTGAAAACTCAATGTCTAAAATTTGACACAACCCAATACTTTTACTAGAAATAAGAAACTTACAAGAGAATTCTTGTTCTCAAGAAACAAGAGAGTTTCTTGTTGTTAATGTTTTCTTGTTATTTTTTTTAGTTCTTACTTTTTCTACAACTAATCTTTTTTTATTTTATTTATTTTATGAGTCTTCATTAAAAAGCAATTATATTTAGTTAACCAAAATCTGGTGTCATACGACCTTCTCTTATATTTTTACATTTCTCACACATTTATATGAACCATTTTTTTTTAAACTTCAAATTCTTACTAACTATTTAGTAAAACTCACTATCAGTTGGAAGTGGAGGAGAAAGTGGTATTATAACTGATACTGGCAATGGGGGATGCACCAGAATCCCCCTTTTTTAAATGGAATGAAGAGCACTGCAACATTACGAGCAGGAGATCTACTGTGCCCCCACTACTAGTGCCGGGATGAGACCATTCAATCTACAACATCCCTTTTAAGTTAGGTATGAGAATATCCGAATCTGTGAAGGATATAGCGTGGGTCTGTCTAGCTTCATCAAACATCCGGTAGTTTCCATTTTTTTCTCTGGATAATAGTATCGCAGTGTAGGTCGCACTTCTACCTAAGTCTAAACACCGCATGAGGAAACCTATCGGCATGTGAAGCCTAAATTTTTTTTTGTCAGTCGGTTGTAACTGTGCTGACCAAGTCCTAGCCTGCTTCAGTCCACTGAGATTTCCAGAGCCTTGAATTCCTTCTCATTTCTAAGCTCTTCTAGGATAGACTGGTCACTTATACCAAAGAAAAGTTCCGGTGCTATGAAGGGGGTTCATTACTTCCTACCCAGATGTCGGCCACTTCACATTTCCTTCTAAGCGAACATATCCTGGGTAACTAAAATAGAATCTTTAAACAATTTTGCGAGCAAGCAAAAACAATTTCAAATAAAAAATGAGTGTTTCGCACACTATGTTTTTAAGAAAGTTTTCCATTTTGTGAAAAAAATTATTAGTTTACATAAAGTGATGAAAATGTTAATATATTTACTGTTACCATTGTACTAGAAAAATTAACAAGTGTTAATTATTTTTAAAAAAAAGTAAAAAATGCTAATTTTTGTTAGCACAAAGAAGACTAAAAATAAAGCTGTTTGTAGTATGCAAATGTCCGCATTGCGACCATTGTTGCAGAGCAGTCCTTAAATGAAGTTTTACTGTCCTTAAAAAAAACATACTGTACCGGGAGGGTGCTACCTACTCGTATGCGTTTTGTGAGCTTCCTACTTCTTTCTTACGACAATTCAACAAACAATAAAACTGTAACAAAAAATACCCATTACCCATTTGTACCCAAATTACCCAAATACCCATTTGTAACACGTTGAAAATTTAGTATGTGTTCTCTTTTTGTGGTTGGAGATGTTATTGATTTAAAAGTGTTGTGAATGACCTTTCACGTGACATTCAATCAAGAAATTTTCTTCAAACTTGGAATTTTTAATATATATTCTTTCAGGTTTCCGCGGCCATTTTCATGAAAAACACTTGGGATTCCGGGTTGAGACCGCGTCCATGGTGTGCTAGAAACTTTTGGACCATATTGCAATGAGCTTCTTCAGGTCGATTCACCTTGAAGGCTAATGGAGCAATTAGTGTTAAAGAGCGGTCCCGGAATTTCAAGTGTTTTTCATTTTTTAATCCAAGTTTAATTGGCCTTATTAGTACACATAAATGGTGGGGATATATACATACATACTGTACGTACACTGGGTTTTTAGATATATAGTTTCTCGAAAGAGACTATATTGTAGAACATCACCAAAATCGTTGGAACCGTTTTCGAAGAAATAGCCGAAAACTGAAAATCTATTAAGTAGAAACGCATTTCCGGTCAACTGATTCTCTTCAAACTAGGAATTTTGGCCACTTATTAATTTTAAATAATATCGTTTAGATGATCGAATTGTATAATCAATAAAGATAGTACTTTAGAGATAGTACAATAAAACATACCCCACCCCTTCCGTACATGCCCCTTCAATGAATTTTCCCGGAGAAATGTTGCAAATAAAAAGTTGTAGCTCTTTATATGTGTAGGTGATATGGTATGTTGGAACCGTTTACAAGCAAATCTCAGAAACAGTATAGTGATGTTACTACTGGCTGATTGATTTTGTCCAAAACTTTATGATCAGGTTCCTTCGTGGAACTTAAAACTAAATATCAAGTTTGAACTTACTGCGATTTTCACTTTAAAGATATACATATGCGCACACACTCCCTCTCTCTGTGTGTGAGAGAGCGAGCGAAATAGAGTCCAATTTCTAAAAATCACTTTTGTGGATTCAGGAAACCTCAAAACAAATATTTCCGGTGAAAACTCGATATCGAAAATTTGATATCGATATCGAGGCGTAAGAGAAAGTAACGATTACAAATTATATTCTTATTTTGTTTGTTCATTATACTTCTTAACACCCACAATATGGAGTACAGATATGAATAAATGGCTGTTAATAAACATTTAACATTCATAATTCTAACAGAATGAAAATTCTAAATTAATTCATAATTATAATATAAAAGATATATTTTAATAGTGTTTATTATATGTGATTTGCGTATTAATAAAACAAATTAAAAAAAAGGATTAATGGAACACACTGCCGTTTTAATTATCTTGCTTTACTATATCATCCATATAGAGAGGGGGTTACCTTTTTTATTAGCAGTTACGTATTACATAATTAGTATTCATCATTAATAAAAATATTAACCTTGTATAATTATTTTATTGTTATTACAAGGTTACAGAACATTATCATCTTGTATAGAATATTAACTGTTTCATCATGACTTATGTATGTTTTATGACTTATGTATTCAATTAATTCAGAGATTGTGATCTTTTATACCGTGCTTCTTTTGGTTGGCTATGACCAATTTCCGATTTTCTTACATCATCAGTGTCTGGTTTGTCTTCCGATTAAAAAAAAAAGGAGAATTTTGAATATGAAAAAAAATGTTTTTTAGCGAACTGGCTTGTATGTATGTGCATGAGAACAAAATATTATTATCAATGGGTACCCGAAGGCTAGGGAACTAAGCCATATGGCTCTTATCCTCCACAAAAAAAAAAAAAGAAGAAAAATGCTACTCCTAAGCAGCCGCTCCCGCAATCTACTGGTAATCTAGCTTCAATATCTTAAGAAATCCTTAATCTCTAACTTCCCCGAGCATTTCCTTAAGAACGTTGCCCTTCCAAATATGCGTAATATTGGCGAAACTGGGACACTGTCTTAGTTACTGATACGCCGTTTCCCCTTGACTCCATAGTCAGGAATTCCGAATAAAGAACTAGACATTCTGCCTATCTTGAGTAAATTACCGGCTGGCATCCAATAGTTCCCAGTTAATACACCTACCAGGACTCTCAATTGTATTTTACTCAAGAGAGAGAAGTTACTTTAAGGTCTCTAACCATATTATATCTTTTATATAAACAAAATATGTTGAAAACGTGAAAAACGTGGGAACTTCAAACTAGGTATTTCATTTTATGTAACACCAGCGAATCACACACAAGTCTCAATTAACAAAAGGTATCAAACCGGAAGTGCGATTTTACTGATTCTTTTTAAAAGTGTTGCTGCTATCGTGTCAAATTTTCGATATATGTTTTGGAGTCCCCCTATGTCGAAAAAGTGAGAAAATGGCCTCTGTGTGTGTGTGTGTGTGTGTGTGTGTGTGTAAGTGTGGCCAACATTATTCAAAAACGGAAACCAATCAATTATATAGCTGTATTAATTGCATTAAGAGAACGTCACGACATTCACAAGTGTTTCACACACCGATTTATTTTTGTTTGCCGTGAAACATTCATAAACGATTATTACTGCAATTCACTGCAAATATAATAGATAAATTTTCTTCAAACATGCAATTTTCATCACTTATGAAGCTACATCACACACACATATACAGCTGGTGGGCATTACAATGTAGTTTCTTTTTAGGTCAGCTAGTTTTTTTTAGGTCAAAAGGCTACTTAATATTTATGGCAGCGCCCTTTGCTGTATTCCCCAGTAAAACATATAGTGGCAGTTTAAAAGCTAAGTGTAATCGTTACAGATTACACACAATTCTACTAAAACTAAATCTTTCGTGGAAAAAGTTTTAAAGAAAAGTGACAGGTTTTATATGTGTGTGCAGATAACTTTTAACGAAAACCTAAAAGGAATATCGAGTCTATGCTTTCTGCGATTTTTTTTGTTTTTAATTATCCTATTCTTATCTTACACAAGCGCGCATCATCCTAATTGCTTAAAATATTGGTTACTTACTCATCAACAATCTCAAAACTGGTATTAAATTAAACAAAAATCATTCTCAAACATTTGATTTTGCAGTTTTAAAGGAAAGAAAAATAAATAAAAGATATATATATATATATATAAACCACAAACGACAGATAATAAAAAAAACTGATTATATAATCAATAAAAAGAAATATAAATAGAAGACAAAAATATTAATAGGAGCGCTATAATAAAACATCAAAAAAATAATTGAAGGACAAAACACTTATTGATAAAAAAAGATTAATTACACAAATTTGAAGAGGAAATAGCAATGTTTAAACATAAATACTGCCAATACAAAACATACAAAAAAAGAAAAAGCCTGCCCCATTTGTCGGCCCAATAAGTATTATGAGCGACAAATCTGCAGTGTGGAATCGACAGAAAAATAAAATCACAACATTCATAGAAAGACAAATTTATTAATGAAACCACCAAATATATAGTTTCACAACAACAAAATAAGATATAGCGGCAAACATGTTAAAATGAACGACAAAATATATAATTCCAACTATATCGCATTTGTATCCTTTGTTACATTATTTTAGGTTCTATTTGTAACATGTATTTTACTTGCTTTTGTTGTGCATTTTTTTGTTATCATAATACTGATAATTACAACACAATGATGTACAATGATTGGCAACACAATCATGGCGGACCTTTTCTGTTAAGTAGTTCAGAAATGAATTTATTTCTATTCAATTCCAGCCCATGGTCCAATTTATTTGTATAATTAAAAAAGTAAATTCAATATAAATTAGTTAATAATTGCCGAATAATATTATTTTATTTATATTTCAACAATACGGTATTTAAATAAACTTTATTATGCAATGAATTGTCTATTGACACTCACTGATTATTATTGTTGATTAAAATGACCTTTAATTGTTTTTTACAAACGACCTTAATTTACTTTTTTTTTATAAAAACAAATTTTTAGAGTATATATTTTCCTTTTTCGCCCAAGAAAATGAAAGGAAAATGGATAAAATGAAACAATAAAGACCAACCTCCTGTCGCTATATTATTTGTTCCTGTAATTATCCGAAATGACTGATAGCAAAATGCAGCTAAACCTCAAGAATGTAGCATTGATAATACTAAGAAATAATAGATAATAAAATATAACAGATGATAAATTAAAAAGTAGATTCTTCTGTGCGGAGAATGTAATTTGGTGTAGTACCAAGTTCAGACATGATATTAGTTTAGCGCTATTAGAGGACCCGACAATTAGAGATTGTGGCCAAAATCGGCCAACCCGGAAGTATCACTTTACTGAATGGTATTTTCCCCGAAAACAGCTTTAACGATTTTCTTTAAACTGTGTATATACATACACACAATATATATATAATACGTAGGTAAATTACTTTTATTACCAACATTTTTCCGGCCGAATTCATTTAAAGAAAGTTTTTGTTGGGGTTGTGGTGGCGGTTAAGGAAATCGGTTCAACGGAAGTGAACTTTACTGAATAGCTTTTCTGCGACTTTGCTGAATAGATGTCAAAGAGTTTCATTAAACTTGGGATACCTAACCTATACAGCGACCAATCACTTTTTTTTGTAACTTTTTTCCGAGATAATTGATTCTAGAGATGTTTGAAGGGGGAGGGGAGGTGGTCATGCACGCTCAAAACATATTGAAGACTAGTAAAAATTATAAGCGGCAACAATGTTTGTCATAGTTTTTCTTCAACAATTAGTATTTAGATGGCGGAAAGTAATCTATTTGAATTTTAATTTAGTCCAGGATTTTTGCATTCAAGATAAAATTAAATTTGTATATATAATGAACTAATGTAAACTAAAATTACTTAATATTCTCTCGTAAATTTTGAAACTGAAGTACGGCACAATATGTGTGAATCATTTGTCCGAAAGTGATCATTTCAATCAATTGAACCAACAAATCTCACAATGATTTTATTTGTAGTGCACAGTAATTCGCTAGAAATTACGACTTTTTTTAAAAATTTAATACCTCTGGAACTCAAAAGTCGAACAATATTATTTAATAGTACGAACTCTTCATATAAAAATTTATTTATGTTTTCGTTCTTACAGAATTATTAAAAAAATGATGTTTTATTGTTCAGAATAGAAAGACTTGGGAAGTCTCTGGAATGGATGAACTACTGCAAGTCTCAAGTTAATGGAAACTAACCGATAGCAAGTTTACTTTGCAGACTTGGTTGGTCTAAAGATGGCTTTTGTTGGAATGAATCAAGAATGAATGCCAATATTGTAGGAGAGTTGAGGAAGATCAAAATACCAGCTTTCAACCACTTTATTCACTCAACCAGCCATATAACCTCCGGCTGAGAATACTGAACACCACTTTTATGGCACTGAGATCCTGCACATGTTTATCAAACCATCATCGTCTTCTATAGCACTCAAATACCAGAATGAAATAATTTTAGCGTAGGTTCTCGTAAATTACAGAAAGTTATAATTAAAAATTAATGACTAAAATACCTAATTAAAACATCAGGATATTAATGAATGTTTTTTTCAATATTAACTCATAAAACTTTTAAGTTTATATCTTTGTTAAATTAATACTTCTTTTGACACTTATTAAACGTCAGAAAGATGTGTTTCCCAACTTGCTTCATCGATAAAACTTCCAAATAAAAAAGGTCAAAGTTGAACCCTCTCGCCTACAAGTAAGAAGTATTCCTGACCCATTATTGATAGAAAAAAAGTGTGAAACCTGCAGTTTATCCAATCATGGAATTGATACATTTTCTTTATACTTTGAATTTTACCCAAACCCCTAAAATAAATAACAGGAGGTGGTAGGGTTCATTTTGGAATTCTAATATCTCGGATTCCCCAGAACATCCTAATCAATCCTACAGTAAATATCCTATTCAGTACAAACTTGTTGTATACAAATTTGGAATTCTAGAAAACTTATAATGTTTATGATATTATATAGGTGGTAGAACCATACATTGGACTGAGATGGTACTTTAGAAAAATGCCAGAACCTCTTTGTTCTCGAGAACCACTCAAGCACATTTTCTCAAGCAGCATTTTCCCGGGAAAATGTTTCAAATAAAAATGAAGTTATTTTATGAATTTCGATTAATAAATTAAGTTTAAAATAAATCGTTGGGAACCATGGCGTTTTAGAAAAAAATCGCCAAAAATCTGAACAAGAAACCAACATTAATACAGTAAACTGGCACATCTGATTGATGAATTTCGCCGGTAACTCTCGAGTCACTCTTTCTCTCTCTTTCTCTAATTAAATTTTCCAAACACTTTCACTTTTATTAGGCACACAATACCTGCCTCCTCCTTTTTTCTTCAACGTTATGGATAACAGCAAGTTTGAGGATCTCGAGATTTTATGCCCTCTAAATGTATATTTCGAAATTTTTGACACTATCGCAAAATTTCCTCTTACAGTAGAGTACCAATTAATTAAAAAAAGGAAAAATTGTATTTTAGCTGAACGACAGGCCAATGTTTAATTACTTAATATAATAAAGTTTCTTTCAACCCTTTAATTAGTAAACAAAAATTTTAATACATATGTTTACCATTTCTTTTAGAGAAATTTTGCACATCCTTCCGCTCACACCTCAAACTAATTTCCGTTATCCTAAAGGAGCTGTTCACGTATAGCAATCTGTGTGGGAAGCTGTACTAACTTGTTAGTTAAGCAATTTATATAGAGATATAAATATGTATATATATATATATTAACAAATGATTTCTTTTATAAGACAGAGGAGTCCCATATAAAGTGGTGTGCTCTTAATGGACAGATAGGCAGGACAGGTGATCTGTTTAAAGAAACAGAACTAGTTAGTTTAGTGAGGATGGAAGAGAACTGTGTAGGCGAGTCCACCAGCCACAAGAAAGAGCACAAATATAACTATCACTTAAATGAAGATGAAGCTACTACTACTTAAGAGGTGAACCTGTCCAGGACAAGCAAAGTATTGCAGGATATTGGCGCACAGGTTTATGTCCTTTGTCAAGGTCGTAATGGAATAACCTCTCTCACCCACACATACCCCTTCCACTCTGCTATCACACTCTCTAGGCACGCACTCTCTCTCTCTCTCGTTCAGCTAATTGAATTTTCCACACACTTTCATTTTTATTAAGCACACAATACTTCCCTCCTCCTTTTTACTCCAACGTTAAGGATAAAAAAGTAATAACTTACAACAAAAAACAATATACATAGATCACTAAATCAATTAGTCTACTTTGTTTGATTAACTAGGTTAATTAATAATCTGTTTAGCAATTGTTTTTTTCTTAACTGAATTAGTTATTTATCAAACCGGGAATAAAGTAATGCTGTTTTATGCTGGAGTTCAGACACTGACTATACGAGCGCAAGAAAGTAATATTCCATACATGCATATTAATTTGTTTATGCGACCGATTAAATTGGTTCATAACTTAAATGAATGTAAAAATTTATTATGAAAAGGTGGACATACTGACAATGTACTTTAATTCAAGTCGAAAACTCCCTCCTGTTTAATATGTACAACCTAAAATATTTTCATCACTTTTGTTCGAAACTTTTTACAGAGAAAATTCATTTAAGGGGGATTAGGGGGGAGTGGATGGTAAATCTTTCCTCAAAAAGGCGACTTTATTAACTTTAGATTCTCCTATTGATATAATACAGAAGATAACCAGATATCCAGCAAGAGAATTGCAAGTTTGAACAAAAGTTGTCATTTATAACTGCGCACAAAATGGAGTAAGAGAAAGTTGAGTGAATGTGTTTTATAAGATTACTTTGTTTTAACATAATAAAATGAGAACTATAAGGAGAACTCACACATTACATAGATATTTCTAATCTTTGTGCACTTTGGAATGTCTCCATTGTTTGAGTAAAATATAATTAAGCTCAACTTGAAAGAAAGCCATTAAAAGTTCCTTTTTGAAGTAGAATACTTTGGCAATAAAACTAAATAATTAAACACAAAAATAACAGGTGTACTTAACAAGTGAATCATCTGTTATTTATAACAGTGAATGTGTGTAGGAAGTTCAAACATCACAACTACTATAAACAATAACCAGATGTATGTTTGCACAAAAGAAGCACTACTTAATAATAACAAATATAGAAATAACAAAACGAAAATTCCAACTGATTGCTTCTTTAACCGAACATATTCATTATTGATCGTAAAGATTTATATTGATCTTTTTTATGGGTTTAACCTTAATTACAATGGATATTTTTGGATACAATAGTTTTTGGATGGTGGCATGTCTCCTGGTTTACAACGAGTACCTACTGTAACTTTTTTTTTTTTTTGCATTGTTCTGGCGGGCAAGAATGTAACTTTTAAGATATACCTTGCTTTCTAAAATGTCACTGCATGCTGCAGCGGAATCCATCATAATTGTATAAAAATTGCGGCAAAAGCAATAACTTTAGTAACAGAAGGTAGGTATTGTGAGCGTGTCAAATTTTCGAAATCGAGTTTTCACCTGAAATACACGATCTGAGGTCCTCTGAGCCAGTAAGGTGTATGGGTGTATGTGTGTGTGTGTGTGTGTATCAAACGAAATATCTCAAAAACAAAAAATCACAGGAAGCAGTTGGTACTACCACCACATTCTAACATGAAGCTTTCCGGCAAATCCATCAAGCAGAATTGCGATTTTACTGAATATTTTTTCTTCCAAATTGGTTCTTCCAATGATATTCTTTAAACTTCATATTCTATCTATACACATAAAATGCCTATCACTTTTATTTGAAAATTTCCCTGGGACAGTTGATTTTTCGGTGGATTTTGGGGGGACAGTAGCTACTTTAATCACAATAGTACCAACGTATGGTCTTACCAAGCAATGATAGAATTCCCAATTTAATGAAAATCGGATAACAGTAAGTGCAAAAATCGGTTTCGAGTTGTTTTTTTTAACTTTGTTGAAAAAGGCTTGATATCACTGTGTGAAGTAACAAATCACTTCGGGAAGAGCAAAGAGAAGAGAAATGTTTCAAAAAAATATTTTAATGAAAAAAATAAATCTGGTGTGCAACATCATACACGCGAGTTTCTACTGGATTTTTTGCCTAAACGCACAATTTACAATTTGCCCTTATTTATAAATAGGTGATAGAGAAGAGTACATTACACTCACTAGTTTTAGGACCAGTTAGCTCAATGCGACTACCTTGCAGATCGCCTGCCTGACGCTACATTGCAGTCGAGAATATTTGAGAATGTTACAAATTAAAAACTGGAAGAAAGAAAAACAAATCATCGGAGCACTTTCTGAGAAAATAGTGAAAAATTAAAAAAAAAAAAAAAATCCATTCCGTAAAGTCGGACTTCCGGTTAATGAATTTTTATCAAAACCTTATTGTCTAAAGCGGTGGTTAAATACCAAAACGGAAAATCGAGTTTCGAGCGTCCTGCAATTTTTCGTTTTTGAAATATTTTGCATAAAAAACACACACACACACAAATAGGTCAATAGGCATTTCAATTGGGAACTCAATTTCCAAAATTTTGACACGAATGCAACAGCAAGGTAAATAATGATATTAGAATAAAGTTGAATTAATAACTATTATTAGTGGTAAGCAAGATGGCACGTTTTATTAAACTAATAAAACGAATATATTGGCAGGAGACATGTATGACATCAAGAGAGTTAAATCGATAACCAATCAGAGTGCAACCACGTTCATACTGACTTCACCAACATACAATGTCAGTTTGTTATATCAAGTTTAATATAACCATATTGACAACATTTAACAGCTCACAAAAATGTCCATAACAACCTGTCACCTAATATTCATTTATTACTTTCTCTTACTCCTAGTAAGAGGAAGTAGTGGGATCGTGTCAACTTTTCGATATCGAGTTTCACCAGAAGTACACATTTTGGGGCTCCCTGAGTCCAAATAAGTGGTTTTTACAAAAATGATCTCTGCACGTGTTGAAGTATGTGAACAGCATAGCTAAAAGCCGAAAAATCATAGAAAGTTCAAACTTTATAATTCCGTTTAGGTATCACCTTGACAGTAAGTTATCTGTCAAAATTCCTCCAAATGCTTTTTTTCTTTTTTTTGCGAATTTCCTAGAAAATGGCTCTAACGATTTTCTTTAAACTTGGAATATCAACAATACATACCAAGAGCTACAATTTTTATTTGAAACATTTCTCCATGAAAATTCACTTAAGGTAACTTTTGGAGGAGTGGTAGCTTCTTAAGCGCAATCTAGGTGGAAATAGATTGCCAAAATTCCAAAAGAAAATCAGTAAACCGTAGGTGCGTTTTTACTGAACTTTTTCATTTTCGCGATTTTTTTTTCATAAAAACACCGACGAATTTCGGTATGCTAACTATAAAATTTGTTAATTACGATTCTGTAAAATAAATTAAGAGTAAGAAGTGTGTTTCTATATTTGTAACTTTTGTGATTTGGTTCAAAATAGTTACTTCTACTCTGTAATGCAACCTTTGTTTATATCCTGACCTATGCCAAGAAGGATACAAATACTTGGAATACAAAAGGATTTAACAAATATGGATCGCTAGAGCCCAATCAAGGAAAACAATTTAAATTACGAAAGATCAAATCCAGTTGATAAGATTATTCAATTAGTTGAAGCATTTAAACACTGATAATACAATACGAATGAACTCCCCCTAATAGTAAAGTGTTTACTAAAACACAAATGGATGTTGTTCAAATAAAACTTGTTAAGCACTGGAACAGTACACCACCAGCTGTTTGGTGACATTATGAATGGGAATTGTGCATAAATATTATATTGTCCTATTAGTTGTATGAACTTTATAACTGAAATGGATAATAACAACAAAATAAGGAGAGAACAATGACAAAAAACTATGACTATGAACTTTATCAGACAAAAAACACACACACACACACACACACACACGAAATAAGAGGATAATGTAAACAACATGACACTGTATTCTCATACAGCAACGATATTTACCAAGAACATTTGTCTTATTATTCTGGAAGAGAGGGGAAAGCTCAAAATATGTTTTTAAGTTTATTTATCAAACTTAAAAAAAAACTGGTGTAAAACATTCACACGACTGTCTCTTATTCTAATTAATGCAATTTAGTAATTTCCTTTGAAATTGTAACGTTACAATCTTTAACTGGGCAGGTCATAAAAATGGTGGTGCAGATTTTACTTGTATACGTGCCCTGGGAAATTTTACACAAAAAGTAAAATGTGATAGGTTTATATCTGTGAGTTAGTATTAATTCTAAATTTATGGAAAATGGTTAATCGAAAAAATTACAAAAAAAAAAAAAAATTCAAAAACTTTTTCTGTACAGCTGCGTTTTCGGTTTTGTAATTCTACCAATTCTTCAAATGTATATTAACATTATTATATAGGTGCAGCGGAACCATTCATTCAAGTGGTACTTTAGAGGAAAGCATAACGCTACTGTTCTCGCAGAGTAGTCCACTCAATATCAATTTTCCTGGTAAAATGTTTCAAACAAAAGTGATAGGTATTTAAATGTATACGAAGTTTAAAGAAAATCGTTGGAGAAAACGGTGAGAAAGTGACACACAAAAAATTCAAATTCTACAGTCGCACTTCCGGTCAATCGTTTTACTTCTAAATTGTAATTTTGACATCCCATTTAATTCTGATTAATATTCTATACGTTTAAGGAATCTGATAATATGCTGAAATGGTATTGCGAGGGAAAGTGTAACTTCATTCCTCTCCAAAACCTCTCTAAACAATCAAGTTTCCCAGAAATACGCTTCAAATAAAAGTTACGTAAAAAGCAAAGGAAAAATTGCAAATAATTACAGAAAATAAATAAAGCCGCACAACATCCCCCAGCTGACGCTACTTAACCAAAACCTCCATTTGATTTATCTCCTTCTTTACTTTCTCTTACTCCTAGTAAGAGGAAGTATTGTAATCGTGTCAAATTTTCGATATCGAGTTTTCACCGGAAATATCCGTTTTGGAGGTCCCTGAGTCCAAAAAAGTGGTTTTTAGCAAATGGTGTGTGTGTGTGTGTGTGTGTGTGTGTGTGTGTGTCTGTGAACAGCATAGCTCAAAAACGAAAAACCGTAGAAAACTGAAACTTAATATTCCGTTTATGTATCACCATGCGATCTGATTGTGCGTTACCTGTCAAAATTCCTCAACCGGAAGTACCACTTTACTAGTTGACTTTTTTACTTTTTTGCGTTTTTCTCAAACATGACTCCAAGGATTTTCTCTAAACTAGATACATCAACTACATATACAAGGAGCTACAACTTTTATTTGAAACATTTCTCTGGGAAAATTGATTTAAGGGACCTTCTGGGGGAGGGGTGGGGTTAGGTTACCCTCTAAAGTGCTATTTCAGGTTATTACACAATTCGGTCATTTAAATAATGTTAATAAGAATTAAATATGTTGTTGAAATTCCGAATTTGAGGAAAATCGGATAACCGGAAGTGCTTTTGTTTTAACACTTTACTAAATGATTTTTTCACTTTTTCGCGATTTTCTCAAAAATGGCCTCGACGATTTTCTTGAAACTACACATATAAACTAAACATGCAAAGATCTACATCATTTATTTAAAACATTTCTCTGTAAAAATTCATTTAAGGGCACTTTTAGGAGCGGGGTAGGGTTACAGCTTCCTCTAAAGTGGTATCATACTTGATTATACAACTCTATCATCCAAATGAAATTAATTAGAAATAAATAGTTGGCCAAAATTCCGGGTGTGAAGAAAATCAGTAAACCGGAAGTGCGCTTTTACTGAATAGTTTTTTTCAGTTTTCGACAAATTTCATTAAATTTGGTACACAAACTATAAAATTTGTCAATTATAATTTTGAGAACTGGAGTAAGAGAAAGTTGTGTGAGTGTTTCACACCAGATTTTTTTGTTACGTTTTGAGAATAGTAAAAGGCAATCTATCGAATAAAATTGTGAGAACTGCAGTATTTCGCAGGCAGCTGTGTTATACTGTGTCATTCCAGTAATAAATATTTAATTACTAGTTCAATAATTAAAGATTCTCTTGTTTATTAATATAAACTAACTACAATAGCCAATAGGCAATTTCATTGTATTGAAAAAGTATTATTTATATATGTTGAGGCTCGGTCATAAAAAAATCTTTTTAAACTTTTACCGACGTTTCGGTATTAATTTGCCTTCTTCAAGGTCTGTGCAAAGGTTTTAATACAAATCAGAAAAGAAAAAACAACATAAAACATAAGTTTAAAATAAATATTTTCAAATAAAAATTATTTAAAATAAACTACACAAATAAACTAAATAAGAGTTGTATATATATATATATATATTAATATATACATACAGACTAATGCTGCAGAACAGATCAATAATAAATACATCACAATATTGAAACTTTGACAATATTAGCATATATAAGAGTAAAATATGGAAATAACATAGAAATTGTACTTACAAAAATTTCCATATTTTACTCTTATATATGCTAATATTGTCAAAGTTTCAATAGTTGTGATGTAGTTTATTATTGATCTGTTCTGCAGCAATAGTCATATATATATTTTACACTGTTTATTTAGTTTATTTGTGTAGTTTATTTTTAAATAATTTTTATTTGGAAATATTTATTTTAAATTTATGTTTTATGTTGTTTTTTCTTTTCTGATTTGTATTAAAACCTTTGTACAGACCCTGGAGAAGGCAATTTTGCCGAAACGTCGATGAAAGTTTAAAAAGAGTTTTTTTTATGGCCGAACCTCAACATCTATTTTCAACACTGAATACAACGGTCGTAACGAACACCAAAACATTGTTTATAACTAAAAAATATGATAAATGATAGGATGAAATGGCTATGAAAAAGAAAAATAATTTGATATTATCAAGAATAATTAATTAGTAGGCCGACCTAGGTGTAAGTTTATTCGTAACGGTTTTTTGTGATTAATATTAGCGATTGGCTGCAGTGACACTACACACCACGTGGTCTCCAACTAAATTACTACTGGCAACAACCACAGCAGCATAGTAGTAAGCAGCGCTGTAGTGCGGTGATTGTTAGCAAGTCAGTACAACTCACCAACCGACCGCTAGATGGCAGATACATTAACATTTATCGACAGTTTTATAAACTTTAAATTATGTAATAATAATTATAAACACGTTTTTGTTTAAACAACAAAAATTGTCTAAACCCCCAGCCACCATGATTATCATTGCTAATCTTACCCAATATCTACACATAAATTGATTAGTCAACAATATTCTTCAAACGTTACTAAATCTTTCTTTTACTGGTTGAAAGAGGAAGTAATACAGCGGATTAGTGTGAAATATTTTCGACTATCGATTATCGTCAAATTTGGAATTCTAGCATACAGTTATTGCTATTATAAAGTACAGTTATTAATATTATAAAGTACATCTTATACAACATTATATCGAAGTGGCCTTTAAAAGGTAAAATTAAAGTTCCCGCAGCAACGACCCAAAAATTCGATTTTTTTTTATAAATATTTGAAATAAAAGTGACACGACATATTTTGGTATACTTAAAACATGAAGTTTATAGAAACTGGTTGACGCCGTTTTCGGAAAAAATCGTGAAAAACTGAAAAACCAATTCAGTAAAAAAAGCGTACTTCTAAAATCAATGGTATTTGAGCAATCGATGTTGCTCTATATTCGGCTGCTATTTTAAGGAATAAAAGTGATGCTTTAAAAGGAATATCGTTTGAGTTTTTGCGGTTTTTACTTTCTCTCACTTCTATATGAAGGGCAAATGTTACAATCGTGTCAAATTTTCGACATAGAGTTTTCACCGGAAATGTGAGTTTTGTGGACCCGCAAGTCCGAAAAAGTGATTTTTAGAAACTGGTCTCTGTCAATGGTCAGTATAACTCAAATACGGAAAATCACAGAAAATTCAAACTTGATATTTCGTTTAAGTTCCACCAGGAGATTGACAATACAGTTTTAGAACCGGACGTACCACTTTACTGAATGGATTTTTCAGTTTTGGCAGCTGAAAGCGGCTCCAACGATTTTCTTTAAATTTGGTATATTAACAACAGATACAAACAGCTACAGCTGGAAACATTTTTCTGGGAAAATTAATTTAAGGAGGTTTGGGGGGGGGGAATAGGGTTACGCTTTCCTCTAAGTGCTATTTCAGTTTATTATATCATTCTATCGTCCATATAATATTAATCAGAATTAAATTTGTTGTCAAAACTCAGATAATGAAGAAAAACGGTTGACGGAAAGTGCGACTTTCTTCTTTCTTATTGAACATTTTTTTCAGATTCCTGCGAAAAAAACACCGACGGGATTTCATTAAACTTATTATACTAACCATAAATAGAGAGAGACCTACCTAACACTTTTGTTGGAACCTTCTTTCCGACTATCATTTAAGAGGTTTTTGAAAGGAGGGGAAGGTTGTCTCAAAAAGTCGTATTGTAAAGTTTAAATGCTTCCCATTCATGTAAACTGTTGGAAATTAAACATCTAAACAGTAAGAACTAACCGTTTGAAGAGAATTAGTTAATTATTGACCATTATTTTTTGATTTTTTTTTAATACACTAAAAACAATTTCTTTCTTAGCAATAAGAGAACGAAACAAAGGCCAAACTTGGTCTAAATCTGTAAACCGGAAGTGCGTCTATAGGTGAACGATTTTCTTTTATTTTCTCCAACTTTACACGAATCTGCACACAATTGTATCATTTTTTTATATGTCACGTTTTTCAGAGAAAGTTTATTTCCGACGGCACAATGACTTTTACGTTTAGGCTCCTCTCGCCTTATAAATATTAAGCAGTGGCAACCTAATGTTGCCAATATTTCTGTTCGAAGAAAATTTGCTAAATGGGTGGTGAAATTACTTAATCCTTGATCCTACTGATTTATTTTTTTTTGCAATAATTCATCTAAATAAATTTTAACATAATCATAAATTAAATACTTAATTTAATAAATATTAAAGGAAGAAATCTGGTGTGAAACACTCACACAACTTTTTCTTACTGCGACAAAATGGCAAATTTTCTTCACACTTACAATTCTTATTAGTGTTTAAGACTGTCGGCATTTTTATGGAGAAAATCACAAAAACCGAAAAAAAACATTCAGTAAAGCGGCACTTCCGGTTGGTGGATTTTGTCCGAAATCTTCGTGTCTGATGCGATGGTATCTAAACGGAAAACCGTCGACGGTTCAGTACCTAAACGGAATACCAATTTTGAACTTCCTGCAACTTTTCGTTTTTGATATATTCTTTTCACACACACCCAATTTCCAAAAAAAACCTTTTTTGGTCTCAGGAGACTTCAAAACGTGTATTTCCAGTGAAAACTCAATTTCGAAAATCTTGCAGATCGCAATACTTCCTGTAATAGCAGTTAGAGGAAGTAAAAATCAGAGCAAACATGAATATATCTCTAAAATTAAAAAAATATAGAAAAAATATTTCGATTTTTTTTTTTAAGAATGGAAATAATTAGTTTTTAAAAATAATTGGTCGTGTTAACAAGCATCCGTATATATGGTTGTAATGATCAACCTTGACCTAATAAGCTAGGCCACAACACATGCTATATTCAGCATTTTCAAAGAAAAATACCTCTTCCTAAAAATACGTATCTCTTCAGTTAGTGGGAAAATGTTAAAGTATTTGTAAGTAGTGTTTTAGATTCTCTTGCTGCAGTCATAAAAGAAAGCACTATGAGGGTGTCATAGTTTTAAAAATGAACGTTCATCAGAAATATGCGCCCTTTAACACAAATCCGGTGTGACAAACACTCACACTACATTCTCTTACTGTTGGTAATACAGTTATATATATAAAATGTCAGATTCTCTTTAAACAATAAAATTTTACTCATTTGTCCTCCTGACATCAAATATACAGAGATGAATGGGATGACAGTAACTTCCCACATAGAATTGCAGTCGCACTTCCAGCAGACAGTAGTCTAGAAAATGAGTGCCACACTCATAAAATGTGAAATTCAATGTCAAAAATTCCGCAAAACTACCCAAACTCAATCCATCCCCCCCCCCCCAAAATAACGGCCTTTTGTTGTTGTAAATTGGCCAACATATGTTATATTAATGGTCACTGATACATAAACCTGTAATACCCGAAATTCTATTTAATTTAATGTATTCAAATACTTGTGTATATGGTTTTGTGTTTTCTGTTGCTAAAAAAATATTTAAATTTGCTGGCAAGATACAACTTGTTTATATGATTATTTCCATAATTTATTTCTGTTCTTGCCATACTTAGGGCATGCCAGAATTAGATGGTTTGCGTTTGCGACCGATTCCGCATCACAAAAGTAAGTACCACTGATGTAGATGATGCCTAGCCAACAGTTAAATGATGTGTTTCTAGTTGTGATTAAATCTTAGTCGCGTCAGCGTGCCATAGAATTTTCTCTCCTCGATGAAGTCATGAAACCATGGCTTTTTAGGGATGGATGGTTCGATGACGGCATTAAACTGTCTTTTCTGTTTGGCATTGATTTTGTATTAATTTTGCCATAATGAACAAGATTTAATTTTATAATTACTTTCTATGCCAGAAGATGAACAGTATGCTGGGGCAGGGCAACTTATTTGATATCAGAGCCTCTTTGGCCCTCGCATCTGCCACTTCATTTCTTTTTAGCCCTGAACGGGCCTTTATCCAGATTAAGTGAACTGGTTCACTCAGGGCTATATTATTCACAAGTTTTGCAGTTTCTAATAGAAAAAGTGGAGCAACCTTCCCCGGGTGGTTTAATTTCGTTACAACACTTTTACTATCAGATAAAAAGATAATAGAACGGTATTATTTAATGCCTATGCAATTTGTAAACTTTGATGGATTCCAACGAGTTCTGCCATGAATACAGAGTAACTAGTTAAGCCGGTATTGATAGCTGGTATCCTGGAGCTCGCCAAAGACCGCACATCCTATACACCTTGTGCGGTTTTGAACCGTCTGTGTAGAGTACGTAGGCACTGGGAAATTTATTTTCTAGTTTTTCTAAAAAGTATATCTTATTTGCCGAGCCTGGTTTCCACTAAAGAAATAAACGGCTACAAAAATTTGGGTGCGCGTTTATGATAATAAAAAATTCAATTTGGAAAACTTCATACGATCTCAATATTTCCTCTTACTAAGGAGGAGCAAGAGCCACTAAAAAGCAAAATCATCTAAATATGACTCGCATACCAAACTCGTAAAGACATTCACCCTTAGAGTGCCTATAATTATACAAAACTAATAAATAGAGGTCATTAATGAAAACAATAGAGAGAGAGAGAAAGATAGAGTATGAGAGAGACTGTGCAAGAGAGAGAGAGAGTCAGAGAGAGAGAGAGACCTTAGATATAAAAAGAATTTCTTTCTCGGTCACTCTCACACTCTCAATGTGTAGTACAATTTCCGTTACAATCATCAGCCAACAACAATCATCAATTATATCATTAAATATATCATTACAAAACGCTACCAGTTTATGCTATCATGATCGGGCAATTGTTTAAATACAATAAAATTAATCTTTTATAATTTTATATATATATATATATAAAAATAAATAAATAAATACTTTGTTAGATTTGTAATAGTTACACAATACTGCGTGCTAAACAACAATAAAGTAATGCTTAATTGTCTAATCAAAGTTATATTATAAATTGTAATTCATGATTTATTATCTCTAATAACGAAATTCTTAATTACTCCTATAATAAATATTTTACTCAATAAAATTAAAATATAAGGCAGTAATGCTTTTTTTTGTATATTTATATGAAAAAATGAATATTGCAGAACGCTAGCGTGTTTATATTTTAACATACAAAAAAACTTGAAACAAAAAATTACATGAAGCGAAGAAAAAGCGGGGATCGATGAAAAAATGCCCCCCCCCCCCAAACATTGCAAATTGCATTTACGTGCTACTAAGAGGGTATTATTATTATTATTATTATTATTATTATTATTATTATTATTATTATTTGTATGCTAATCTTGATTTTTTCCCTTTATAATTATATTCATTTTTTGTTAATGGAAATAAGTTTCGCAATGTGACATTGTTTATTTTAATTTTTTTACATTATGGTACAGCTGTAAGAGGGGAAGTATTGTGATCGTGTCAAATTTTCAAAATTGAGATTATCACCGGAAATACACGTGATAAAAGTCCGCTGAATACGAAAAAGAGATTTTTTTGTTTTTAATAGCCTATGTCATGTTGCAAACAGCATAATTGCATCAAATTGTTCACTTTTGTTATTTTATCCAAACAGCTCCACCGATTTTCCTGTGATTCACATGCAGATACACAAACATTTAAATCTATCACTTTTATTTGAAAAACTTTTCTGGGAAAACTAATTTTCAAGGTCCTCAGGGGAAGAGATTACTTATTCTATTTCCACCAATGAAATATCATATATATACGGTTAAATATATATATTATTGTAATTCGGGTGCCTAATGGCGCGGGACCTAAGCCTATGTGGCTATATATGTATCATGTTAAAAAGAATTAAATATGTTGCTAAAATTCCGACTTTGAAGAAAAGCCGTTATCAGGAACGGTTCATTTCCAGAAATCTTTTTTCATTTAATGTAAACAATGTAAACAATAGTTTATGTTTGGCCCTTGTTAATTAAACAGGCAAGAAATTAGTTTGCTTTTTTCATTTAGTTTACCACGATTCTCTCGTAAACAACAGTCCATAAAAATTAAGTCTCGCCTTCAATTTTATATCAATGAGAGAATCTACATTTAATAAAATGACTTTTTTGAGAAATTTGAGATTTCTTTAAATAGACTTGACCGGAAAAAAGTTCCAAACCAAAGTGATGCTGTATTCATAGTTAGTATACTAAAATAAAAGCTGTCTTTTTGAAGCGGAAAATCGCAGAAAGCGAGAAAGAAAACATTCCGGTCTACCTACTTTCTCGAAACTTGGAAAATAATGGCAACTTTTAATATGGTTTCAATTAATATTATTTAGATGATAGAATTGTATAATAAACTAAAATAGCACTTTAAAGGGAAACATAAACATTGCCCACTCCCATAAGCCACCTTAAATGAATTTTCCCAAAGAAATGTTTCAAATGAAAGTTGTAGATGACAGATGTGTAGTTGATATATAAATAGTTGTGGTGGTGGTTGGTTCCATTGACCGGTCAGTGTGTAAACTAAATTTGCTCTGTGCAAGTCTGTGTTGTCACACTCTCTGAAAAACGCATCCTGAAGATGGGCGAACGCCCGAAACAAGTCGATGACCACAAAATGAAGCAGGTTACCACGGAAAATGATTCTGATGATATACAACCAAGTTTAAAGAAAATAGAGTCCTTCTCGGGAAAATCGCAAACAAGTGAAAAAAAAAAATCACTAAAGTTGTACTTCCGGTTGACGAATCTTGACTGGCAGATTACCGTCGATTACAATTGTGCTAGATTCCTGAACGGAATATCAAGTTTGAACTTTCTGCGATTTTTCGTTTTTGAGCTATCTGCTTATGTGCAAATACACACACACACACACACACACACACACACACACACACACACCACTTTCTAAGAACAATGTTTCGGTAGAAAATTCATTTAAAGGGTTCTCTGTGGGTATCCAGTCAGTTATATTCAATTTTTAAACTGCCGCCACTTTCTAAGAACACTGAATATCGAAAGAATCGAATTGCAGTTTTTGCGGGAGTGCATGTTTAATCTGGAATTGTGTGTGTATGTATGTAATATGAATGTATTTATGTAGGTGTAGCTCAAAATTGATATTTCATTTAGGTACCAATATATTCGACAGGAAGGTGTAATTTGACACGATTACAATATTTCCTCTGGAGTAAGAGACCTAGAGTAAGAGAGATTATAAAGATGACCGCTTAAATCAATTCAATTACAACGAAACATATGACAAATATAAAGAAGAAATTAATCATGGTCATTATTAAAATATCTGCAGCACATTAAAAACTAAATTTAGATATAAAAGTTGGGGTAATATTTATGCATTAAGCAATAAAACGCTGTACAACCGAATGTGCCACCAATGCTAGTAAAAACCACTGACCACAAAGTTGATTTATTGACCAGTTTTAAAATTCACTCTCAGAGTGGTATATACCAAGTGTTTATTTAAATAAATAGGTTGTGTGTGTGTGTGTGTGTGTGTGTGTGTGTGTGTGTGTGTGTATTGGACTGAAATCGTTTTTGAATAGATCCTTCATGCCTCATTAAGCTAATACTATCTATCATATGCATACATATTTTGCTTTAAACAGCTTCACCATTTTCTTTATTTCAATTTAGTGATTTGTAATGTGAATTGTTATATTTAAATTTCTGATTTAGAATATATTGTTTCTTGAATGACGTATCATTCAAGTAATACAAAAGAACCCAGATTAGGTATGAAGAGGATGCCACCATCAAATCATCAACTTGAAACCTCCTTTCCAAAACTATCAAAAAAATTTTCTGCGCAACACTCTCTCACGGCTTTCTGTTATTGAAATTAAATACAATTTAACAGACAAATTTTCAAAAAAATTTAAATGTTTATAAATGTTTAGTTATATTTGCGATAAAAAAGGCAAGTAAACTACTACTTTAGTTGGTAGTTAGACAGCTCTGCTGGTAAGCGAGCTCTGACCCAATAATCAAGTTTGTGGCGGCAGTTTAAAAATTGAATATAACTGACTGGATACCCACAGAAAACCCTTTAAATGGTTGCCAGAACCGTTTCAAACAAAAGTGATAGGTTTATATCTGGACAGTTAGCATTCCAAGTTTGCAGGAAATACCTACAGCCATTTTTCAAGAAATTTCCAAAATAAATCAAACATCTATTCTGTAAAGAAGTACTTCGGGTAACCGATTTTTTTGGAGTACTAACAATGCTCACGCGCTTGATGCATGTTTACATCAATAGTATAATAGGTGATAGAACCATACTTTGTACTGAAATGGTACTTTAAAGGAAACCTTAACGTCCGACTGCTCCCGCAACTCTATAAAAATACAATTTCCTGGAGAAATGTTTCAAAATGCAAGTGATAGACTTTTTCTATATGACATTAATGAAATGTGGGCATTTCTCAGCTAGTCTTAGGGATTGTACACACTATATTATAAATTTAGCAATTATCCGCTGATATCGAGCTTCAGAACATCCAGATACAAGTTCATACTCATAACTTTTAAAAAGTTTGTCAGCTGCTGAAATAGCATTTTAAAAGAAAAAGAAAATAAAAAATGAAAGAAAATCATTAAAGTCGTTTTAGGGTGAAATCACTGAAAAATGGAAAAATCCATTCATTCGCTCCCGTTTTGAGAGATGGATTTTTGACCGACGACTTCCTGTCGAATATCTTGGTACATAAATGAACTATCATTTTGAGCTACACCTTCATAAATACATACATATTACATTCATACACACACACACACAATTCCAGTTTAAACATGCACTCCCGTCAAAAACTCCAATTCGATTCTTTCGATATACTGTTTACTGCAAATGCGTGAAATATATCAAAATAAAAGATTTATTATTTCCTTATTATTCAATATAAACAATGTTAATCAACAACAACTTTATTAAAAACAACTTTGTAAAAAAAAAGTAATTCATAAAGTTGCTGGAGTTGTGTAAGGTGAAAGTAATAGACAATATTGTAACAACAGCAAATAATAACAACAGTACGGCTCTACACTGTAGCGTAATATTATTTAGAATGATGTTGTTATGAAAATGAAAGTAACAACAAACCAGTCAGTGTTGTTTCCTTTATCATTATTACGATTGCTTTATTAATTGTTATTTAACAATTCTTCGTGACTAAAATAAAAAAATTGTTACTTTTTAAATCAATTTTGTAATTAATTACCAAACTACAAATTAAACAACAAGATGAAGATGGACAATGATTATTGTCGAAACCTTCTCTCTATTGAGATTGTAACGATGTTTTAGCAAACGCGTAATTTATTTCGTATTTTATTTTATATGAAAATTTGAAATAAAAGAAAGAGAAAGTCAGATAATATAGATTATGGAATATAATAATTTGAAATAGAGAATTTCAAATGTAGAAATATAGTATGTTGTAGGTAAATGTATAGTGCCGATCAAAGTTTAACATTGCATCTAATGGGAACGAATAGAGAACGCCTCGCGCGTATGTATGTGTGTAATATGAACAGCTTTTGAATCAATACGTCTGTGATTCTGCTATGGCAAGGCTGTTTTGTGATTTTTTTTCTCCGCCAGGTGAATGAGCACGCTAAGAAAAATTATTAAGTGCTGCATTTTTCGCCAAGTAGGTGGTTTTAGCGTTTGGAGGAAATAGCGAAGTGTGAAAGACTGGTCGAGGAATTAAAATTTGTCTATTTTAAGAAAAGGTCGTGGGATTCACATAACTTTTTTTTTTCATTATGAGGGGATGTCAAAACGTGTATTTCCCAAAAAAACTGAAATCGTAAGATCGCCATACTTCCTTTAATAGAGAAACAGACAAAGAAAATCTGAGGTTGATGACCTTATAAAGTCAAATAAAGTATATACATTATTATCAGAATAAGTATTAGATATATAAAGTGTTGTCCATCTTTAACTTCTCTTCAAATACTAAGCATCTTCTAAAAAAAGATGTAAAAGGTGGTAGAATGAAGGAGGCGAACTGTGGTTAGAAAGAAGAAGAATAGTTAGAGAAGGCTGAGACGGGAATGGAGAATTCGTGCCGCCGGAACTGGAGAGGAACCCAGTGAGCAGGCACAAGCGGGCTTGTGATATTGACAGCTATGACGAGCTTTGTCCTCGCCTCTACTATACCATCCACACAACTGACAGCAACAACAAGGATAACTGCGGTGGATCACCCTCTACCGCAACAAGCCAGCACGTGACACTATCTCCTTATAAATAATATAACTTCATAATATCAAACATATTTTGAATTTTGTCTTTCACCGTAAGAAGAAGAATTCCAACTTGAGTTTCATGTAACGAATAAACGGAGAAAGCTCAACCTTGATATTCCACAAACAGCCCAACAGTACTTACGATTTGGTAAGAAATCCAACAACCAGAAGTGCACTCAACTTTCTGTATCAACTACATATAACAAAGAGCTGCAACTTTTATTTGAAACATTTCTCACTTCAGTAATAACGTACGATCAAACCAATCAACCATTGATTTATTTGAAGCCAAACTAAACATTTAGTTAAAGTATATATAATATAATAATCTCAAAAGAAATGTTTACTGTAGATTAAATAAATTAATCGATCACAATTATCCCCGATATATATATAAATAAAAGGCCCGAGATATATATATATAGGTCGATAGGACAGGTCAATGTAACAATACTAACAGGGAAATGCACAGATGTACATTATACAAACTGCCGAGTTTTAATAAACTTTTTACCTTGAATCTAAAATAATTTTCAACACCTGTTTTAATTTTAACATGAAGTATTGATTTATTTAAAAACACAACTGTTTAGCAATTAACTATAATAAATTTCCACTATAAACTGCGGACAAATTTATATAATTAATTAAATTGTAATTAATAATTTAGCATCTGGAGACAAATAAATAAATCAAAACATTATAAAATTATATATATTTTATAGAGAATATTTTATTGAAAAAAAGTTCTACGTAGCAAACAACTATATAAAACTAAAACTTATTAGTACAAGTTTAACTATTAGATTGGACAGCTTTTATAGTGGCGTACGAAATGTTAAGAATTAACGGCCTTGACACACTTTTTTATTAAATGTATATGATAACATATAAAACTTTAGAAGCTCATTAAAGTGCAGGTATCATAATTTTTATAAATCTTATATTACTCTTAAATTGCAGTTATTTTTTAATACATTTATATAAATACATAGCGGGTACTGGTATTTTTACTTTCTCTAACTCCTCCAAATAACAGGCAGTATTGCGATCGTACCAGATTTACGAAATTCAAGTTTATACCGGAAATACCTGAAAAGGACCCCCAAATATAATAAAAAAAAATGTTTTTAGCGAATAGTCTGTGTGTTAACAGGATATCTCAAAAAACGAAAAGTCGCAGGAAGCTCAAACCTGGTATTCCATTTAGGCACTACCACCGCAGCAACACACACGAAGATTTCGGGCAAAATCCATCAACCAAAAGGGCGGCTTTACTCAATAGTTATTTCAGTTTTCCATGATTTTTCGAAAACCGCTCCAACGATTTTCTTTAAACTTCATATATTATCTATTACACATACATAAATACCTCCAGTATTATTTGAAATATTTTCCCGGGAAAATTTAATTTTGACGGGTTCGGAGGGGGGGGGGCAGCAGTGTTATGCTTTCCTCTAAAATACCACTTCAATTTGTGGTTTTATCACCTATCTAATACTGATACACATTAGAAGCAGTGACAATTCCAAATTTGAAGAAAATCGGTATACCGGAAGTGCTACTATACTGAATAGGTTTAGGAAATTTTTTTTTATTTTTCTTTAAACTTGGCGAATGCTTGCTCACAGATAGACACGTTTCACTTTTATTTAAAACATTTTTTTGAAAAACTGTTTTCTAGGTGTTCTGAGGAATCTAAACATGTTAAAATTCAAATGCGTTTGTTCATTATTGGTGCACCCCCTAGTAGGCTGGCACTTCTACCCCCTCCACGTAATATATATGTTAGGGCAAACGAGTAAGGACCAGATTTTTTTGTTTTTACTTATAACTTTTTAACTTCAATAAGTAAAGAAAACAGGTTAGATTTTTTATAGTTTTATTTATTTAAGACACGTCAGCATCTATGGCCATTTACGCCGGATCCATCTCAGTGTACTGCCGGCCTCCGAGCAGGGCACTCTCGTTACAGACAACACTGTCCATCCCGGACAGTGAGCTCTAGAGGCTCCTAAAAAGAGAAAATCTAAGGGCAGCTGATTTAATATTTCAAGAATTTTATATACAATTATAATTTACAATAATAACTGAACTCAGTAGAACCGTTTAATGATTAGTTGTAAGTAGAAAAGAATGTGAACTAGTTTAACATTACATAATTCTCAATCTTTACGCAACTTAAGACAATTAAACCAAATAATGACATCAATTATAACCTTTAATTACTAAATGCAATTACTGTTATTGACTGGTTTTATTTAAAAAATAATATATTCTGTTTGGCAAATATTTCTTAAAACAGCCGGAATATTTTAACAATTTTTAGTTCCCTTAAGTTCCGAAAAAACTGGTAGAAAACTTACATTGTACTCATTCCAACAACAGTGGAAACTTTAAATCACAGAGTTGCCCCGTCCCGCAATCAATAAAAAACCTTAAAACCTAATTGTATGGAAAGAATAATTCAAATAAAAAGTAATATGTTTGTATGTGTATGTGTATAGTATACGAGACTTGTGAGTTTTATGATGTTCTATGTAACCGTTTTTCAGAAAAAACAAATTAAAAAAAGAAAAGAAAAAAAATCTGGAGCCAAACACTCACACAGCTTTCTCTTATTGCACATTACACACTTATAACTGACAAATTTTCTACCAACTTATAATTCTTGCTGGATGTTCTCATTCGATCTTTTATCAATACTAGAATCTAAACTTAATAAAAACCACTCTTTTTTTTGTGAAAAGCATTACCGTAACACTCCACCAAAATGGTGATGCGGTAATGAACTTTCTCAAAAAAAAAAATTCAAATAAAAGTAGGGATAGATCACTGTTTTAGTTAGTGCACTAAATTTAATGAAATGAATTTTGGCACGATCGCAATATCTGCAGTAAGAGAAAGTAAAAAAAACATTCAGTCAACTAACACATGACACCTGTTATCGAACTTCAGATACGAAACTTTTCAGAATCTAAAGAAGAGCTAAATGGTATAACTTTCATCTTGGGAGAGAGAAACAAATAATTATATTCCAAACTTTCTTGAATCTATGGAAAAATAAAAATAAAACAATTATTCGAGACACTGGTAACCTGGAGAAAATATACTGCCGTAAAGGTCAATTGCCACTTATGAAGACCACCAAATAGAACGTCTAAAGATAACCCGGCCGATACGGGGGGAGGGAAGATTTCAATCTTTGGACTTGTATATCAGAAAAGGTTACTTCCTTTCTTTATTGATCTAAACATAACAACTAAAATATTGAGAATTTATTTATTTTACTTACAAAATAAATAGAATAAACTTAGTCATAACCAGATTTTGTAATAAAACAATTAGTTCATGAACAAAATAACAAAGTAACCTAGCATCTTAATGATTGTCTATTGAACTAAACCAGATTTACCAGTTAATTTAATTATTAATAAATACAAAATGAACTGTTACGGAAATATCAATGAAATTACTTTGTGTACTATGACTTTATATGTTTAAAGATTGAACAATATATTCCGGTCCCATGGATAAATGAAAAAAACAATGTATATAGCTGATTAAACGCGAAAGATTAGGAAAAAATCGGGTATGAAACACTCGCACGACTCTCCCTAACTACTTATTAACACAATTATAATGTAAAATGACAAATTTTCTTTAAACTTCAAATTATTACTCACTTTTGTCCTAACATTAATATAGAGGTGGCGGTGAAGGGGCAAGTACCAACCTGGCAACCCAAGCAGGTCGGGATGTGAACAGCATATTTGAAATTTAACGCCGCAAACTCCGCAAAACTGTCTAAAATCAATTTCTTTTTATTTACTGTTACAAATAAAAGTGAAAGGTTACAAGTTTAAAGAAAATCGTTTTAGACGATAATTCATCAAAACTCACAAACCTGTTCTGCAACGTTTGCACTTCCGGTTAATAGATTTTCTTTAAATTTGGAATCCTTGCAATGTTTGCTGTATGTAGAACCCATACATTGAAATGCTCAACGTTACTGTTCTCCCACCACACTCGCAAAAAAAATCAATGTTTCTGGAAAATGTTCCAAATAAAAATTATCCGTATTTATGTATATAGATTACTATTATTATCAACTGCGGATGGGCTATATATCGGCACTGCAGCCAACAAAGGCTTATTGTGCCATCTCCGATAGCTTCTAGTAGATGACCCTCCCTCCTTAAGGAGTTTCAGGGTTTTCACCACCAGATCATTCTGCGATACTATCTCCTCAGGTCGCAGCGTACCAAAGGTTATGTATCGCAATTTGGTTATTGCATCGCAATCAAATAACAGGTGGGGGGCCTCCTCCTGACATAATCTGCACAAGGGTTCCGCGCTTATGAGCCCTACCTTGTGTAGATGCTTCCTGAACCTACCATGACCCGTAAGTAGCCAAGAGAAATCTGGTTCCTACTTGGCCCTTCTTTTACACAGTCCTGGCATCATCCTTTTACTGTGTATGGCACCTGGGCTCCCCCTCCAGAGCTCCTCATGTTTACTGCGAAACCAATCTCTGATCGCTGCACGAATCACTCCGCCAGTTACCCCCAGGACTGGCTCTGGACCAATGAACGGTATTTGCCCCGTTCCTGGCCAGTTGATCAGCTGTCTCATTAACACCCTTAATCCCTGCGTGTCCAGCCACCCATATCAGCTGTACCTTATTGTGCCTGGAGAGTCTCGACAGTACCTCTCGACATTCCTTCACTAGGGATGAAGTACTTCTGTAAGCCTCTAGGGTTTTCAGTGCGGCCTGACTGTCCGAGCAAATGCGTATAACCTTCCGTTGGGGCTCTAAGCAAGTTCTCCTCGGCACAGACCTATGTATATAAATAGTATACAGGAAGAAGCTTAATGAAAATCGTTTGAGCAGTTTTCGAGAAAATTATGAAAAACCTGAAAAATTCAGTCATGTCGCACTTCCGGTTGACGGACTTTGCTTGAGACATTCATGTCAGGCAAACCTTCGAACCTCCGAAACGTTGGGGATAGTATTTAGATCTATCAAGTCAAGAATGAGTTTCCTACGACTTTTGGTTTCTGAGATATACTGCTCTCTCTCACTCACACACACACACACACACACACACACACACACACACACACACACACACACACACACAGAGAGAGAGAGAGAGAGAGAGTAACTATGTGCTAAAATTATTTTTTCGTCTTCAGGGTAACTCAAAACAAGTATTTCCGGTGACAACTTCATTTCGAAAATTTGACACGATCGCAAGATTTCCTCTTACGGCTGTAAGAATTTCAAACTATTGCGTAAGTTTTCTGCTACATGATAAACAGATCTTTACAATGACAGATACTCTTGTTACAAATAAATAAAACTAAATGTTAAAAAAAGAAAAAAACAAATATGTTCTAAATTTAGGTAAGCCGTTGTTTGAGATTCTATTTTAAAAATATAATCAATAAGTGAGTAAAGGGGTGGAGGTGTAGATCGATAAATAACCACTAAACTACAACACATTCGTCATTCTGGTATGCCAACAAAAGAATTTACGATTTATTTATGAGAACACAGTGTATAGCGCGAGGGAATAAAAATGTACGTAATCAATAAATAACCGATTGTTATAAAACTCACAGTTATGGTTTCTTTTAAATGTACAAAAGAAATTAACTAAATGAGAACTATTTTTACTCACTAAATATTTCTAAAGTGTATTAACAACCACAACTTTTAAAATTCAAACAAATTAGAAAAATCATTGAAAAGTCGTATACAAATAATTGTGACCCAATAAATACAAAATAACTGACCCAATAAATTACAAACTTTATAGAAAATCATTTCTATCAGTTTTAGAGAAAATTAAAATAAAAAAATTCAGAAACGTATTTCTGTACTTCCAGTTTAACAAATTTTGTCCAAACTTGAAATCCAGCAATGATTTATAATCTACTTTAAAAGAGCCGTGCATTATAGCGGAATTACCACTTTTGAGGAAAGCTAAACGTTGAAACTTCTGTAGTATTCTCGAAAATCTGTTTTCCTATTGTCAAAATATATTTCAAATAAAAGTGATAGGCATTTATGCGTGTGTAGTCTGTTTGTGAAGATTGCAGAGAAATTATAGAAGCCAGTTTCGAGGAATGGATTTCAGGGCTTAAGGCCCTGAGTGGGTGGACTCCCTCCTGTAAGGTAGGCCATCGGGCAATGCTCTGTTTAGTTCCCAATAGAACTTGTAAAGACAGTTCAGTACTAACACTAACATTATGCAGATTAGTCAGAACTCCTCGTAAAAACAATTTTTCCGGTGAAATATTTCGGAGGAACGTGATTTATGCTTATCATTATCATTCTTGCGGATTTTGACCGAACTTTGATATCGGATGCCATGCTTGTTCCTAAAATAACGTTATAACAAAAGTTTATGAGTTTGTTTTCTCGAACTGTTGGTCCACAGATGGGTTCGTTCAAGTTACTGAAAATGAATGCCTATATTTCGAAGAGTAAGCTCACCAGGTGAGTAAACAAACCATTTTGGAAGTGTAAGGTAGAAAGTACATCATAGTATCTTTAAAGTTTTTGAGATATTCTGTTCATACGTACACCACACTCACACTTACTTAACAAACACAAACAAATAAACAATAATTTATTATATTTAGAAAGACGCCAAATAGCAATGCTATGATATATAATTACTCTTGATATAACATTTATGACTGTGGCGACAGGTGTACTTAGCTGGAGGAGGTGTGAAACCCTCATAATCACATATATCAAGTTGCATAACAGAAAGATAAGACCACATCTAATTTTAGTATTACACATTAGTATATGATTACATAGCTAAGCTATAATAAATAAACACATTACATAACAACGCTACAGACAGAATTATAACCTAAATGAGCTATAGTTAATATTGCGTTGAATGCTATTAAATCTATTTCTGTCTAAAATAATTTCGTCAGGATTTTCATATAATTATACAGTTAACATCAATAAAATTGATATAAATTATGGAAAAAAAGGCTATTATTAAAGCTAATACAATTGTTATTGGAAAACACTTAAGATTCTGGGTTGAGACCGCGTCAGTGGCTTGCCAGAAACCACATTTCAATGAGCCTCTTAAGGGTCGTTACACCTTGAAAGCAAAGGAGCAAAAAAACCTGGTAGTAAGAGGCGGGGCGAAGGAACCCTGAAGAGGCTCATTGCAATATGGGGGAAACGTTGGTACAAACCAATGACGCGGTTTCAATGAAGCTTAAGTTGCAAACAGTCCCCTCCCCCGAAAAAGAAACTTACCTGGGGAAAAAATGTTTCTAATAAAAGTAATGAACTTATTATGTGTATAATCAGTTTATAGTAGTTTAAAGAAAATCGTAATTGCTGTTTTCCGGGATAACCGCTAAAAATTGAAGAGAGAAAATAAACAAAATTCTGATCAAAAGTCGCACTTCCGCTTGGTGGATTTTGACTGAAAATTACTTACAAGATACAACCAGTGGTAACTAAACGGAATATGAAGTTTAAGCTTCCTGTGATATCCTACCCCTAATTTTTGATATTTTAAGGTACACGTACACAACAGACCACAAAATTACTTACAAAATTGAAATAAAGATTGCTAAAGTACAAGAATAGAAACAAAATGTAACAAAACAGTTTTGTCTCTTCGAAATAATAATCAAGTGAAATGATAATTCTTATCATTTATTTGATCAAAGAAAGAATAGATGAGAATCTATATATTTAGGATGATATATTTGTCAAAATAAATGTAGAAGAGAATGAAAAAGAAAATACAAGAGAAATATCAGTGCTGTAATGCTGCTTGTTGTAAACAGAGGAACAAGACAAACAGACAAACTTACTATGTGTCTTGTGTGTGTGTGTGTGTGTGTGTGTGTGTGTGTGTGTGAGAGAGAGAGAGAGAGAGAGAGAGAGAGGGTATGTATATAGAGTATGTAGCAGTTAGAGAACACATAGAGAGAGAGAGAGAGCTGAATAAGAAGAAGAACAAGAAGTACACATAACATTTCAAGTGAGGCGGTACTAACAAGGTCGGGTCGATACTCCTCAAGGTCGATTACAATTAGCTAGCAAGCCCTCTACATTACACTCTACAGGCCTCCTGTATATATTGTACACAAAACATATGTATCATATTTTGACCATGTTTACAGTAATTATATTTTATTTTTCGTTTCAAAGGAATTTCTTTGTTACTAAATCTTCAAGAAAAAACATTATTATTATTATTATTATTATTATTATTATTATTATTATTATTATTATTATTATTATTATTATTATGGCATATCATCTCAATATTATTAACTATTCAACATATTTTACTGTCACTTATTTTCTGTAAACAGGAGAGGAGAAAATATTACGATGGTGGCAAATTTTCGAAATTGAATTTTGACACCGGAAATACACGTTGGAACTTCTCCGCCGTTCGGGATATCTCAAAAACAAAAAGTCGCAGGGAGCTCCAAACTTGATATTCCGTTTAGCTGCTAGCACTACCACCGCTTCTAACACGATAGTTACGGTCAAAATCCATCACTCGAAAGTGCGACTTTGCTGAACAGTGTTTGCAGTTATTCTCGATATTCTTCCTGAAAAAAAAAGTGTGTGTGTGTGTGTGTGTGTGTGCGCTTTGCTCTAACGTGCCAGTTGAACAAAATGATGATTGTAACCGCCTGTATAACATAAAGATATTCAAAAGGCATTGCTGAAATTCCAAATTTTTACAAAAATCTGTTAACCAGAAAATGCGTCTTCACACAGAGATAGAGATAAGTTACTATTTTTTTTTCAATTTTCTCGAAAATTATGGACCTCTCTCAGGCACCTGTTGGATCCCTTACTGGACTCTGCGGTTTAAGGAGACACCTCCACGTAATAGGGCTCATGGCAGAGCCCTTTTGTGAGACAGAGGAAAAAACATCCATCCATATTATGTAACAGATTGCTTGGGTTGTGAGGAAATTAGGTTTGGAACCTCTGGTCGAATTAGTTTTTTTTCATTCGGGCAGGCTATAAGGGGAGCCTAGTGGCTTTGGATAGCGTAGGATTTGGATCTCCAAACAGATGAATAATTATTATTATTCTCGATAACTTATCAAACAATTAAAAAAAAAAAAAATTCCGTTATTATTGTAAATAATTGCAGTTAGGAGAAAGTTAGGTGATAGTTTCAGAGCCGATTTTTTCTCTGTTTCTTTTATCTTAAAAATCTGAGCTTAGAAATTCAGAGAATAGAAAGTGCGAAGTCAGCGCTCTCTATAATAGGAAAACCAATCGAGACATACAGAGTTAAACGCTTCCTGTTTCATATTTCTGGTTTTTAGCTCAGTCTATGAACATCTCCACATATGTACCTATTTATCTACAAGCACTTCTATTCAATCCAGTTTTATATATTATATATGCATGCCATGAGATGTTGTGACTGGAGAAAATATCTCCTTACTTGACCATGTTAGGTGATTGAAGAGATACAGGTGTGTGGAGGTAGCTTATCAAGGTCAACGTTATTTCTCATTAGATTAACTAAAAAATCTTGTTTACCTTGTCTGTAATTTAATATGTTCTCTGTGTAGGAGAAAGTTACTTAAACTGGAATCGATGGTTTTTTTTTCTTCTTGTGTTATTTGTTTTCTCTTCCCACTTTGAAAGGAAAGTATTGCAATCGCGACAAATTTTCAAATTTCGAGTTTTCACCGGAAATACGAATTTTTCAGGTTCCTCCTGTGTATGAAAAAAATCGCAGGAAGCTTTAAATTCCATTCAGGTATCATCCCACTTCTATCTCTAAGGTTTTGGTCATCAACTCTAATTAATCAGAAGTAAGACTTTACTAAACATGTTCAAAAAAAAAAACACAGAGAACCACGGCAGGCTTGAATACGTCGACGGAAATAAAATTTTACATCAAGATCAAATAAAAAAAAAATGAAGCAAGCAGCGAAGAACCATAGCCGTCTCGGTGTTATTATTGTTTGGACTGGAAGTAAAGTTCTACTTGCACCCACAAATTCTACACCTTTAAAATTTATAGCTGTGGTTCTCCGTTATCTGCTTCATTTGCTTTTCTCAGGTTTACGTAATTTTCTCAAAAGAGAGGCTTCAACGATTTTCTTTAAACGTTATATACAATCTCACAGTACACACATAAATGCATATCACTTGTATTTGAAACATTTTTTCCAGAAAAATGGATATTTTTGGGTGCTCTCGCGGAGAAGCAGCATCGTTAAGCTTCCCTCTAAAGTGTCTTGCAGTAGAATTTACTGCTCTATCAGCTATGTAATATTAAGGTACATTAGAACCAATGAGAGGATTCCAAATCTGTAGCAAATCGATGAACCGGATGTGCGATTTTACAGAATATATTTCAGAGTTTTTCCGGAATTTTTTCGAAAACGCTCCAACGGATTTCTTGAAAGCTGAAACGCTAATAATTTCACAAATAACTGTCACTTTTATTTTAAACGTTTTCCGGTGATATTGATTTTTGGAGTACTGGGAATCCTGTTTAGGCTTAAATTTAAGGCAAGGCTTGAATCAGAGAGTGCTGGCAGGTTATTGCGTGTAACACCCATCATCCATCTCTCCTTTATATATAATGCTGAGCTTGCACGTTACAAGTTTTAAAAAGAAAAATGTCAGTTAAGAATTGTAATGGGATCCGAAGAGAGGGATCTATAGCAAAGAGAGATACATAAATTAGACAGGATCACTCTCTAGCTTAGGCCAGACTAGAGTGAGAGAAACTGATTACGGGGGAGTCTACCAGTGTCTTGCAGCAGAGTTCACACAGCAGTCACAGCGCGTCAACCTTTCTCTTTCTCACCCTAAATCTCTCACTACCATTTTATTATTTCAATATAGACCATTTGCTACATATTTTAGACACAAAGAGACCATTTGCTAAAAACATTTTACTTTTGTACTCAGAGGACCGCAAAGCATGTATTTCGGGGTAAAACTCAATACAGAAAATAATGACACGATCGTAATACTTCCTCCTACTAGGAGGTAAGAGAAACTTAAAATAAACTCATATTCTTCATACCACAGGGCCTAATACGAACACCACAGTTCACTACATACAGACCTACATGTTGAAACAAAAATAAATTAAAAAAAAACAAAGCAGAAAGTTAACATAAGTGGAACTAGCAATTTATTCGTGAAAACAAAGTGATGTAAATCAGTTAAAGAGGGTAGAAACATCCAGCTAGACGGACATATTTGGAGTACAGTTAATGGCAAGTCATGTTTCAAGCGTTCTCTACAGCAACTAAGGAATGAAGAGACCCTTAGTTGGATGTCAATAAGTGTGGCACTCTCTTACTGAAGACACCAGCTAGTAGAGACACCAGCTATAGTATATATATATATATTATATATATATATATGCAGCTGTGCGCGCGCGTGTGTGTGTGTGTGTGTGTATATGTAGTATGTATATGTGTAGAGAGAGAGGGAGATATATTAAAAACCCGAGCTCTCCTGACGGTAGAAGTTTCAATATAATTAGGTATCTGGTCACCCTCTCGATGGTTAATCCCAATGCTACAATGTATCTCCTTGTTTTGTCATACATTTCACACTGATAGACGGGGAACTCAGATTAACTTTCATCCAGTTTCCCCTTCCACTTTCTTTTACTGCTATAAGAAAATGTAATCACGTCTAATTTTTCAAACTGATTTTTCACTATTTTAGTGAATGGTGTCTCTCTGTTATTCCCAGTGTCTCTCCCTCTCTCTCTCTCTCTTGCTTGGTCTTCTTGAGTACATGTGAATAAAATTTCTCAAAACAATTTCTTACAGAAAGCTTAAATTTGAAATGCCATTTACAACACAGAAAACACTTTTCTGATCTTCAGGTCGCACTAAATACTTTTTGGAGGCAAACTACATTAGATCGAAGATGGCTGATAAATGGCGAAAGAAGCTAGAATCCCTAGCCAGCGAATAAATCACAACAACTAGCGGTTAGGATGGATATCGAATGCCAGAGGCATTCAAGGAGAAAACTAAGAGGCCACCGCCAATAAACAACAGAGAACCATTTATTAAACCATATTTGAATCATTCCACAGTTCCCCTTCACCAAAAATTCGATTCTCTTAGTAGGAGCAAGAGAAAGTAAAAATGATCCAAAGGCAATATCATCACTCTAGAGCAATAGAGCACACTAGATAAGCAAATTAGAATGTAGCAATAATTTTGTAAAAATTAAACAAGTCATGTAGGAAAAGACAGAAGGAAATAAATAAATAAATAGAAAAACAAAAGTCATTCCAGTATATTGAGATATTCATATTTGAAAGTAGTGGGGATGGATTCGTATTAATACAAACAGTGGTGGGGAGAAACAATAAATATGAATGTTAGGTAAACATGGCCCATCTCTGTTATCACGAGTTATTATTATCATCCTCAATAAGACAACAAGTGTACAAAAATATTAATGGCTTATTTTATAATTATTTACCAAAATACATTTTTTACTGCAATTTATTATAAGCGATATCCAGTGATACAATAAACTAATTTGCACGTGATAATTAATAAGAACGTTAATCATCTTTGAATAAAACACATATTATTTAAGAAGAATTTGCAATTACCAGTTTCATGAGAAATAAAGAAGGAGAGTTCAAGAAAATATTTGATTTAATAACAAGAATTTTAGATGAGACATTAAAAGGAATGCGACCAAAATACGTCTAAAATTCGGCCTCTCGATTCTGAAGCAAGAAGTGTTCACTCACTTCACGGAACATATATGGTCCTTGATATGTTCAGATCTCCAAATAAAAAGAAAACGTCATAACTATTATCAATCACCAAATGTAACAGTTCACATATCTCGGCCATCATCATGAACTAGCACTTCTTTGCATCTTTAACAAGCTAAATAGAGCTTTAATGAAGCTGATGAGCGCTGACTCTTCATTATGAACTGGATATATCGCTCACCAGTTTAATTATTGATACATACACTCCACACTCCAGGCAAGAAATAATAATAATAAAAAAAATTAAAACGCACACGACTCCCCTTACTCCTTTAATACCATTGTATATAATATGACAAATTTTCTTGAAACACAAATTTTACATATTTGATCTACCATAAATATAGAGGTGGTGGGGGATAAGTAGTTGGTAAATGTAATAATCTTGGCAACCAGTAAAGAGTGCAGTAGAAACACTGAACCCCAACTACATAATTATAACATTTCAAATTAACGCCACTAATAATACCGCACAATTATCCAAAATAATTTTTTTCAGAAAAAAATTGTATATATAAGTGATACGTTTCTATCTGTGCAGCAAGCATTCCATGTTTATTAAAAACGATGCAACCGTTTTTGAGAAAATTAAAAACACTCCAAAACCTATTCTGTAAAATCTCACTTCCGATTAACCGATTTTCTTCAAATTTGGAATTCTACCAATGCTTCTAATATATATAATTATGATGTAGATGATAAAACTATATATTATAGTGAAATGATACTTTAAAGGAAAGCACACCAAGAGTATTCCCCAAGGAGCCCCAATAAATCAATTTTCCTGGGAAAATGGTTCAAATAAAGGTGACACGGTATTTATATGTGTAAACAGTTACGAGAAAATCACGAAAACCTGAAAAAAAAATCAGTAAAGTTGCACTTCCGATTCATGAATTTTGCTGGGAATCTTCCTGTCTGAAGCGGTGGTAGTGCCCAAACGGAGTACCAAGTTTCAGCGGCAGCCACTTTTCTTTTTCTTTTTTATTCTGTTCAACACACACATACACAGGCAAGTCTCTTCGCAAAAAACATTTTTTTTTTATTCATGAGAACCTCAAAACGTGTATTTCCGGTGAAACTGAATTTCGAAAATCTTGCACGATCGCAAAGATTCCTCTAACCAGGACTGGAAGAAAGTAAAAATAGAAAAATCTGGAGCACAATATAAATAAAATAGTCGAAATCCTTATTTCTATTTACTGCTGCCCCTTACCAAGGCCAAACAAGTGTACCCTAATCATTTACAGTGTTAGATATCTCATATAAAATTTCCATTGTCAATAAAATGTCGGACCAATTAGTTTGTAATATAAAAATGATAAAAACAATTTATATTTTGTTGTAGATAAAACTATTTACAAATAAACACCAAACTATTTATTCACTTGACATGGCATTACAAGTTGTTTCAATATTACAGATTGTTGAAGTTAAAATACTTTCGTCGTATGATTACGGCAGATTTAGATTTCATTTGTATTTTTCATCTGAGGATTAACCAGATATGTAAACAAAGCGCAAACAAATGTTGGCGCTGGACCAGGTCAACAATTCTTCAAATATGTGAAAAAAGTCGGACGTTCTATCGGCAATTCAAATAGTTATTATTGACGAATATTCTTCAAACTTACCATTGTTACTACATGTTTAGTTAACGTCAATGGCACAATCTAAACTTAGTTAAAACGGACTTTATTGAGGGGAAAGGTGACCTCACCACCAGCTCCCTCACCTTCCTTTCTAAAATCCATTTTCTCAGAACAAAATGTTAAGCAAATATATGTCTGTACGTGTGTGCTATAACTGTAATGACAGCTGACTGTTCTATGTGGAGAATCGTAAAAAATTGAAAAACTGATCACTAACAATCACACTTTCGGTAAACAGATTTTCTTCAAACCCGGAATTTCGGCAACAAATTTAATTCCAATTAATATTATGGAGATGATGGAAATGTATAAGAAATTACTTTAGAGGAAAACAATACCACCTTTCCCGAATTATTTCGGAGAATTATTTCAAATAAAAGTTGTATCTCTTTGTATATGTGGTTAATATAGAAAGTTTCAAGAATATCACCAGAATGTCATCAAGTCTGAACTTTCAGCGATATGTTTTTGTTTTTGAGCTAAGCTGTTCACACACACAGACCATTTTTTAAAATCCACTTTTTCGGACTCAGGTGAACTGAAAACGAGTATTTCCGGTGAAAACTCGATATCTAAAATTTGACACGGTTGTAATACTTCCTCCTTACTAAGTGTAAGAGACAGTAAGACAATTCAATCTAAGGAACTTATACGTTTATTTTAAAATTTACACTTTTTTTCACTTGGGAATACCGTGTGTGTGTGTGTGTGTGTGTGTGTGTGTGTGTGTGCAGTGAATTTATAGAGTAATCTGGTTCGTTTTTATGAATCTGTACAATTCCAAAGGTAGGTCACCTTTGTTATCAACCAGAATCCTATGTAAGTTTGGTGGCAGTGGACAAGTGGTCCACTATGTCCACAGTTGGTCCCTACCACATGTATATTTCTTATAGGCTAATATTAAATGGTTAGAGTCAACTAGAGCTTCCTGATCATGAGGATAAACCGTGTCTATTATGATCCCTATTTTCTCTTACAAGCACTCTCTAACAAGGCATTCTGAAGATGATCCGACCGCAGTTTAGTTATGGCCTTCGCTACTTAGAACTGTAGCTTGACACTTTTATTCATGAAGCCGTGGGAGTTAACACCGTTTTTACACAATCGGGAATCCAACACTGAATTATTCATTACTAAAAGCTATATAAAAAACATGCATTCCTATTTCTTTTTATGGTCATCAAGCGTTAGCCCATCTTTAGAATGTCTCAGTGCAGTGTGTGAAAGAAAGAACATAATCTGGTACAAATGCAATGTCCAAATATTGTTGCTACGACACTTTTGAAGTATTCTATTCTTTGCCATCATAATATATTCCTCAGACTGTAGAGAACGATAACTTAATTTTAAAATTGGGAATTCATACAATAAATTGCATTAAAATTTGTATTGGGAATTTTCTAAACTGTATTATTGGAATAAATAAGACCACCACCTTGGCAAGAACCATTAAAACATGCATGTCTACTTAATTTCTCACCCTAAATTGGGCAACAACACAACAAACAGCGTTAAAGAATGAATCATCTAAACAAGATAATTTCATTCCATAAATGTAGAGACTGGATCAAGTTTTAATTTCAAACCGTTACAAAATGACCTAGCTTTATGAACGATGACTTCATCTATACCACTTTACTTTATAATAGTAGCTATTAAGTTTCAAATTTAATTCAGAGAATTAAGAATTCAGTTAACATAAAATTGAAGCTTAATACAATGTGCTTAATATTATTTCTAATAAAATAGTATCCGATACGAGAATATCTAATATCTAATCTCCTTAGGTAAACTTAACCAATGAACAATTAAAAACAAAAAAATATTACCAATTCTTTAAAGGAACATAAAAACGAGAAAAACGTGAAGGGCCAAGAGACGGCCATGTTTTGTTAGAGGGACATATGCTCGACAGGGGTCCTCACTTAATTCTAACCTTTGTTAAATAGCTTTATAAGTAGTTCCCCAATGTTTCTCAAGATGCTGTTTTTTCTCGAAAATAGCACCATTGATTTTCTCCAAAAGTTTTCATCCAAGTTTTCCATACGGTTTCCAATACGGTTACCTAATATTAAAAATACATTAAATATTTCTTTACTAAAATTCCAAGTTTGAAGAAAATCGGCTAACCAGAAGTACGATTTAACAGAACAGTTTTCTGAATTTTTAGGAATTTCGGCTCCAAAGATTTTCTTTTAAGTCAGAAAGCTAACTGCTAGAATAGTTAATTTTATATATATACATATATTAAAAATATTAAGCCGCCTGAAAAAATAGGCATTACTTTGCTTTATATATATATGAAAAATTTATATTAGCGGAATCGTAAGAGATTCAGATATCAAGTTTTTTGGGTTCCCTCTGTTTCAAATTATTACTGTGTAAGAGAATGATGTGTTAATATCCGAACCCAGTTTTTCTCTATTTTTATTTTTAAATAGTTTCCAATGGCAGAATTCTTTCACAAATATTTTTCCGGGGAAACTGTTTTTTTTTTTTTAGGGATTTGGGGGCGGGGGAACCAGAAGCGATCATCTTCCCTCTAATGTACGACTTTAGCACAATGTACGGATCTGCCATCTTATAATATTAATATACATTACAAATATGCTACAATTCTAAATTTGAACAAAATCTGTTAGATGGAGGTGCGGCTTTAAAGAATATGTTTTATTGGATTTTTGGGAATTTGTTCGACAAGGAATATATAAAAAGGTTAAGTTGAAGATTTCTTTTCTAAATTCCTGCAACCCAAAGTTTTTAGATAGTTCAATAGAGCTATTTGTGGCGTTAAATTCCATACATATGGGGTGATGGGTCAAGGTTATTGGCGGGCCCTTCACTTCCCCATATGCTTGGGTTTGTAATTGGTATCCCCCCCCGCCGCCACTACATTTATGTAATGATAAATGAGCAAAATTTAAGTAAAAGAAAGTTTGTCATTTTATTTATAATCAATTAAAGGGAGTAAGAAAAAGTTTTGTGAATGTTTCTTAACAGATGTTTTTTACATAAGAGTGGTGTGTCTTTAAAACTCTTGATCAGTTTCCACACGCGAGTAAATACGTAATCGTCTCGCCATAGTTATTAGTAAAATAATAACTATTTGTATTAAATTATCCATTAGTCTAAACAATATTCCCAATACTTTCATAATTAACATTATTATTATTATTAATGAATACTTTTTGAATACTAACTGACGGCATTATGTATATACAGCAGATGGCAATCTTATCCTAACTGGAAATAAACGAAATAATTACCAACAATGAGTGTGTTTGAAAAAGATTTAAAAAAAAAAAAATATGATAGCGTCCCGCACAAAATAATTATCTTCCTCCTATCATTCATACAGAAGTGTAATTAATTAATCAGCTGATATGTTATAAACTAGGTCATAAGCGCATTGCCAAGTGTAATTTTCTAATCGACTAAAATATCAACAAAATAATTGCGAAGAAATTCCTCCTTTTTATCAAGTATACAATTTTTTAATTTAGCTGACTAGTGTTTTCAGTATTTATATAATAATTAAAAATAAGGTAAATTTCATTTATACCAGAACATAAGTACGTAATACAATATCATCCACTAAATCATTCATTTAGTTCTAGGTCGCAAATTTACATCAATTTAATACGTAAATGAAGAAAGCTATTTTCCAGAAAATTGCGATAAAACGGCAGAAAAAGGTAGTCAACTCGGACTTTCGATGGATGGGTTTTTGCTAGCACTTGGTGCTATCTATACGATGATGCCTATGTAATCAGAATATCTAGTTTGAACTTGCAGCGAATTTATGACATTTCGTTCACATCAAACACACACACACACACACAAAGGTAAACAAATTTTTTTCTGTATAATGACCCCAAAACAGAAATAAAGTTATAAACTCAAATGTCCATATGTATACACTTGGAGTCGATAACAAAATTCAGGAAACAGTTAAAACCTATTTAAAGTTATCTTACAAAAAAACGGGGCCAAAATGATTTATAATGGACCAGAAAACTGACATTATACGTAGAAGCAAACATCAATTAGAAGCAAATAATCGCACAAAAAAACAAACAACCTGATGTATACAAAAGAAAATAAATACAAATAAATAAAAAAAATATAAAAAATTAATGATAAAGAAAGGCCACACACACAAACAGACGATAATGATTAAAAATACTTTTCTATATACAAGAATATAGTTAAATCAATCAATGTATTTCCTCTGTTTATCTTTACTCGCTCTTTAAACTTTTATCATGTATTGATAAAGTATCCACTTAGTTCGATTATTCATTATAACCCACAGCATTCTAGCACTAGGCGGCGGACGGCAGGGGAAAGGAAAACTTTGCAAAACAGATATAGATGCAAGTCTTGGCAAACATCCTAATTCACTTTTGGAAGTATATAGTATTTGTTTTCATTTCTTGAATATAGCATTCTTTTTTTTAATAGAAAAACTATTAAAAACTTATCTATAGCAAGAATTACTATTGCAACTTGGCTATAGCATTCTTAATCGAAAAACGTTTGTGAAACACTCACACGATTTTCTTTTACTGATATTCATATATTTTCTTCAAATTTGAATTTTTTACCAAATGGTTTCAAATAAATAACCAAAGATAAAGCCTTAAATAAAGAAAAATAAAAATATCGGAGTACTTTTCATTCGATAAACGTGCAAAAATCCACACAGCAAAGTGGTATTTTCAGGAACGAAAAAGTCAGTATCAAGTTTCAATTTTAGCGATTCTCAGTTTTTCAATTATGATGACCACACACACACACACACACGCACACATGGACGGACACAAAACTGCTCTGCTCATTTCGGAAGACAATATTGATTTGTTTATAAAATTTGTTAATATTAACTTTAATGAAATTAACTCTTGATAAGGATCCTTTATTTAGTACATTTATTTCATTGTTTTGTTTTGTTTCATTTTTATTTATTTTATTTCTAAGATATGGTTACATTTAGAGTTGTTAAGGCTTACTATGTTTCTTACTCAACTTGTGTTACAGTAGACTCCTTTTAATTTTTAGTTAACAATACGATTTTCTTTATTGCTGATGATGTATACGCAATTAAAAGAAGCATGCAGGAATAACACACACACCACACACACACACACACACACACACACACACACACACAAAGCATAAAAACCTCTTTCGTTTACAGGAGATCTCAAAATATAAATTTCCGGTGAAACTTTGATCGGAAAAGTTGATATAATCGCTACGCTTACCCTCTTACCGACAGTAGGAGAAAGTACAAATGTATTAAATATGTACTACTATTATTATTAATATAGTTTTATTACTTTGTTAAAAAAATCGATAGAATTACACTTTTAGAGTAACTTTAATTAAATACCTACACATACAGGGTGTTTCAGGGTTAAGTAGCCAAACTAAAAATTTGAACTAAGGACCTCAAAACAAGAAAAAAATTTCCTATGGTGTTATGTCCGCAAACGCTTTATTTAGGAGATATACACACCTAAAGATTTTCATTGTTATGAATTATTTAGGCATAGGTTAAATAAATAAAACTTATTTTATTTGTTCCAACTACTTTATTTATTAAATGTAAACATTAACATTCATATTAAATGTTGTTCAAAGTGATTTCCTTGAGCATTAAGACAGGCTCGGCATCTTTCTTCAGCAGCAGCAGTGACCAAACTGAAAATATGAACTAAGTACCTCAAAACAAGACACAAAAATATTTCCTATGAAGGTATGTCTGCAAACGCTTTGTTTAGGAGATGTATTTAGATAGAATACTAATATGACCTTGTCTCCCTAACTGTACATAAACTATTGACTTAAGGATTAATACTATTTGGAATTAGCATTGGGAACTCTCAGTAACATTTATCAGTTTGTTTGAGGCTTTTGCAGAGTACTCATCATTATGCCTTCCATTTTTACTAATGCTGAATATGCCGATATGGTGTTTGTGTAAGGTTTTTGCGATGGTAATGCTAATGCTGCCCGTCGTGAATATTCCAGGCGATTTCCAAATAGAAGATTACCAAAGAAGTCTATCTTTAGCTCTACGTTTCAACGTCTTAGAGAAACTAGTACATTTGCTGTTTGGTACCACGTGCTGATGGTATTTTTGCCCCTTTACGAAATGAAGAAAGGAGTGCGACCATATTACAATATTTTGATGATATTCCATCTGCCAGTATACGAAGAGCTGGAGCAGAATTAAATGTTACGCCAACTACAGTATGGAGAACTCTTATTGCAGATGGACGTCACCCATGTCATTATCAACGGGTACAAAATTTATTACCGCAAGATTTACGCAAAGAAGAAATTTTTCAGATTGGTATTTAAATCAAGCTGATCACAATCCACACTTTTCAGGAGAAATTTTCTGGACAGATGAAGCTACCTTCACAAGAAGAGGTATCTTCAATCAGAAAAATAATCATCTCTGGTTGCATGAAAATCCCCATGCAATTCGTCAGCATCAATTTCAGCATGAGTTTCAGTGCAAGTGTGGTTGGGGATAATAAACAGTATTTTAATCGGTCCGCATTTCTTACCACCTCGACTCAATGCGGACACATTTTTGGAATTTCTTAATAATGATTACTATGATTTAATTGAAGATATTCCGCTACAACTGAGAAGGAACATGTGGTTTCAATTAGATGGTTGTACTGCACATTACGGAAGAGGGCCACGACAACGGCTAAATGTTAATTATCCCAATCAATGGACTGGCCGTGCACGGCCAGTGGCTTGGCCTGCTCGCTCTCCAGACCTGACACCACTGGATTTTTTGTTTGGGGTGACATTAAACAAAAAGCCTATGCAAGGCCGGTCAATAACCTTAATTCTTTACGAAGAAGGATAATTGAATCTTGTGAAACAATAACACATATCCAGTGCCGTTCTGCCACTGCTGCTGTTGAAGAAAGATGCCGAGCCTGTCTTAATGCTCAAGGAAATCACTTTGAACAACATTTAATACAACATATGAATGTTAATGTTTACATTTAATAAATAAAGTAGTTGGAACAAATAAATAAGTTTTATTTATTTACTATGCCTAAATAATTCATAACAATGAAAATCTTTAGATGTGAATATCTCCTAAACAAAGCGTTTGCGGACATAGCACCATAGGAAATGTTTTTCTTGTTTTGAGGTCCTTAGTTCAAATTTTCAGTTTGGCTACTTAACCCTGAAACACCCTGTATAATAACAGATGATCATAATTATTAATTACTGTTCATAAATATTTCTAGACGTTATTAAAAAATGAACTAATTAAACTTCATTCCATGATATATATATATAAATGACACTCTAATAATTCTAAAAGTGATTTCAATTAACAAGAATAAATCAATCAATGTTATTAATCACTTTTAAAGTGCAACAATAGAAATAACCATTTATCAAGTTCTGTCAAAAATATTTTATAAAGAATTCGTTTTACTTTCTCTTACTCCTAGTGAGAGGAAGTATTGTAATCGTGTCAAATTTTCGATATCGAGTTTTCTCGGGAAATAGCCGTTTTGAGGTCCCCTGAGTCCAAAAAAGTGGTTTTTAGCAAATGGTCTGTGTGGTGTGTGTGTCTCTGTGTGTGTGTGTGTGTGTGTGAACAGCATAGCTCCAAAACGAAAAACTGTAGAAAGTTGAAACATGATATTAAGTTTAGGTATCACCATGGGATCTGACGGTGCGTTATCTGTCAAAATTCCTCAACCGGAAGTACCACCTTTGCTTTTTTTACGTTTTTGCGATTTTCTCAAAAATGGTTCCAACGATTTTCTTCAAACTTCGTATATCAACTACACATACTAACAACTACAACTTTTATTTGTAACATTTCTCCGGGAAAATTCATTTAAGGGCAGTTTTGGGGGAGGGGTTGGGTCCAGGTTTTCATCTAAAGTGCTATTTCAGTTTATTGGACAATTCTGCCATCTAAATAATGTTAATAAGAATTAAATATGTTGTTGAAATTCCGAATTTGAGGAAAATCGGATAACCGGAAGTGCTTTTGTTTTAACACTTTACTAAATGATTTTTTCACTTTTTCGCGATTTTCTCAAAAATGGCCTCGACGATTTTCTTGAAACTACACATATAAACTAAACATGCAAAGATCTACATCATTTATTTAAAACATTTCTCTGGAAAAATTCATTTAAGGGCACTTTACGGAGAGGGGTAGGGTTACAGCTTCCTCTAAAGTGGTATACTTGATTATACAACTCTATCATCCAAATAAAATTAATTAGAAATAAATAGATGGCCAAAATTCCGAGTTTGAAGGAAATCAGTAAACCGGAAGTGCGCTTTTACTGAATAGTTTTTTTCCGTTTTCGACAAATTTCATTAAATTTGGTGCAAAAACTATAAAATTTGTTTGTTATAATTTTGAGAACTGGAGTAAGAGAAAGTTGTATGAGTGTTTCACACCAGATTTTTTTATTTTATCTTACTGTTATATTTTCAAAATTGAATTTTTCCCAAAAATACATCTTTTGAGAAAAAGGTGTGTGTGTGTGTGTGTGTTTGTGAGTACAAAATATCTCAAAAAGGGAAAAATCGCAGGAAGTTCAAACTTTTTGATATTCCGTTTAAATACTAACATCATATACAAAGTAAATCTTCGAAACGCGTAAATTTTTTCAAAATATGTCCACCGGAAGTGTGTGACCTTTATTATTCAATGGTTATTTTTAGGATTATCTCTAAAAAACAGCTCGAATGATTTATCTTAAAATTTTGAATGCTAACGCACTGATAGTATAAAAAGAAAATACTTTTATTTGAAACATTTTTGCAGACAACAATGTGACTGGCGTGTTTTGTGGGCTCTAATGTTGTCAGTTGAATATATTATCTGCCATGGATACAAACATTTTATCCCCACCACGACCTATATATTTACGTTAAAGAAAATAAATAAAAATTTTCAAGTTTAGTAATAATTTGTCAATTTGTATACGTGCCTTATATACTGCAGTAATAGAAAATCATGTGAAGTTTTCACATTAGATTTGTTTACATTAAATATTTCCCCGATATTAAATTAATAAATTGTTATTTCTCTGAAAATTAAAAGTGATAAAGTTCTATATTAATGATTTTATCGTGATAAATTACGTTACAAAATCCTTTAATTAAAGTGATAAAACTTTATTACCATCAATTTTTCATAACTGGCTGTTTACTTATTACAACTCATATATATATATATAAACACTCATAAATGTGAAACAGTCACCAGACTGTCACTTAACATACAAATTACACAATTTCTATTGATTAATTTCTTATATACAGGTAATTTCTCTTTATACCCTTCAAATATTATACATGGAACAACACGCACTATAATAAATTGGCACTTTTGGGAGCGGGGAAGCGCGAGTGCCAAGCTCCTACTCCTCCCACAATGCCCCTAAAACCAATTTTCCCGGAAAAAGATTTCAAATAAAAAATAAATAAAAATGAAAGGTCTAAAAATGTCTTATACGTCTAAGTTTAAACAAAATCAAGGAAAAATGTGTTTAAGAAAATGGCAAAGAAAAAGAATCATTTAAATAAAAAGCAACTTCCTTCCGGTTAAGGAGTTTCATCCGGAAACTTCCTATCGGATTTCCAGATAGTGAACCATTAATGGGAAAGTCTAACGACTCAGCTCCGTCTTAAACCCCCCCCCCCCCGGGCGAATTTTATTTTTGAATATGTGGATGGGCCCATAACCAGTAATCCAGAAACATCCATAACATAATCCAGTAACATAACCTCCCCACATTTATACAACCAGCAAACCAACAAGTGTGAGTGTAACAGAAACATTACGTTCAAGTGAAGTCTCTACACGAACTTGGTGAATTTGCTCTGACGATGGGTAAAAATCAGAAACCGGTTAGTAACCAATTGAATTCGCATGCTACAACCGATAAAATACCCAACAAAATTTATTTGTTTATTGTTACCTGGAAAAGTAAAAGGTTATTTTACATGAACATTATGTACAATATATACGGATATTTACTAATGATTTTTAATAATCACTCCAGAACTTGGGGATGATTATACGACAATGGCCGGAGCAATTTTTTTTAAGAAAAGAACAAAGAGAGTTTTTTATGAGAATATAAATAAAATAAAGTAAAAAAAAATTATTTACGTGGTCTACGTTTCGTATTCCATTGGTGCCCTTCTTCAGGAACTCTTTAGAGTAGATTAAGAAGTTGAAATAAAACTTCCAAGAAATTAAAAGAAAAAAAAAAGGTTGGAACCATAAAAAAGTAATCACCTAAAACTATAAAAAATCTGATTACGATTTTCTCTTACAGCAATTTCCACAGCTACAGTCTGGGGCAAACCTTCATCTAATTTCTACAATTCTCTTACTAGATTTTTAGCTGACTTCAATCTTATCTCAAATGGGAGAATCTGAACTTAATAAAACCACTTTTTGTGGAAAGATGAACCACACACTCGCACGAAATCTTTGTCGGGAAAAAGTTTCAAATAAAACTGAGTTGGTCTCAGTATATTTACAGTTGGTGCAACAAATTTAATGGAATCATTGGTGTGTTTATGGAGAAAATCGCAAAAAACTGTTCAGAAAATATGCATCTTCCGGTTAACCGGAGATTTTTAAAAACTCAGAATTTTGGCAAAATATTCATTTAATTAATATTATTATTTAGAAGTTAAAATAAAAAACAAAATAGCTCTTCCAGTTAATGGATTTTGATCGAAATTTAAGTATTGGATGCTGGTATAATTGAACGTTTCGTTTTTGGACGCACCACCATAGAGGGAGAGAGAGTGAAAGAGAGAAAGAAACTAAAAAAAAAACATTGTTTCTTCATACTCACACGATTTTCCCTTTCGCTAGTCGTGCGATCGAGTCAAATTTTCGAAATTGATTCACCGGAAATACTTGTTTCGAAGTATTTCGGAGTACAATTTTTTTTTTCAAAATATCAACAAAATATCTCAACAACGAAAAAAATTAACAGCAGAATCAAAATTGGTATTCTGTTTGGGTACCACGAAGGATTCAGACCAAATTCATCCATCGGAAGTGAAGTGTGACTTTACTGAATGGATCCAACAATTTTTTTTAACTTGTTTACTAAACCTTTTTTGGGGGGAAATAGTAACGTTAAGCTTTCCGCTAAAGTACCACTTTATTATAAGGTATGATTCTACCACCCATATAATGTTATATTATACGATTGAATCATTGCTAGAATTCCATTTTTTTTTTTTTAAATCAATTAATGGAATTTACAGAAAAGGTTTTATTGTTTTTTGAAATTTTCTGGAAAATGACTATAAAGATTTTCTTTAAACTTGGAATGCTAACAACACAAATATAATAAATCTATCATTACTATTTATTGTAACATTTTTCCGAATGAATTATGGCTTGTACATGGTTCTGAGATATCTGAGATATTAAAATGCAAATGTTATGTTTGTTCAATATTATTGGGAACTCTCTACAATGCAATCATTCTCTACCTGTCTGATCCCCTCACCACCTGTATATTTGTTATGTTAGGATATAGAGCAAAATTTGAAGAAAGAAAATAATAATTGTAAAAAGTAAATAGAAAATCGCATGACTGTTTCATACCAGATTCGTTTAATTTAATAAACAACCACAATTCCCAGATAGTTTCAGTGAAATGGTTTCTTCTTAAAATAGGTGTTAATTACATGAGAATAAATATTTTATGTAAAATACCAACACTGTAACCAGCTAGAAATAGGATACTTTAAAAAACAAAAAACCGTGTAGGTTTTGTGTGTAGGAGTACAATAGAAAAACCTTATTGGTTGTACGCATGCGTGAATATAACAAGTTCTTTTTTAAAACATCTGGTCCAAGTTGTTGTATATAGTAGTTTGAAGAGATCGGAATGTTAACTGCTTTGGCATTTTAAGCCTTTAAGCCTTCAAGTGGAAATAAAGAATCTTTCATTTCTTTTTCCCATATTTATTCATTTTGAAAGCAGTATGTTATACGAAGCCGCAATCAGCACGTATTACATGCAGTAAAGCATTATAATTATATATACACAGGCAACAGATATACAGAGACAGGTTATGCATGCCAATAAACCGGAAGAATGCTCCCGCGCTCACCAATAATCGCCACAGCGATCACATCCGGTTCCCCTACCACCGCGCCAGCACGGTGCCAACATACACAAAAAAGTAAAAAAAAAAACAACATCAAAACGGTTAATCTCTTTATTTTATTTTTTTGTTAAATAAATCCTTTTCGTATCTTTCGCTTTCAAAATGATTAATAAAATAAACAATGCTTTCATCAACAGGTTGAAAATGAGAGAATGATATTAAATTTAAAATAGTAATAATCTGGTCTGAAAGTCATACACTTGCTCTACCCGTAAATTGCAGATTATAAATGATAACAAACTTTTCGAACAAAAATGATGAGTCTCTGTATTCATAGTATAAAAAAATTAATGAAATCTGTCGGTGTTTATGAAGAAAACTGCAAAAAAAATGTTCAATAAAAGCGCACTTCCATCGATCAATTTTGTTCAAACTCGGAAATTTTGGCAACACATTTAATTCTCATTATATTATTTAGATGAATTAATCTAATAATAAACTAAAATATAGAGCTCCACATATAGCTACCACAAAACGTCCTTTTAAATGAATTTTCCCTAAGAAATGTTGAAGGTTCCTTAAGAAATTTTTGTTTAATCTAGCAAAAAGTTGCACGTCCGCTTGATGGATTCTGATTAAAGACTATTTACAATATTCTGTTCTACACACACACACACAAACACCCACCAATTTTTTTTTTTTTTTTTTTTTGGAAGAAAATGGTGCACTGTGTCAATAAAAGTGGTTTAGTGCACCCATCTTCCAGATGAGACCTCTCAACTTACAGCATTCCCGTACAAAGTGATTTCCTAAGAAATCCTAAAAGGTGAATATCCTCTTCCAGCAATTAATAGGTACCCAGGGTTCTAAAATAATTCTCTCAATGAAAGTACCACTGCCAGTCAGGTAATATGTTGGAATCTCCTCATTCCCCCCTTCCCGATAATCTGCAGAGATGTCAGCTGCCCCTAGTGTGTCTACTCGGCTTGTGTAAGAAAACGTGTCAACATGTAAAGTTTCTATTTATGTCAGATTTGATAATGCACATCTTCTGACCTTTCCGATCGCAACTGTCCAGCCAAGTCTTCGCCTGGTCTCAGTCTGGCAATAAAGTCCTAAACTTCCTCCTCGTTTCTAAGCTTTTTTTGAAGAGATTAGTCGCTTATCCTACAAAAGGCCTCTCTAGCTCCATGCGTCTTTCCTCACCAGTCGTGTCGGCCATCTGTTACTCTCTTTGTCAAACTTGCCCTGACCACCACTATTAGCTTACATTATTCTCTTTTTTTGCAATCACAGCGGCTAAAACCTGTGTCTATTGAGAGGACAACTAAATTTCTAAAATTTGACATATCCGGTATAAGAAAAACTGAAAGTTCCGGTTGTCTGATTTTTTTTTTTAATCTCCTTCAAATCACGTTGAATCCCTATTGTGATAAACTAAAAAAAAAATCGCACTATTATCTTAGTGCCTTTCCGTTTGTATTTACTCACACAGACAAGATAGAGTCCAATTTAAAAGAAATTTGCCATCGATTTTTCAAGGAAAAGTCGGACATTGAACATGATTGTTTATGGCTATCGGTAACTGTAAAAACTAGACGCTCTGCAATTTGTAAAAACATCTCTCTTTATAGATTTCACACTTCCTCAACACCTCTCATTCCCCAGCAATCCTGTTCCTTATTCTCGTGTGAAGGTTTTAGTATTGCAGTTCCATGAGCCGATTTTACCTGGGATCCATCAATTAACATATCAATGTCATAGAATGGGAATCTCATTTGACTTTCTCTTTAAAGCTGTAATTGTCAAAGTCATATGTATTCTACGAAACTGAGAATTATATTCAAGGTTCATTTGCTCTTAATATACGTGGTTGGAAGACAACGTTATGCTGAAATGGTTAATCTCTGACGTAATTCTCAAGTCACAGATACTCTAGAAATCACCTAGGGTCCATTTTCTAAGAAAAAGTTTTGAAATGAAAAAGTTTGAATTACTCAATATATTCTCCTTACGGGAGGAGTTTTAGGGAGCTCAGGCACTCCAAGGTATTCCTGGGCTACCAAGCTCCCACACAATGTGTTTCCTCATCAGAGGAAAAGCTGAGCAAGGAGAGGGTTCACTGCCAAGGTTGGTGCCTCCTAAGGAAACACCAACGCAATATGGGTGGTAGATCTACTTTTTCGAAATAACTTTTCCGTGAATGTGCGTTTGCATTTTATTCGAAGATGATTGCTCAGGCTCAGGGCGGGAATACTAGCACCAGGGATCGAAACAGTCTCTCGCCTTAATTCTGTTTGTTTTCATTAATGGATACGAATGTAATGGATGATGTTAGATAAATCTGAGGATGCAGAATGGGCCATTTTGACTAAGTACTTTAACCACTGGAATTAGAATTACATAAAATGGGAAAGTAAATCTACACTACAGTAAAATCTGTGAAAGTGATTTTTCCCAAGAAAATAATGATAACTAGAAAGGAAAAGAAAATCAAATTAAACTTAGCACTTCTGTACATGTATTTTAAAACATTTGGCGTCGAATGCTCATAAACAATTTGTAAATCCATCAAGTTTGGGCGGTATTTTTCCTGAAGGATTCCCAACCATTAAGAACTCAAATTCTAAAAAATACGCAATATGTCATTTTCTCCTTTTATAGAAGTTAGAAAACAAAGTTGTAGTAAGTTTGAAGACAACAACTTGTTAAAGTTATTATAATATTCTTCAAAGGGTGTAGAGGTTACTAAAAGTACATCTTATAATGTTTCACCGCGTCCATCAGTCGATATAAACTTGCCAAAGAAACTCTTTAATTGTTATATGTTTCTTGTCTCACAAATTCATTTTAATCAAATATTTAAATTCAATGTTGATTTCAAAAAACGCTTTTAAAAAATGGCGATATAAATTACTCACTGCAATTGTCACGATTTTAGTATACAAGAGATGGAACCTGATATTATATCTGTATAATATAGCAGTTTAGTGGTAAGCTAACGTCCTCAATGTTCTACAAATATCATTTTTTGCAGGATAAATGTATTAAATCAAAATGATAAACCGGTATTATAAATTTAAATCAGTATATAAAGTTTATTATTATTATTATTATTATTATTATTATTATTATTATTATTATTATTATTATTATTATTATTATTATAAACTTATAGCCACCTTCAAGAAAAAGCTAAAAACTGAAAAAATTCAGCAAAAGAAAAACTTCCGGTTTAGAACAATACAAACTGAACCCTAGGTTCGATCGAAATTATACAAAAATAAAAATAAAAAAAAACATAAAATTAGAATTTTTTTTTCTTTAAATGTTATGCCTTATTTAATTTTTGCTTTATAGGGTTCTTTCAATTTTGAAGACCTGCCAGCAATACTTATTTTCTGTCGGGTGTTCTGCAACCAAAAGAGGTCTACTAAGCCCCCCTCATATGCCAGGATGAAACCATTCACCCTAAAATACCACCAACCAATTAAGATTAATGAGAAATTTTAGAATTTGGGAAGGTTCTAAGGAGGATATATTTTCCTTCCAACACCTGGTAAGTACCCAAGGCTTCCAAATTTTCTCTGAATATTCGCGTCGTCGTCGGGTGTACTAGAGCCTTCTTCATCTTCCAAATGCTGCAGATGCAACCGCGGCTTTAGGCCCAGCTTCTTCAGGTGCACCCGAGAAGCCTTATTTTACTCACGACTGCTACATGCTTCAGATCTTTTCTCAAAGTCCTTAGCCTCTAACGCTCTAGGAGGGTTTTCCAGAGAGCTACCGCTCTCTTCACTTTCTCATAATTTCTAAGCTCTTCCCGGAGTGACTAGTCGCTCTTCCCAAAAGAGTTCCGACCCCATAAAGGGAGACATAGCGTCTTTCTTAGCCAAGATGTCTGCCATCTCATTTCTTTCCACGCCAATATGCCTATGCAGCACCCAGCAATCCCAAGTGTATTTCCTCAGAAGTTAGACAGAATAGAAAATAGAGAATTATTTCATAGACTAAAAAGCAAAATCTTAAACATCAATAATTTACAATGAAAAGAGAACTACTTAAGGAAAATAGTTCTTCTCACCATTTTGAAAAGAAATCATTAAAAACAAATAGATATTTTGATGGAATATAATACACGTAAACCATTACTTTTAAGTAACTAATAAAATGGAAATAAATAAAACAAAAAATAAAAAGCAAGAAATTAAATAATATATACGTATATATCTCAAATAGGCTAAAGAAATGACATCACAAACATATGAAAAAAAAAATAGAGAAAATAAATAATCAATAAATAAAAAGCAAAATTCCTACCTTTATTAATATTTTTCTCCACCAACTAAACTTTATAAAAAGCGATAAAATTATATTCCATACAAATGAAATATCTCCAAAAAGTTTTTTCACTTACCTGAAAAGAAAAATAAGAGTTTTTTGATAATTATTGTTGATAAAAACATGCGTTTTAATAAAATTAACAAAATTGTGATTAAATGATAGATTTGGAACAAACAAAAAACAAAGATGTTTGCGAATTTAAAAGAATTACCGAAAATCGAGATAAAACTTCGGGCCTTAAATGGGAATATGAACTGCCTTAAATGTTGTTCGGTATTTTTTTAAAGAAATGAAAAAAGATTCTGGGAAGAGGATATTATTCATAATACTTTTGGTTTTCCAATATTTTAATGTAGGTAAATGTGAGAATTAGAAAAATGATGAAAATGAAGTTCATAAAAATTAAGTTTGATCTGAAGGAGAACCCTGCCTGCAATAGTCCCTACCATGGATACGCCAATGACAATATCGGATCATGTTTGGTTAAAAAATAACTAGTCTTTCAAAAAAAAAAAAAATCTGGTGTGAAACACTCACACAACTTTCTCTTACTCCAGTTCTCCAAATTATAATTGACAGCTTTTATAGTTTGTGTACCAAATTTAATGAGATCGTCGAAAACTGAAAAAACTGTTCAGTAAAAGCGCACTAATTTTCGGTTTACTAATTTTCTTGAAACTCGGAATTTTGGCCATGTATTTATTTCTAATTAATTTTGTTTAGATGATAGAATTGTATAATCAACTGTGCAGCACTTAAGAGAAAAATATTACCCCACCCCTCCTCTAAAAGTGCCCTTAAATAAATTTTCCTAGAGATATATTTCAAATAAAAGTTGTAGATCTTTGCATGTTCAGTTTATATAACAAGTTTCAAGAAAATCGACGGAGCCATTTTTGAGAAAATTGCGAAAAAGGGAAAAAAATCATTTAGTAAAGTGGCAAAGTAAACGCACTTCCGGTTATCCGATTTTTATCAAACTCGGAATTTCAACAACATATTTAATTCTAATCAACATTATTTAGATGACAGAAATTATATAATAAACTGAAATAGCACTTTAGATGAAAACGTAACCCCACCTTTCCCCCAAAAGTGCCCTTAATGCATCTTCCTGGAGAAATGTTACAAATAAAAGTTGTAGCTCTTTGTATGTGTAGTTGATGTACGAAGTTTAAAGAAAATCGTCGGAGCCATTTTTGAGAAAATCGCAAAAAAGTAAAAAATCAAACTAGTAATTTGTCAGATAACGTATAGTCAGATAACTAGTTGAGGAATTTTGTCAGATAACGTATAGTCAGATCCCATGCTGACCCCAAAACGGAATATCAAGTTTCAACTTTCTACGATTTTTCGTTTTTTAGCTAGCTGTTCACATACATACATACATACACACAGACACACACACAGACCATTTGCTAAAAACCACTTTTTTGGACTAAGGGGACCTCAAAACGGATATTTCCGGTGAAAACTCGATATCGAAAATTTGACACGATTACAATACTTCCTCTTACTAGATGTAAGAGAAAGTAAAAACTCAGATTGAGCCGTAAAAAATAAAAATTGTAGTTTAAACAATATTTTCATGAAGGAAGGGATTAGCTCAGCGGTTAGCGTACTGGACTTCCACGGGGAGGACCCGGGTTCGAGTCCAGCTGTGCTGCCCTTAGATTTTTTCTTCCTAGGAGCCACTACAGCTCAATGTCCGGTGATGGGTAGTGTTGTCTGTAACGAGAGAACACTGTCTGGAGGCTGGCAGTACACTGACAAGGTCCCGGGGGCCATTGACCATAGATTGGTCGCCTTAAATTAAAACAAACAAAAAAAGAATCTATTCTTGCAATACAAAGACGTCAGCAAGGTTTGCTAATCACGAAACAAATGAAACAAAATGTTTGTTTTCATAAAAGAGTGTACATCAAGATAAGATAGTAAAGTGTCATTTCATGCACACACGAGTTTCAGTTTTGCCAATACTATCGCAAATGAGTGTGACAACTGAAAGAGCAATGTAAAAGTATTAAATACCTCTACCATAGTCTAAACTACCATTAAATATTGTAATTTTTCTACAATAACTATTTTCTAAGCATCTATTTAAAAAATCTGGTTCTCTTACTCCTCTTGTATTATATAGTTATATATAAGATGGCAAATTTTATTTAAATTCCCAATTTTTCTCATATGTTCTAACATAAATATACAGGTGGTGGGAGGAAATGGGCCAACATGCCACTCGAGATAGGTAGAGAGCGGTTACATTACAGAGGGCGCCACTAATATTGAACAAACACATTTGAATTTTATCGTCTCAGATTCCTCAGAACCACCTTAAAAACAATTTTTTCAGAAAAATGTAATATGTCTGTGCTATTAGTAATCTAAGTACAAAATGTAATAGTTACAGTCGTTACCGAGAAAATTTCAAAACCTCAAAAACCTCTGTACAGTTGCACTTCCGGTTAGCCGATTTTCTGCAAATTTGGAATTCTAGCAACGCTTCTAATATGCACTAACATTACACATTGGTGGTACAACAATACACTGTTCTGAAATGATAATTTAGAAGAATGCTCTAACCGCTACTGTTCTCCCAAAAAGAAAAGGTTTCAAATAAAAGTGGTAAGTATTAATATGCGGTAGGTAGGTAGTGTACGGTGAGAGTTTAAACAAAATCGTTGGAAAATTTGGAGTTCTTGTATATAGGGAATCATTCGCTAAAAACGTTTCTAACGCATTCACGAGACCTGAAAACATTTATTTCTGGTGGACACTCGAATTTCGAAAATTTGACAGGATCGCGCTAGGAATAAGAGAAAATAAAAAGATGATAAAATCTGATAAGACTAGAGAATGTTGTCCAATGAAAAGGGGAAGATTACTTGCAGGAAGGTTGTACAGAACATTAGATTAAAGTTGAGCGAAATTATATTATGTTTTCTGATATTTAATTTCAGTTCAGTCACTGATTTTAATGGAGTAATGATCACTTTATAAAGCCTTTACAGAATAACCGACTTTTGTCCTGCCTTTTAGAAAAGTTGTATAGAATAACAAGGGAGAAGGGATTCGGTATAAAGGACAACTACAATAAAATACACCCCTACTATCAATTATTACGAGTGATTAAGAGTGAGAAGTTTTGATAACTGAATTAGGCTACGTTTTAGAAACGGCTAAAACTGATATCACTGTTTAGATATGGAAGCAATTTGTATTCAATTTAGATAGACGCGGAAAATCTGGGACAATTCCTGTATCACTGGTTTCATTTACAACACAATTAGAAAGCAATCCCTGTTAGAATTTATTGCATTTAAGAACAACTAGGATAAGTTACCTTCTTTCTAATACATGCTACAAAAATTCTTGCCACCCATCATAACCACTAAATTTATGTTACGACTACAAAACATTAAGTAAAAATCTGGTGCGAAACACTCACACAACTTTCTCTTACTCCAGTTCTCAAAATGATAATTGACAAATTTTATAGTTTGTGTACCAAATTTAATGAAATTCGTCGAAAACTGCAAAAACTGTTCAGTAAAAGCGCACTTCCGGTTTACTACTTTTCTTGAAACTTGGAATTTCAGCCATCCATTTATTGCTAACTAATTATGTTTGGATGATAGAATTGTATAATCAACTAGGATAGCACTTTAGATGAAAATCTAACCCTACCCCTCCCCTAAAAGTGCCCTTAAAAGAATTTTCCCAGAGAAATGTTTTAGTTAAAAGTTGTAGATCTTTGCATGTTTAGTTTATATACGAAGTTTCATAAAAATCGTCGAAGCCATTTTTGAGAAAATTTTGAAAAAGTGAATAAATCATTTAGTAAAGTGGTAAAGTAAACGCACTTCCGGTTATCCGTTTTTTTTCAAACTCGGAATTTCAACAACTTATTTAATTCTAATTAACATTATTTAGATGACAGAATTGTGAAATAAACTGAAATAGCCCTTTAGATGAAAACCTAACCCCACCCCTCCCCCAAAAGTGCCCTTCAGAGCATTTTCCGGAGAAATGTTTCAAATAAAAGTTGTAGCTCTTTGTATGTGTGGTTGATGTTTCGAGTTTAAAGAAAATCGTCGGAGCCATTTTTGAGAAAATCGCAAAAAAGTAAAAAATCTAACTAGTAAAGTGGTACTTCCGGTTGAGGAATTTTGACAGATAACGTAATGTCAGATCCCACGGTGATGCCTAAATGGAATATCAAGTTTTAACTTTCTACGGTTTTTCGTTTTTGAGCTATGCTGTTCACATACATACATACACACACACGGACACACACACACACACAGACCATTTGCTAAAAACCACTTTTTTGGACTCAGGGGACCTCAAAACGGATATTTCCGGTGAAAACTCGATATCGAAAATTTGACACGATTACAATACTTCCTCTTACTAGGAGTAAGAGAAAGTAAAAATTGCTAGTTTAATGAAAATTAATTTTAAAACGGTATTAACAGAATTTTAAAACTGTTTGCATCAGTTACAAACATCAATTTTTTTTTTTATTTTCCCACTACAGGATAATGTCATTTTATATTTCGAATAAAATTGAAAACAAGGAAAATAAAAGTAGGATTCCCGGCTAATTTAGGATTCAGTTTGAAAGAACATAAGGAAACTTAAGAAATATAAAACTAATGGTAAAAACTACAGCATCAAGATAAACAAAGCAATAATCAAAGAATCAAAAGAGAGTAAAAAAATAAATTTTCTCTAATCTTTATATATTTCTGATTAAAATACATTTAAGTTAATACATTTAAGATAATATACTATACTAGTGAATGTATATAGCAACAAATGATATAAGAATCTCATATACGAAGAACAGACTGTGAAAGTGACCTCCACAGGAGTACAAAAGATGCCTTGTAAAGAAAGTTTGCAATGGCCATGTTGATTTTAAGAACGAATTACCGTTAGAGAATAAACAAAAAAGAAAAGAAAGTTCCCCTTTATTTCAGCCTTATCTTCTCGAGGATGAACCGTGCTAAAATATGAAATAAGAATATTTGCTAATCTTATTCTATTCAAGATTACGTCTGATCAACTTATTTGCGTAACAATTCTTTAAGCACTTTTTATTAACTATTATTCTGTAAGTGAAAATATGAAGTCGGGTTAAATTTTCCAACTTTATCGGAAATACAAACTTGGTTCGCTTGTGGAGAAAATATGTAGAGAAATATATTAGCTCACCCTCTCTATTTCTTTTCCTGTGAGAGGGGGAGGGTGGGAGAGAGGACAAACAACTCAAAAACAAAACATAAAAGAAGTACAACTTGATATTCGGCTCCCATATCTTCAGATGATTCATCAACAAGGTAACTCTTAAATTCAATAAACGGGAATGTCTCCATTATTATTATTATTTATATGTTACTCCGTGCGCAGGTCTCAATTTCGAAATTAGACCAAAATATCTTTAAACCAAAAAATACTTGGTGAACATTTGTATAATTTTAATCTAGAAATTTTCTTAAAAATTGTTTCGTTGGGCTGCCCATAAAAATGGTGTTGGGGTTTTACTTGTACCCTGAGCGGCCTTATGTGGAGCACTCTATGGTAAAAGTGATACATTTCTTATAGAGCATCGGTGTTAACCGATTTTCTTCAAATTTGGAATTCTATCAATATTATGTAGATGGTAAAACCATGTATTATACGGAAATAATACTTTAAAGGAAAGCAAGCTAGTGTTCTCCCAGAACCCCTCAAAAAATCAATTCTCCCAGGAGAATATTTAAAATAAAAGTGATAAGTATTTATTTTGTGTGAGATAGTATAAGAAGTTTAAAGAAATCATTGGAGCCGTTTTCGAGAAAATCTCGAAAAACTGAAGAAAAAATAAAATAAAATATTCAATAAAGTCGCATATCCGTTGATGGATTTCGCCCGAAATCTTAGTTTAGTATCTAAACGGAATACCAAGTTTGAGTTTCCTGTGACTTTACGTTTTTGAGATATTCTGCTACACATACACTAAAACACACAGCCTATTCCGCAAAAAAACATTGTCTCCGTCTTCAGAGGACTCCAAAACCTGTTTTTCCGGTGAAAACTCAATTCCGAAAATATGGCACGATCGCAATACTTCCTGCTTACAGGTGTAAGAAAAAGTAAAAAATAATTAACAATAAATAAACAATCACAGTAAGTCAAAAGTTATTCTAACAAGTCCATCGTTGCATCCGCTGAAAGTGCGATTTTCTTAATGTCTTTTTCAGTTACTCGATTTTCTTTAAACTTCATATACTATCTACATACATAAAAATGCCTATCACATTTATTTGTAGCATTTTTCCCAAGATCACTTATTTTCTGGAGGGTTCTCCAGGAAGCGGGCCAACTTTAAGTAGAGAAAGCTTTCCTCTCTAGGTTCATTAAAATTACGATTCTGCCATCTATAATAATATAAAATGTTTTGATGTTCGTTACGACCGCTGTAATAATTGATGCTGTAAAATGGATGTTGAAGTCTGGTCATAAAAAAACTGTTTTTTCAAATTTTTACCTACGTTTCGACCAATTTATTGCCTTCTTCAGGGTAAACATTTTCTTTTTTGAATTTCTTACCATCATCACCGAGTGTTGATTCCAGTGATGAGCAACACTAGCTGTTTAAAAGGTAGCGAGGTCAACGGCAACGCGCAACATTTGAAGAAGGCTGAAGGATTTATCTGTATACTTCTTATATTACTTTTTCAATTAAGTTCATTTTCCAACAGTACAATAAAGTAGCTGAAAGTAGAATAGATGAATACTAAAATATGAAAATCTTGTGTTCCTCATTGAATATTAACTGAACATGACAACAATATTCCCTCTAACAACAGCTAGAGAAAGTTACAAAATAGTAGGTCCGTATTTCATTCAAAAGGCAACACTAAAAATATGAATTGTAAAATATTTTTATTTTGCCTTGAAACAATTTCGCATAATGAATATTCAACATATAGATAGATATGTGTTGCTAATATAAAGTGTGCCTACAGAATTTAGAAATATTTGCAAAATATAATGATTACGCTGGACAGAATATGCGATCAAAGATTTTTTTTTTTTTATACTTTCATTTAGTGTATTACTTTCTCTCACTACTAATAGTAAGAGGAACTATGACAGATTTTCGAAATTGAGTTTTCACCGGAAATACCCGTTTTGGTTCCCTGAGTCCAAAAAAGTTGTTTTTAGCGAATGGTCTGTATGTATGTGTGTGTGTGTGTGTGTGTGTGTGTGTGTGTGTGTTGTGTGAAAAGAATATCTCAAAAACGAAAAGTTGCACCGCCGGTAATACCACCGCCTCAAACACCAAGTTTTCGGGCAAAATCCATCAACCGAAAGTGCCACTTTACTGAATAGTTTTTCAATTTTTTGTAAACACTTGAGTTTCTGGGTTGAGACCGTGCGTCAGTGGTTCGCCCATATTGCAATGTGAGTCCCTTCAGGGTCGTTACACCTCGAAAGCCAACTAGCAACCCGAAAACTCAAGTGTTTTTCATGAAAATGGCCGCAGAAACCTAAATCTTATACTAAGTTTTATGTTTTGTTTTAAGACCCAGTTTGTGAGCGCGCGCACATACCTGCCATATACTAAGTTTTACATGTTTGAAGAGAATTAGTCCATAAATAAATAACTATGTAAATTGCAGTAAGAGAGAGTCCCGTGAATGTATCACGCCCGATTATTTTCAAGTTGTAAAGGCCCGGCAACTTAAATATACTGAATATGGCCCGCGTCTCATATTAATCTATTGACTGACCCTTTGCTGCATTTGGGTTTGAGTTCCCCGTTTTACATCATTTCTCCTATAGATCCTTCTCAAAAGAAATAATTTTCTTAAAAAAATGTTTCAATAAAAAGAGCTATACAAGAAGTTAGTTATTTTGCCCAATCGAAAGTTAAATAAAATCGTTTAAACTGTTTTCGAGAAACTTATAGAGAAATGGAAACTATTCAATTAACTCGCATTCCGAATATTGAATTCCATACCAACCTAAACGGACTATCAAATATCAGCATGGCACACTCGCTAAAATAATTTTGTATCATAATCGAGGAATTTGAAAACTCGTAATTATCCGGTGAAAGCACTGTGGAGAAAATTCGACACGATCGCGCAATACTTCCTTCTTACACCAAGAAGAGAGAGTAACAAGCGTGAACCTAACAAAATCGCTGGAAAGTACTACTTACATAAAAAGATCGATCAATAAGTAAATTTAGAGAAATACAGACGAAAGCAAGCAGTGGTTGAATGGGAAATAGAACGTAACATAATTCTTGTTTATCAGCGCTGTATTCGCCCGTATCCTTTACAGCACTGGTACCTATTTCAAATTTTTTGGAGCATAAACTAATATTTGGCTCTGCAATTCGGCACATTAGCATTTTTATTACATTAATAAAATTAACAAAGATATTAGGAAATAAAAGAGTAATAATAGTAAGATGGTGCCAGGTTTTCGAAATTGAGTTTCACCGGAAATACACGTTTTGGTTCCCTGAGTTCAAAAAAGTTGTTTTTAGCGAATCGTCTCCGTGTGTGTGTGTGTGTGTGTGTGTGTGTGAGAAAAGAATATCTCAAAAACGAAAAGTTGCAGGAAGCTCAAACTGGTATTCCGTTTAGATAATACCACTGCCTCAAACACCAAGTTTTCAGGCAAATCCATCAACCGAAAGTGCCACTTTACTGAATACTTTTTTCCATTTTTTTTGGAAACACTTGAGTTGCTGGGTTGATTGCGTCAGTGGTTTGCTGAAAACCGACGTTTCGCCCATATTGCAATTTGGGGCCTCTTCAGGGTCTTCTATATGCATATACAGCTTCTATATGCGTATAATGATGAATGATGTATATTATCGTTGTTTATATCCTTTACATCCTGTTTAGATATCTTGCTAAATGATATATAATCTTTTTTCAAATGTATTAAAAAAATTTCCAAAATATTTTAATCGTCATGGAACACGATAAAATAATGTTATTGGTGGCGAGAACTGATGACAGACAAACAAACGGTGTAGATCCAGAAGGAATCATTTTAAAAAATCTGTTTACAATAACGTCATCGTCCTCTGTCCGCCCCCCTTGCTTCAACAACAGAAAGGATTTTCCCAAAAATAGCACCAACGAATTTCTTTTAAGTTCCTTCTCTATCTGTACGCATAAATATCGATCACATTCATTTGAAACATTTTCCCGTGGAAATTGCTGGATTTTGTTCTGGGAGAAGCAGCGTTATGCTTTCCTCTAAAGCACCATAATATTAATGGTAAGCAGGTTGAATTTTAGTCTTTTAAATGATGGAGGAAGGTGCAGTGGTTTTTTTAAGTCGTATGCTGACAATTAAAAAGGTGTTGTGTTCAATCATTAGATATTGGCAGTTAAAAAGGTGTTGTGTTTAATCGTAAGATATTGTATTTATTAAAAAAGTAACAAAATATTTGTTGTCCGACTTGTTCTTTTATTTTATTTATTACAAATGTAAGAAACTCAAGACTATATTTATTTTACATATTTTAATCCCATATTATAAGCAGGAATAGAATTCCAAATTTAAAGAAAATCGATTTACTGGAACTGCGATTTATAGAATAGGTTTTTGTGTTTTTTAGAATTTTATCGAAAATGGTTGTAACGATATTCTTGAAACATGGAGCTTGCTGCACTGATTGAAATTTATCACTTTTATTTGAAATATTTTGCTGAAAAAAATTGATTTTAAAGAAGTACTGGATGTCTGACTGTTAGTTTAAATTTAAATTTGCACAAGCTTGGTTGGTTTAGTGATAGAGCGCTCCACATAAGACCGCTCAGTTATACGAGTAAAACAAATCCCCACCACTATTTCTACGGCCAGCCCAACTAAACATTGTATCGCTGCAGTGGTAAAGAGAATTTCTTGATGAATCAGAATAAGAGAAAGTCGTGCGAGTGTTTCATTGTTTTACAAATATATTTCAGCCAGATACAACCTAACAAAATATGATAAACTAATATTTTTGATTTTCAGAAAATATCGCAAATTGTTTGCATTATTACGAATTATTACAAAACAAAATTGCAGAAATATGTAATAAATATAATAATGTCAGTAGGAGACACTGCCCGGAAGTATTATTGTACTGTGATGCAGTCAAATTCAAAATTCATGTTAAAGCACATACAGCTCATCTAATCAATATAAGCTAAACACTGTGATACGGAACCAATCAAAATGTTGACCTAAATTATCCTGGAATCTACTCAATTAAACCGTTAAATATTTTCTTAAATAATATATTAATTTATAGTGATTCATAAAAAATTCACTTTATGATTCGAATAATTGAAATTTAATCTGCTGTGAATCACTTACACGACTTTTTCTTACAAGTAAAATATGACTTTTATATTTGACCAGATTTCTGCAAACTGCAAATTTTTACTGAACATTTAAATGGCTTAAATTTTACAAAAAAAATTTTAATAGTTTGGGGGGGGGATTAGTTTCTCATAAAGCAATTTTACGATTTGTCTTAACATAAATATAGAGGAGGTGGGTTGGGGCAAGTATCTACCTACCAATCCTAACAGGCAGAGAAGTAATTAGATTATAATCAAGTATAGCGCACCAAAAACATTGGAGAGAGTCAATAAGGGCAAAACAGCTATCCGTACATTGTTCGCCACTGCTCTGTCGGGATTCCAAACTCACGCCAGAGAACATGCTTCTCCTCTACAAGGTAGTAGGTGAGGTATAGGTCGAAAATATGCTTGCCCTTTTCGGAGCCTAAGTGTCGATCCAATATCGCCTAGCTACAAATAATACAAATGAGGTTTTAAAGGCTGGAGGCATACTCCCCTCGCTATACTTATATTTCAGATTTCTACTAATATGCCCACCAAAATGGACAAAATATTGAACATCACATTAAAAAAGTCGCCTTAAAATTCTGTAGCATGTGAAACAATAACCTGTGAAGACAGGTAGGGGAGGGGACTCTATGACTTGAGAGGTGATTGCAGAAATAGGAGGGTTAAATACTCCTTAATTTAAACGGTTGATCAACTGCTAGGGTTTTTTTTTTTGATTTTCTCTAAATCTCCTAAACCAGTTCTTAACAAAATCAATATATTTTACAGATTTGCTGGAGGAATTAGTTGTGTATATTGTCACTCCTATGTAATAAATATTTATATATTTGTAAATAATTTTGAATAAACATTTTCTTCTTTCTATTCCTTAACATTTGATTAAAAATTAATTTTTTTTTTGAAAAGTATTTCAAATAAAAGTGATACGTTTATGTCTGTACAACAGTTAGCAGACCAAGTTTAAAGGAAATTCCAAAAAACTCGTAAGCATATTCTGTAAAGTCACACTTGCGATTTAATCGATTTTCTTCAATCTTGAATTCTAACAGTGCTACTAATGTAGCTTCTAATATTGTACGAGTGGTAGAACTATAGATTGGATTGAGACGGTAAATTAGAGGGCAGCTTAAATGTTACTGTTCCTCCCTCCTCAGAATCCCCACAAAAATTTTCTAATAAATGTGATAGGTAATTAATTATGTGAGTGTAGGTAATAAAGGTACGAATTTTAAAGAAAATCGTTGGAGATACTTCCGGAAGATGGATGCCAGATGTGATGATAGTACCTAAACGGAATAACGAGTTTTTGGGCTTGCGGCGATTTTTCACCCCATTCTCCGTACTCTGGAGATCTAAAAAACACATATTTCCGGTGAAAACTCAATTTCGAAAATTTGAAATGTAATAATATATTTAAAATCTTCTGACAAAATTACAAACCGCCCTGACCCTGGAATAAATTATATAATATTTTCTGGCAACATAGTAATGAGAAAATTATTTTACATTACTGTATTTGTTTTAGAAAATCATAAACATCAAATTACAAAGATAAGTTTTATTTTTATCTTTTTTAAAAAGAAATTACATAACTTAATGAACTAATAATATAATACATGTTGAGAGATAAAAGTATATTTTTAAAATAAATAAACTAACAAGAAAAAATCCGAAGAAAAGACAGACAGACAGACACACACAGAGAGAGAGAGAGAGAGACACACACACACACACACACACACAATAGAATTCAATTAACAAACTCATTATTTCTTTGTATTGTATGTTCCAAATAAATAAATAAATTCTTTATTTAAAAAGTTTTCGTTCTGTTCACCTCTGGTATGAAAGAGAAATAAAAAACCATCTGTTTACTTTGATGGCAGATGTACATAGAAATTTGTCAGTTATTTATATATTATAAAACAAATTGTATTTCTTTAACCGAAATGATGTTGTTTCCGTTAATATTTTTGTATCAATAAAAAGAAACAGATGTTATGACCATCTTTTGTAATGGTGAAATTGCCAGATTTATTTCCAGTTAATTTATGAACTGAAACATATTTTATTAAAAAACCAAAATGAAAGAATACTAAGTACTCCCTCCACTTTGTGTAAAACAGCTCACTATAATTATTGAGGACTATAATGATTGTAGGACTAACAGGCAGCAGCACACCAATATTGATGATAATAATAATGACATGAAGTTTTGTAAAAATATGTCCTAAGCTTTTACATTTTGAGTGTTTCGTTTCACACACACACACACACACACGCAAAGACATACACTTGCGTGAGTGAGCCTGTTTATATATATAAACAGACCACTCGGTAACAGAATATTTTCTATTTCCACTACAAACTCAATTTCAAAAAATTTGAAAAAGCGACGGCAATACTTTCTCTTTGTAATATCCCATTTTTTGTGTATATACGGGTGCGTCAAAAAAATGTATACACACTTTGAACTGTCAGAGACAATTGATTTCCCGTTCTACAAGGTTAAATTTCTGTGAGAAAGTAATGTTATGTTAGCAAGGGGACTCATTGGGCCTTTCCGCTTTGAAGGTACTGTTACTGGACAAACGTACTTAACAATGCTTGCTGACTCCATATTCCCTGCCATTCGTGCATTATACGGTAATGATGAGTTTTATTTCCAACAAGATGGCGCCCCGCCGCACTATCATAGGGACGTACGAGCATACCTGGATCACAATGTGCCAGGCCAGTGGATAGGACGCAGGGGACCAATCGAGTTTCCTGCACGCTCTCCAGACCTCACGCCGCTGGATTTCTTCTTATGGGGCACAGTTAAAGATGAGGTGTACAAACGTAAACCACGTAACCTGGACAGACTGTGGAATGAGATTCAGGCGGTGTGCGCAGAAATCTCACTGGACACTTTGGTACGATGTACGGAATCAGTGTTGACTCGTACTCAGCAATGTATTGATGCTGAAGGCCACCAGTTTGAACGTTACTCACATTAATCACATTTATTTTTCCAATTGGACATTAAGCTTTCCTTGTCCAGAAATTTAGCATTGTAGAACGGGAAATAAATTGTCTATGACAGTTCAAAGTGTGTATACATTTTTTTGACGCACCATATATATATATATATATATATATATGGCATTGAAAAAGGAAAAATTTTATTATATACAGCACTTATTTTCGGAAGTAAACTTAATGGCTGAGGGTGTATGTATGTTTATTTTTGTTGTGGTGGTTGGTTCCGCAAAGCTGGAAAGCATCAGAGCCATTTTCCGTGGTACCTGCTTCATTTTGTGGCCATCGACCGGTTTCGGGCGTTCGCCCATCTTCAGGATGCGTTTGTCAACTTGTGTGATAACACAGACTCGTACAGAGACTTAGTTTCACATAACTCTAGTGTGAAACTAAGTCTCTGTAAGAGTCTGTGTTGGCACACTGTCTGAAAAACGCTCCTGAAGATGGCAACGCCCGAACCGGTCGATGACCACAAAATGAAGCAGGCTACCACGGAAAATGTCTCTGATATGTTTATTTCGTTTAATACTGATATAGGTTTACGATATGAGTTCATGAAAACACATAAAGATGGGCCGTCTGAAAGCCTGAAACTGGCTCATTACACAAGTTTTCTCAATAAAAAAGAAATGATAGCTCCTATAGGTTTTGAGATTTTCCGGAATGCCCTTAAAACTGACAAAATCAGTTAAAAAAAAATGATAAAAATTTTAATTAAAAGTTTTCCATTTTTCCAAACGGAAGTTTAGAAGCGTACACACTTAATGGACTACGACACTGAGGGCACTACCAACCTAGAAAGTATATTTTAGCAGAGTTGTCGCATAGAGTATCTATAAAATCTGAGATTTTTCTAAAAAAATCTGGTGTGAAACAATCACACAACTTTCTCTTAGTCCAGTCCTCAAAACTGGTATAGTTAGTGTACCAAATTTAATGAAATTCGTCGAAAACTGAAAAAACGGTTCAGTAAAAGCGCTAACTTCCAGTTTACTAATTTTCTTGAAACGCGGAATTTTAGCCATCTATTTGTTTAATTAAGTTTGTTTGGGTGATAGAATTGTATAATCAACTATGACAGCACTTTAGAGAAAAACATAACCCCATCCTTCCCCAAAAAGTGCCCTCAAATGAATTTTCCCAGAGAATTGTTTCAAATAAAAGTTGTATCTTTGTATGTTTAGTTTATATGGGAAGTTTCAAGAAAATCGTTGGAGCTATTTTTGAGAAAATCGCAAAAAAGTGAAAAAATTATTGGGTAAAGTGGTAAAGTAAACGCACTTCCGGTCATCCGATTTTTTCAAACTCGGAATTTCGAAAACATATTTAATTCTAATTAACATTATTTAGATGACAGAATTATTGTCTAATAAACTGAAATAACACTTTAAATCAAATGAATTTGCCCTTAAATGAATTTTCCCGGAGAAATATTACAAATAAAAGTTGTAGCTCTTTCTATGTGTAGTTGATATTCCAAGTTAGAAGAAAATCGACGGAGCCATTTTTGAGAAAAACGCAAAAAAGTAAAAAAACCAACTAGTAAAGAGGTACTTCCGGTTGAGGAATTTTGACAGATGACGTACTGTCAGATGCCACGGTGATACCTAAACGGAATATCAAGTTTCAACTTTTTACGAACTTAGTTTTTCAGCTATGCTCTTTACACACCCACACACACACACACACACACACACACACACACACACACACACACAGAGACTATTTTCTAAAAACCACTTTTTTGGATTTAGGGGACTTCAAAACGGATATTTCCAGTGAAAACTCGAAATCGAAAATTTGACACGATTACAATACGTCGTCTTAGTAGGTGTAAGAGAATGTAAAAATAAATAAACAAAATTCTTGAATAAGAAAATATAACTAGTATCCGTGATATTTTCCGTGAGAGCCTTCATCATTTTGTTTGCAACCGGTTATTATGGAAATATCTCTGATGCTTTCCAGGTCTGCGGACCCAAACCAAAAAAAAATATAATTAATATATCCAAGTTCTTAAATACAAAAATCGTTCTTAAAAGCCATTTTCGAAAAATCGTGTAAAACTGAAAGAGAAAAATACTACCGAGAAAAAATGACCGAAACCGAAAAATACTGAAGACTGATTTTGACCGAAACTTCCTGTCGAATGTTACAGAAATATCTATATTAATAAGGGGTTGATTATAGAACGCCTATTAAGACTATTAATGTTAAATAGAATACACTTAGAATGACCGTCATCAGAAAGGTGATGGTTTATATAATGACCATCTAATCTTACCTATAATTAGATATGTACGAGTAATAGTATTTATGAATAGAAATACAAAATAAATTTATAATATTACACAATTAAGGTTGTGACCATATTTGATTAGAAATATATTGTCTTCTCATCTTTGAAAAATGCGAAAAAGTAACTAGAAAAAAATTAATTATTTTTTATAGAAAAATGCTTATTATATATTTATTTTATATATATTGTGTAGGTTGGTTTGAAATTATAAAATTATAAATATTAAGTAAAATATATTAGTTTTAAGACCCATAATTAAAGAACAACGAATTCTGCCGGATTTCTTTTGATCTCTAAATAACTAATTCTTAGTATTTACTAAAATGTCCCATGATTAATTCCCGTGGGAGGATATTTAATAGTTACTTCTAAATATTATCCAGTCCGCTTAAATTACTCCTCTAGAATGATTTGTTTAAATCTTAGTAATCCTACAACGAACTCTGTTACTAAGTTACTATTATTATATCATTAGACTTTACTTTTATATATTACATGGAAACAACTGAATTGTTGGGAACAATATTGAGACAATATACTGGATATTGTCATTCACTAACCAATTTTAGTGGGGGCTGTCTACAAATGAATTTCCTGGAAAAAATGTTTCAAAAGTTATAGATCTTTACACGTGCATTTGGTAAAGGGAGTTATAGATCTTTACACGTGCATTTGGTAAAGGGAGTTTAAACAACATCGTTAAAGCAGGCAGGGCCTATTTGATGAAAATTCACTATCACTTTTTTGTGGATACATTTTTCTGGGAAAATTGACTTTAGGGTTTTCAGTATGGGTTTAGATTTAAACGGCTGTTACAAGCTTTGTTGGTTGAGATAGACGAGCTGTCACACAACTGAACATTTTTTTATGGCATGCTCAACTAAACCTTTGTAAACATTGCAACTGGTCAATTAAACAGTATTCATATCAACAGCAAGACAAAGTCATGTGAATGTTTTACACCTTTTTTTTTTATTATAACCAGGAAATTGTAAAAATTGTTTCCGGTGAAAAATCAATTTTTTGAAAATATATACGATCGCAAGTTGCTTTTTTTCCTCTTACAGCAGTAAGGTAAGACACTGGCGCCCCAAGAGAATATGGCATACAATATTAATATGAAAAGAACATTAATAATACTTAAGTGAAGTGCCTTCATATTGAATTTAACTATTTGTATTATATAATATAATCCATTTAACCTCTTACTAAAACCATGTATTATTTACATATCTATATATATAATTCACATAATACGGCAAACTCTAGAACACTATTTTCACAAAACGTTACAAGAATTGTAAAGTAATGTTTGCAAGATGGTCGTCGTGGAATGGGTGAGTTTCCCTTTACAAGTGGGGATCCTAGCACCATGGACTGACTACAAATACAGAGCAAGCAGTTCGAAGGATTTCCCTTGGGTAACATCCAGTGGCCGTTCCTGCCTCCTCCACCCCTGAATGCGTTAAACCTTACTAAAGTACTAAAGTATTAACTTTTACAACAACTATAGGAACAACTACTACGCCCATAAAAAAAAAAAAAATCGATAAATCTTTGGCAAAAGAAACACTTGTTTCACAGTACATACATAACATGTAATAAAATTGATTTTCTAACATTCAATAAAAATCAAGTGCGAGAATATTAGAAAAAATAATCTGGCATGAATTACCTACATAACATTCTCTTATTGCATTAATTGAGAAATTTTCATTAAACTTAAACAATTTTCTTAGCTACGTCAACATTAATAATCACCCCACGGAAGGGGATCAGTGATTACATTCTAGTCCAGAAGACAGCGCCCAAATAATATTGTGCAAACCATTAACGTCTAAGAAATCCAAAGCTCAAATTGACTCTTAGAACTCTCTCAAACCTATTTGCAAAAAACAATATGTTTCAAATAAGACTAATACTTTATCTGTGCAGCAACACCATCATTCCAAGTTTAAATAAAATATTTGAAGCAATTTTTGAGGACCCCCCCCCCCCGACCTAAAAATTCTATAAAGTCGCACTTCCGGCTAGCTGATTCTTCTCAAATCTGAAAGTCTACCACCCATTTCTTGTAATGCACATGGTAGAACAATAAAATATAGTGTAGTAGTAATCCAGGAAAGTTTAACGCTGCAGCCTCTCCAGGAAATACCCAAAACTAAATTTCCCGGAAGAATGCTGCAAATAAAAGTGACAGACGGTTAATTAAGTTGTCATACAATTTCAAAATATGGATTTCCGGTGAAAACCCAATTTCAAAACGCACTGACACGATCGCCACTTCAACGTTACTAGCAATAAGGAAATTTCATAAAAACCTGCAATTCCATTCTAATCCTTTAGTCCGCCATCTATCGTATCATTTCAGATAGTTAACCCCGCCCGACCGTTTTAAACGGAATAGCCTCGTGATTTTTCTCCCCGCTAGTGATAGGAACAATTAGCTCTGCGATATAATATTTAAACACATAAGAAGCATTGATAGAATTCCAAATTTGAAAAAATCTATTAATCGGAAATGCGACTTTAAGAATAGGAACTCTACTGGGCCACAATATAATCATTTCTCTAAGTTGCCAAGGTTGGTAGGTAGATACTTATTCCTTCACAGGACAAATACGTAAAATTGAGTTTCAAAGAAAATTTGTTATTATATTATATAATAATTGTGCTAACAGGAGCGAGAGGAGGAAGTCGTGTGAGGATTACACACCATTTTTACTTTCTCTTATTTTTTTTATCTTTGTAATACGTAGTTAACACACAAACAAACTCTCACACAACACACACACCACACACAACACACACACACACACACATATATATATCTATATATATATATATATATATATATATAACTATTTGTTATAAATTTTGTTCATATTCAGATCTTAAAACCTGTACTTCCAATAAAAGTAGCGTTTGATATATACGTAACAGGAAAATTAAATACTAAAACGGATTTCGACCACATAACTAATAAAAAGCAATAATAATAATAATAATAATAATAAATATAATAATGCTGGAATAAGATGTAGCTTGTAGGTAATTTGGGTGTTCCTTGTAGAGCGGCAGCACAGGAGCATTATTACAAGGGAATGTTGGATATGGTCCAAAATTAGCAACTGGGAGAGTGTGTTATAGAGACAGACTGGCTGGCACAGACCGAAAAATTAAAATATTTCTAACTTGTTACTGTTTGTTTGCGTATTGTATTATTGGTGTAATGATGAATATATATGTCCATTTAATAATTAATTGTTTATAAAAACCAATAGTGGTTATTTGTTGGCCAATGGACGGGAATATTCATAAAAGTTATGAGATATTATGGTTACACTAAATGAATTTTAGCCAAAGTTTCGTATTCATTTCCATAATTATGGAAACGTTTGGTGATTTTGCTTAACACCTTATAACTTTATGAATATAAAGTAATAAATTAATAACTTATTTTGCCTATATAATCAGCCTTAATAAAAAGGAAGTTTGAAATATTCAGAAAATTAGAACTTCCTGTTTATTAATTTTGACTGTAACTTCCGTATCGGTTCCCTTGGTTGATTCCTAAATTGAATTACGCGTTTTTTAATGTCCCACCACTTCTTATATTCAGGACAAATGAGCAAAATTTGAAGTTTAAAAAGAACTTGTCATTTTATATATACCTAACTATATTAGCGGAGTAAGAGATAGTTGTGTGAGTGTTTCATACCAGATTTATTGTTTCGACAAACAGCAATGAAATATACTCATGTCTAAAAACAAGTTTCAAGAGATAAATGCCCTCCATTAATGTGTATAAAATCCATTTTGTGCGGTTGAAAAGAAAGAGATCATTATAAAACAATTAGTATGCTCTTTAATTAAATAATGTTCTTCTATATCCAGCTCTTTATTTCTTCTACTTTTAATTTTTATATACTGCAAGCAAGAGGGCAGCAGGAGGAGGAAGTAGTGATGGCAGTGGAATTTCGTGAAATGTAATAATTACGTGGAGCGTGGTTAATTTCCAAAAGCGGGGGGGGGGAGTTAGTTAAGTATAATAGTGTAATGTGCCTATTTACGGTTATAGCGAGAAAACTTGCCGCAATACATCATTCATGAGAATCGATTAGAATAGTCTCTCCCTCCGCCAGCGCTTTATACTGTATACAACCACCAACTGGCATACTGCTCCTACGGTCTCTGAAAGTCTGAAAGCCATTTCATCTTAGCAATCTTTTGGACAGTTTAACAATTAACATATTCTTCTCTTTTTTTGGTTAATACAGATGAATTTTAATTTTAAAATGTAATAACTGTTAAAATGGGTTTAATAACAAAAGCACTGAATCTTGGAACGTGAATATGAAAACTGGGAAACTTAATTATTCTGAAAGTAATATGTGAATCACTCAATGAGATGGCCAACGCTCTAGCAAGAAAAGCGCTTTTATTTCCCTTTATAGGGCCTGTACACTTTTCATGGAATAAGCGACCAGTCTTTTCGGAAGAGTCGGAAATGAAGAGGAAGTAAAGATAATGGACTGAGCAGAAAAGATCTAAAGCGCGCATCAATCAAAGAATAAAAAATTGCTTCGCATGCTCAAGAGACTTTGTAGACTCAGAGAGCACCGGAAGAAGTTGGGCTTAGCCACGGTAGTACCTGCAGATTCTGGGAGGAAGTAGAGCAGAGTGCAATCACTTCCTAACGGACTGCGATACTATCATCCAGAGAAGATTTCGAAGCCTGGGTACTTACCAAGTATTGCAGGAAGGTATACCCTCCTGAAAACCTTCCCCGATTTTAAAATTTCTCAGAGATATTAATCTGTAAGAGGTGCTGTAAGGTGAGTGGTCTCACCCCATCCTGGCCCATTGATCGCAGTGTATTAAAAAAAATAAAACAAAAATAAATCACTCTAACACAACTTTTTCTTTTAGACCACAATCCTCAAATTCTAATTTCTGTACACTAAGCACACAATGGCGCGTACGCATGTATGTGTGTTTTAACTGAATGTCTCAAAACGAAAAGTCACGGGACGCTTAAAGTTGCTAATCCGTTTAGCCACTATCACCGCATCCAGACACGAAGATTTCGGCCAAAATCCATCAACCGGAAGTGCGCCTTTACTAAATAATTTTTTTCAGTTTTCCGTGATTTCTCAAAAACAGTTCCCACAGTTTTCTTTATACTTCGTATACTATAAATATCTACCACTTTTATTTGTAACATTTTCAGGAGAAAATTTATTTTTTTGGGAGGGTTCTGAGGAAACATTAACGTTAAGCTTCCACTTCAATATAACATAAAGTTATATCACGTTCATATTTTATATACAATATTTATTTAAACACATTAGAATAGTTGATAGAATTCCAAATCTGAAGACAATCGGTTAACCGGAAGTGCGACTTTACAGAATAAATTTTGAGTTTTGTTGGAATTTTCTGGCAAACGATTACAACGTGTTTCCTTTAGAGTTGGAATGCTTGCTGCATGGATAGAAAACGTCATCACTTTTATATGAAACAATTTTTCCGTAACAATTTTATTATATATAAGGGGATTTAGTTTAAATTTAAATTTGCCCAAACTTTGTTAGTTTGGTCACAGAGCGCTCCACATAAGGCCACACAGGTATATAGTAAAACCCCTCACCATTCCTATGGCCAGCTCAACTAAATATTGTATAAGAAAATTTCTTGAATTAATTTTACTAATTAGAGCAAGAGAAAGTGGTGCGAGTTTTTTACCCCAGATTTTTTTCTTTTGCGATCTCTCCGTGTAGAGCTGCCCAACAATTATTTAGACCAATATCTAAATTATCAATATCTAAATTTTCGGTATAACAATTTTTTTTCAGAGATTTAATATAAATGACGAAAAATTCCACCGTATGTCAAATAGATAAATTTTAATTCCAAATTTAAATTTCACTTTTTCCCAACTATATTTTACTACAGTTTATTGATCACTCTTCCTCACAAACATAATTTTGATTTGTTTTTAGCGAATGAGGCGCGTGTAATAATTTGATAAAAATTCAATCAATCATATTCAATTAAAGTGGAATATCGAATAAAATAGAATCGCCAACTATAAACTATTTAGATCAATTCATTCGTAGGCCATTGTACCTAATAACCTGTGAGCTATTAACAGGCAAGTGGATACAAGTGTTCTATTTTTAAACACACAACTTAAAAGTTCTTTTTTTCTCCTTAAAGGGGCAATTGTTTTACGAAAGGCGTTTATTGAAATCACATCTCCCGTAACATAGGTTATACTTTCATTTTATTTTTTAACAAAAAGATGGTAGGAAACTCTATCCTACGAGGTGTGTAAATTAAGTAATGAGACTGATTTTCTAGTGTTCGATCTGGCAACACTGGAGACGCGGCGCATGCGTGGTAGGGCAAGTAAACATCTGATACACGTCCAGTGCAAATTTGAAAATGCTAGAGTTGTTGCACTGTCTGCAGTGACTTTTTTTGTGAGCAAGGTTTTTTTCAGTGCGTTTTAAAAATGAGTGACATCAATTATGAGCAACGTGTGCTATCAGGTTTTGCTTTTCAGACTTGGGCACAATGCAACGGAAACGTTTGAAAAACTGTGCCAGGCCTATGGAGACAATGTTTTGTCGAGAGCACAGGTTTTTAGGTGGTTTAAGTCGTTTGCAGAAGGAAGGGAATCAATTGAAGACGAGCCTCACAGCGGAAGGCCTTCATCTTCAAGAACCGACGAAAATGTTGGCAGAATCCGCGATCTCGTGCGTTCAGATCGTCGTTTGACAGTCCGAATGATCGGCGAAGAGTTTAATTTGACTCACACAACCGTTCATCAAATTTTGACTAATGAATTGGGGATGAGAAAAATTTGTGCAAAAATGGTTCCGAAAAATCTTTCACAAGAGCAAAAAAGACATCAGAAAGGAAAGGAGCCTTGACTTTTTGGGAGCAATTGAAAACGATCCCAATTTTTTGGAACATGTTATTACAGGAAACGAGTCTTGGGTGTTTGAGTATGACCCAGAAACTAAGCGTCAGACCATGCAGTGGCACACTACAACCTCTCCAAGGCCAAAAAAAAACAAGAATGAGCAAGTCAAAAATCCAATGCATGCTGATTTGCTTTTTTGATAGCCAAGGAATCGTTCACAAAGAATTTGTGCCTCGATGCCAAATGGTAAGCCAACATTTTTACCGGGAAGTTCTTGAGAGACTTCGAAAAAGAGTCATGCGTATGAGACCAAAAATCAAAAACAAGTGGGTGTTGCATCACGACAGTGCTCCGTGTCACACAGCGATTTCTATTAATGAGTATTTGGCCAGTAATAACATTCCTGTGGCTCCTCAGCCTCCTTATTCACCCGACTTGAGACCATGTGACTTTTACCTAAATGTTTATTTTTGTCTTCAATTTTATATCAATTGGAGAATTTAAATTTAATAATTGTCTATTGTCTATATTCTGGTATTGTACATCCCTACAATGTTAGCGAATTGTACATCACTTTAAAAAACTGGGGTTAGTAACAGGTAACCCCCCTCCATAGTTGGAAAAATTTAATTAGGACGCACCTAACTTCAGGATATTCAAGAACAATTTTTTCTTTTATACTTAATATGGTGAACTACATATGCAAGGCAAGTGGGCAAGTAACTAGCGGTATTATTCCATGAATTTGGGTTGACGTAAGAGGTAATGAACCAATAGCGCTTCATATGGTTACACACAACAACACTGTCTATCACCAGACAGTGAGCTGTAAAAGCTCCTAGGTGGCTATTCTACAGAAAATCTAAGAGCGGCACCGCTGGACTCGAACCCAGAAGAGAATGCCAATGACATAAATAAATGAAACTTAATGCCACAAATTCTGCAGAACTTCCCAAATTTTTTATTTGATTTTTGGAAAAATGTTACAAATAAAGGTGCAGTTAGCATTGGAAGTTTCCTGGAAAAAGTTACAATCGTTTTCGAGAAAATTCCAAAATACTCAAAACTTATTCTGTGTGAACCGATTTTTTCATATTTCCAATTCCACTAATGCTTCTATCTTATAATATATAGGCGGTAGAACCACAAATTGTACTGAAGTGGTACTTTAGAAGTAAGCTAAACGTTACTGTTCTGTTCCCCTAGAACCCGCCCACCCAAAATAATCAATTTCCAAGAAAATGTTTCAAATAAAAGTGATGAATAGGTAGATCATCTAGATATGTACATAATAAGCTATATATTATATATTGTATACGTAGATAGTAGAGGAAGTTTATAGAAAATCGTTGGATAATGATAGAAAATCATGGAAAACTGAAAAGTAAAAAATATAATCCGTACACTCGTACTTCCGGTTGGCGCATTTTGTCCTAGACCGATTTCATGTCGAATGCCTTGATATCAGATGTTCTAATTGGAATACGAAGTTTAAGCTTCTTGCGATTTTATATTTTTTAGATTTTAAAAAATCACATACAGTCCATGTGCTAAAACAACAAAACATACATTTTACATACTCCGATGGACCTTAAAAACATGTATTTCCCATGAAAACTCAATTTCGAAAATATGACACGATCGAAGAACTAAGGGGAGGAGAACGTAAAATGGCGAGCTATGTGAAGGAATATATCAAATATAATTATTATCATTTCCTTAATATGAAATAATTTTTGGATGAAACACAATTAATATGTACAATTATAATCACCAAAATTAATATTTAACACGACTATAATTACTGAGGATGTAATGTTTTAATGGAAAATTCAAGGGAGAACAATTAATATTTCCTCTAACTGTGACAAAGTATTTCTTGATTACATCAGTTTTCAATTATCAAGTCTATAAAGTCTATACATACATATCCTACATGTGTTATCAAATTCTATATTTAGTTAACATGAAAACATTGTAATTAGCGAACAGATTAAATAGGGAATAAATTCCGGGTATAACCTAATTTTCAGTTGAGCCATAATTCACTAGAAAACCCTGAAGGTAAATCTAAAACACGATCGACACACTTAATTAATTTCAATGGAAGAGGATTTCCATTCAATGTGCAAACCTTAATTTTATTTTTTTTTACTATACTGAGAGTGCGAGAGAGAGAAAGGATGAGAGAGACCTCAAAACAGATATTTCCGGTGAAAACATAACTTAGAAAACTCGCCACGATTGCAATACTTGCTCTTATTAGGAGAAGCAGAAAATAAAAGTCTAATCAATAAATAAAACAAAGTAATTAGTCAACATGCAATATAGTTTAAACAAATATGAAATTTATAATTTGTAAATAATTTATATATTTATTTATTTACTTATTAATAATTTATTTAAAGTGGCCGTCTCTATTTCCGTCACTAAAATAATCACTGTCGCCAGCCGGCATTTATATACTCTCTTAAACTGGAATTTGGCCAATATAGGTAATACGGAGCTCTATAACGTTCAATGACATCAAACTCTTCCTTCCATTATATACAATATAAATTTCACATTTTTAGAAACTCGGGGAATTTCTCGTTTAAATAAATTTATTACCTAATTAAAGAAAAAGAAGGAAATAATTATACAATTATAGAGATCTATTCTTTGAGCTGAATGTAGTCGTCTTTCTCGCTAATAGACACTGCATCACTCCAATAATTTTAAATTCTACTAAACAATATTAAACATTTCAATTTTGAAAAAATTTATCAATGCAAAATTTGAGTATTGGTTCAAGAGAAAGTTGTGTGAGTGACTTTACTTTCTCTTACTCCTTTGTAGGAAGTATTGCGACCGTATTAGATTCTCGAAATGGATTTTACATGTTTTGGGGACAACTGAATTCTAAAAAAAAAAGTTTTTGCGAATGGTATGATGTTTTAAGCAGAATATCTGTTTAGGTACACTGCAGCATCACACACGAAGATTTCAAGCAAAATGCATCAACCGGAAATGCGATTTTACTGAATGTTTCTTCTTTACAGTTTTTCCTCATTTTCATGGAAAACTACTCCAACGATTTTCTTAAAACTTGGTATACACTACACTATATATACACATAAATACCTATCACTTTTATTTGAAACATTTCCCAGGGAAAATTGATTTTTTGGTGTTGTGGAGTAAAAGTAGCGTTTTGCTTTCCTCTAAAATACTAGTTCAGTGTAATTTATGGTTCTAGCACCACCGACATAATAATAATATTAATACACATTACAAGCACTGATAGCATTCAATATTTGAAGAAAATTACATATAACCGGAATTGTGATTTTTACAGAATAGGTTTGTGAGTTTTTAGGAATTTTCTTGAAAACTGTTACGATTTTCTTTAAACTTGGAATGCTTGCTGCGGAGATAGGAGCGTATCATATTTATTTGGAATGGTTCACATTTACTTTTATAAATGGATTTTAAAAGGATATTAAGGTTCTGTCAGTGAGGTTAAATTTAAATTTGCACAAGCTTTCTTGGCTTTGACATAAAGCGCTTCTCATAAGGCTGCTCAGGTATATAACTAAAAATCACCACCACAATGTTTATGGCCAGTCCGACTAAACATTGTAACTGCAATTGTTAAAGAATATTTCTTGGTTAACATTTGTACTGATTACAGTCATAAAAAGGCGTGTGAGTGTTTCACACGAGATTTATTCATAAAAACGATGAAGAATACATTCTGACGTAAGAAAATAAAAGTTTCATCAAAATTCAAAGTTTCCAATTTATAGTGATTTGACGTAATGACCCCCTCCACCCCACCCGCACCCCCGATGACGCACAAAATACTATTGGTCATCATATATTAATTAAAACAAAAAAAAAACATATATTATTATGTAATATGCATCCGCGCGCGCGACCATTTCGTATACGTCACAACTATCTGTGTACCTATTATTATTATTATTATTATTATTATTATTATAAGCAACTATTCTTTCATGTTTTATAAACCATTCTCTCTATCTATGTGTGCGTGTGTGTGTTTTTTTTGTTTGTTTTGCCAGGGATTCAATGCTACAAATAAATTTCACTTATATAAATGCAAAAATAAATTTCAATAAATTAATAAATTAACTTAATAATATAATCTACAATGATGAAGAAAACTGGGAATTTCCTATCAATTTAATAAAACTATTTTTATTGGGGATACCTGTTCAAGATAGCGAGCATCTTTCACAATATCTCGGCCATAAAAATTGATGTAATAATTAGATGTAAGTGAAGAGGTATGAGGAGGAGGAGGAGGAGATAATGTCATGGACAAGAAATATGTTTCTTGCTTACCAGGATCCTCAAGAGCCGGCTTGTCAGTAACATCTGGCGCCAACCCAAGAATATGTAAGAGATCCAAATAAGTGGACAAAAAGACAAATTTTTATCAACCGCTGTTTGCATCGGTTCCTCAAAATTTGGTGGCCTGAAAAAGAGTATAAATGTGGAACTCTAATCTTTGACCCAGCAAAGCCCAGAGGAGGTGCAAAGGAAAGGAAAAGGATATGGCCTGGATTAAGGAATAAAGCCATATACTAAGGCGAAGGAAGCCATCAAAAGGAGACTTGGACTGCTACCCGCAAGGAGCCAGAAAGAGAAGTAGGCCACAAGGTACGTAACTACAATAAGAGGAGAGAGAGAAGGGATTAGCTCAGTGGTAACACGTTGGACACTCACACGGAGGTCCCGGGTTCGAGTCCTGTGCTGGCCCTTAAGACTTTTTCTTGCTAGAAGCCTCTACAGCTCTCTGTTCGATGATGGACAGTGTTGTCTGCAGCGAGAGAACACTCGCCAATGACCATAGATGTTGTCGCGCCTTAAATTAAAAAAAAAAAATAGAGGTGGGGGGAACAAATAACCATTCCCCAATCTTGCCAGGTAGACAACTGATTATATTAAACTCCAGTAGAGCGCACCACAAGTATAAACATCATGTACAATTGAAATTTAACGCCACAAATTCTACACAACTAACTAAAATTCCCTTTTTTGGAAACATGTTTCAAGTAAAAGTCATCGGTTTATATCTGTACAGTTAGTAGTATACCAAGTATAATGGTAAACGTTATAGAAAATTAAAAAAAAACTCAAAAACTACTCTGTAAAGTCCGTTCCTCCGGTGGACTATTTTATTCATTTGGAAGTCATATTTGGAACCATACATTGGATTGAAATAGTATTGTAGAAAGAAACTTAACGTTACTGTTCTCCGATTACTCCCCCAAAAGAATAATTTTCCCGAAAAATGTGTCAGATACAGAGATATGTTGTGATGATATGATGATATGTGTATGAATGTAAAGAAAATCGTTGAAAAAAACTTGCACGAAATTTTTAAGAAAATCGCGGAAAAGCAAAGAATAAAAGGATTCAGTAAAGTGCACTTTCTGTTTGTTAGAACTTCGTACCAGATACGTTGATCGTACCTAAACGGAATCGCAAGTTTCAGCCTTCTGAGATTTTTCGTTTTTAGATTCAAACACACACACACCTACCAATTGCTAAAAAAAACATGTTTTCGTAATCCAGGGGATCTCAAAATTTTTATTTCCGGTGGAAACTCAATTTCGAAAATCTGGCCCGATCTCGGCAAGAAGAAGAAGAATAGAAGTAGAGAACATAATGAAGAGTAAAAGAAACAGTGAAGTGAAATAATACTTTGCGACCACCAAATTACTAATTCAAACTACCATTGCTGGTCTACAATGAAAAGTGGTGCTTTCCGAGATATTTCAAGAGATGTTCAAAATGCAATAAATGGTAAGAAAAATATTACTGTGTTATGGATGGACCGGAAGTTCATTGGTGGTTTTATATTTGTTTATTTGAGGTGGAAATACAACTCTCCAAATCAAATATTGATCATAAAAAGTAGAATGAATAGCAGCTACAATAACATTGTGAGTGGCTCTCTACCAAACAGTTTTCTGCAAATATTGGTATAGGTATACCTAATACAAACTGTAGAGTACACTTTGGTAACAAAAAATCTGTTGTGTTCTCTCCCACTCCTGTTATTACAATCGGACATAAAATGACAAATTTTTTTTAAACTTCAAATTTGACTCTTTGTTCTAAATATAAATATAGAGGGAGGGGGGCTAGTTTCTATCCAGTAGAAGAAACAAGTGTGATTATAACGTGGGTCAGAAGAGGACGCCACTAACACTACAACCAATGACATTGACAAATGACAATGACAACAAAATATTATTCGAGTTTGATTTTGGACACAGTCCTTTGCACTATTATAATAGAACCTGTATCTGAGTATCTGCCTTTCTGCAGAGAACACTTTAAATAAAAAATAAAAAAAATTGGTACTATTACAATACTATAATAAGCGTAAAGGAAAATCGTTCAAGTATTTTCAAGAAAGTTGCGAAGAAAGAAAAAAAAAAAACCTTTCAGTAATTAGCACTTCCGGTTGTTGTATTTGGGCAGAAACTTTAACTTCAATTGCGTCAGCGATGGTACCTGCTAAATGGAATAACCAAGTTTGAGCTTCTTGCGTCTTTTCGTTTTTGAGATATTTTGTTCACATATACACAAACATGCACATACATATATAAAACAGAATTTATCGTAACCCTAAAATAATCCAACATGTACCCCCACCAACAATAAATATTGTTGTGCAAAAAAAACGAAGTTTAAAAAAAATGAAAATGGTCAATTTTATAACTGCATTTACGGTAGTAAGAGAAAAGTCGAGTGAATTTTCATACCAGACTATTATTTTTTTTTTTTTTAAGTAGTACGGAAAAAAGATGATACCTCGTAGATACCTTGTACAACTGGGTAATAAAAAGTAATAAAATTTTGTTTATTATATATTTCTTTAATCAAAAACTATGTCCCGCGGAATAAACTAGAGAGCTAATAACAATATAATAAGAAACTGACGTCATAATTCTCAGAGATAGTCAATTATTTTGTGTGTGTGTGTGTATGTATGAAGGTCTATTGTATGTTATATTATAAATGTGTTCCACTGAGAGAAGAGAATAAGATGTTATAGGATATGTGTGTGTGTGTGTGTGTGTGTGTGTGTAAAATCAGCCAAGGTGGTCGGTAAATTAGTTGCAAACTAGAGAAGAAATAGAAGGCCGCACCTATATAACCTCTTTATGACCTTGGAATATCCTGCCTACTTACTATGTATCATCATCGCCGTACAGTCTGCACAAACACATACTTTACAATACTCACGCCAATAACAATCACATAACCTCTCCGTAGACTAGGGATTCACAAAATCATGTCTTTGTAGCCCCCCCCCCCGAACGCCATCAAAGAAAATGAAAAATAATCACTATTAATTACATTTGATGTGTTTAGAGCGCCTACAGTCTACTTGTATTATATTCTAGTGTTATGAACTATACAACTATATAATGTAGAAATTACAAAATGATATAAGAAATTTTTAATAATGAGATGTTTGTACGGCAATAGCCAGAGGAGTTTTTAAAGAAAATGATTTCTTTTTATTTAAAAACACCTCTGGCCATTGCCATACAAACATCTCATTGTAATTTTAAGGCCTGACGATTTGAATACCATGTTGAACAATTTTTAATATCTTGAGTATCAATTCCAAAAATATATATTGATTTAGAGAAAAAATAGATAAACAATAAAAAAGTTTGCTGCAAAAATTGTATACTACTTCGGCCGTTCTCTTAATGTGAACAATAATTATTATTTTCGTGTATGAAAACACAACTATTTATAGGTCAAGATTAGGTGATAAACATATTTTGGCCACCACATGAAGATTGTTTGCTCTCTGACATTAAATCAAAATATTCGAATATTTGTTTGAGTATTTGTATAGGCAGTAAACGCTGGCAAGTGTCGGGAAAAAAGATTATAATTTTATACATCAATGTGTTGGAAGAAATGTAATTATAACTAATATATTTAATTTTACATTATTACACTAAAATGTAATTATTTGACTTCTATTGATAGGAAATATTATTTATATTTATTTATTTGTGAAGCCAAGCTGCCATACAAATGGATACAATGCATTAGTAAATTACCATCTTTATATACGTACAATTATAATCTTAGCAACATTTCATTACAATCTTTACTTTGATATTACAAGTAATATGATACAATCAATTTTATTAAAATTAAAACTTGAACATAACACTAAATTAACAGCTGACGCTATGTACCATAATAAAAATAATATAAACATTATAAAAACATCCCGCATATAAAACAAAATCATTCCAAAAAACAATATTCTTATACAACAGTCACTCTCATTCATTCATCTAGAACACATTATCAATGTAATAAAATAAATCAGCTGGTCAATGGTGGCTACATTTAACAAACCGTGGAGTTCTTGAGAATGTTTACCAAGATAAAGATACTTCCTGATAAACATTTTTAAATACATTTATTTTCAATTCATATAATATAAAGAAATTAAAAAAGGAAACCACCACAGTTTAATATAAAATAAAGGAAATAATCATCAGTAAAATGACGTCATAAAAGATCGCATCTTTAGATAATTTTTCAATTAAGCTTTTTTTATTACTATTATTTTTGATTTTTTATCTCACAACAAAGATTGCTTCCAAAAACAAAACACCAAAATCTAAATTTCAAACTATAATTACAACTTTTATGCAGTGTAATATACGAGGGTATGTGTGAGTACTAATGTAACTCCATAGAAGTTCAAATCTTTTACGCAATTTCCTGTAAATCAAACAGATAACAGTAACTAAATTAAATAAATAAAATGTGCAATAGAACTTCTTTTTTACGATATTAGCTCTTTCAGATCTGATTTTACTACAAATGGCTTGTTCAATCCCCTTCCGCCCATTCTTCATAAAAAGCTGCTCGAATAATTTTCATAATTTTAAACTTGATATAGCAATGATATATATAGGTACCAACTTTTATTGGAAAAATTTTTCCGATAAATTCATCTTAGCGTGGAACTCCGGGGGGGGGGGCTGGTGATTTTAATATTACCTTATAAAACTTGGAAATTTCATTATTAACTTGCGGTTGATTCCATACATAAACAATACTGATGGATTTTAGACATCAAGTAGTTTGGTAATTTAGACATTATTGGCAAATTCGGCTTCAATATTATATGGGCGGAGAGAATCTAAAACATAGTAAAAACAACACTTTTGGCTCTCGGATTGAGTATAAATTCGATTTTCTCAGAAAATCTTTTTAAACAGAAGTAGTATAAGTCTACCATTGGGTTAAAGAAACGCATTAGCCTCTTCATCTAGAAAATCGCAGAAGACATTAAACAAAAAAGTCAATAAACCGGCACTTCCGGTCCATCTATTTTTTATTCAATCTCGAAATATTAGTAACACATTTTTAATCTTTTATAATAACATTTAGATAATAGAAATGCATTGTCCTACAAAAGAAAAAAAAAGTTTCAAATAAAAGTGATAGGAGATGTAAATGTAGTTAGATGTGGTGGGGCATGATATAAAGTTCAAAGGAAAAATCTTTCGAGAGCTGTTTCTGTGAAAAAATCACCCCACAAAAAAAAAAAAAAAAAAATAAAGAAAGAACACTAAAAAAAATCCATTCAGTAAAGCAGCAAGTCTCGGAATGACCCATTTTTACATCAAAGCCATAGGTATATTGTCAGAAGTGCGTGTAAAAAAAAACCTAAACTACAATATCCAAGTTTGAAAACTTATTGTGATTTTCCATTTATTTTTTTATTAGAGATGCTGATGAGAGACCCACACACAGCAAAATACTTCCTTGACACGATTGCAATACTTCCTACTACAGCGAGAGAGAGAGAGAGAGAGAGAGAGAAGATATAAGGTCTACTAAAATTTTACTTTAAATTGCTGCCAAAGAATATTCTACACTACCTTTAATTATATAGGTGGTATATTCAGGAATCTACCAAGATAATTACTATCGATATCTTGTTAAAGCAAAACACCAAATAAAATGCACATTATATAACGAAATTACAACTTATTTTTTCCTTAATTGCCAGTATCTTTATTTTTTTACCAGCCATAATAAAAGTAAACTTTCTGCTTTCACTCCAATTACAATAAATATTATTCATGCAAAGTTTAATCTCTTTCTTATTAAACAGTGTAATAAATATATCATGTAAAGAAAACAAAAAACCAAATTACAAATTACATAAAGTTAAACAAACTATAAATAAATTGATTTGGACTAAATTAGGTAGATGTTGCCATCTAGACTATAATAATTCCTGACTTATCTTCACTAATTATTTACTCGAATAAATGTATATATTTTTCAAACACCCCACTTTGGATATTTAGTAATGCCAAATTCCAGTCGTCAACAATGATGGGGAGGTTCCAATAATCCTCGTACTACATGGGAGTTTTAGTTTGTGCAAAATAATATTACGGTTCTTAGATTAATATACAAACTGTCGGCACACACATACACGCAACGACAGAGAGAGGAAGCGTGAGACTAGTTTGCAAAAATCACTTTTTCTGACACAGAGGACCTCAAAGCGTATAATTCCGGTAAAAATTCAATATTGAAAATTCGTTAAGATCACAATAATACTTCCTCTTACCATCAGCAGTAACTGGATACTAATGGCCTCCTGCAGCCTACTTTTCTACAAAAGCATTCCTGAGATATAAGACCTCTTTAATATAAATACCCAAGCCCAGTTTGGGTAACAGCTAAACAACAAACTGAAGAAATGATTACAGACCTTTCAAACCAAAGTACTTCGAATCGCATTAAACGCTCCTTGGTTTACAAGGCACACACACACGCACATATGATTAAACTTCGTTATCCTTCACATATCTCATCCAACAATCACACTTCTGCATAGGCCAACTTACACATCTAGAAAATCTCTCCTGTACCCCACGATCATTGACAGATAGATATATTCTCATTAATCAACAGTGACTACGTACAAAGCTCTCTTAGTTGAAATGGCCCATATTTTGATTTGAAAATAAAATAAATAATAAAATGTAGGAAGTAAATAAAATATAATTTTGTAAATAATGGAAATAAAAAATAATAATAATAAATATCTGTTTATTCCAAGTTTTTAAAAAAGTAAAAACATTTTAGCAGTATTCTTAGTATACTCAGAATACTGCATTAAACCCCTCTGGAATGGATGTTTCAGATTTCAAGCCATCGGTTGAGAGAAAATCGCAAAAAAACAAAATGGTGTGAAACACTCACACGACTTTCTCTTACTCCTCTTTATTCAGATATATAATATAAAGTGACAAATTTTGCTCTCCGGTTTAAATAAATATACAAGTGGTGCCAACCTAACAACAGAGGCAGGTAAAGAATGAGATTACATTGTACAGAGCCAATAACAATCAACAAACACATTTCAAGTTTCAAATCTCAGATTTCTCACAACCACCTAGAACCAATTTTTTCAAAAAAATATTACAAATAAATGTGATACGTTTTCAACAATGCAACAAGCATTCCAAGTTTAAAAAAAATCACTGTAATCATTTGCGAGAAAATTCCAAAAAACTCAAAAACCTATTGTGTTAACTCGCACTTCCGGTTAACCGATTTTCTTCAAATTTGGAATTCTAACAATGCTTGTAATGTATATTAATATTATGAAGGTGGTAAAACAGTATATTATAGTGAAATGGTACTTTAGACGAAAATATGACGTTCTGTTCTTCTAGAACTCCAGAAAAAGCAATTTTCCCGGCCAAATGTTGCAAATAAAAGTGATAGGGATTTATGTGTGTACATAGTATAGGAAGTTTTAAAAAAATAATCTTTGGAGCCATTTTGAAAAATTACAAATTACCGATAAAAACCATTCAGTAAAGACGCACTTCCGGCTGATAGATTTTGCCCGAAATCTTCGTGACAGATGCGTTGGTAGCACCTATACCGGATACCAAGTTTGAGCTACCTGCGACTTTTCGTTTTTGTGATATTCTATTAACACATATATACATACATACGCATACGCCTTTCGCTAAAAACATTTTCTCCGTACTCAGGGGATCCCAAAACATGTATTTCCGGTGAAAACTCAATTTCAATAATCTGGCACGATCGCAATAGTTTCTCTTACTCCTAGTCAAATATAATTCAGTAAAATAGTACTGCAAGTTGATGAATTTTGACCGAAACTTTGGAGTCGAATGCGTTTGACTTTTATTGCGACTTTTTGTCTTCACAAAATCACATACATTTACCCAGATCATATATAAGCTCACGAGCATTTTTTCGCATTTTCATAAAAATATATTTCCAGAGAAAATTCACAATATACAAAATCAGACATGAACACAAACACTCACTCTTTAAGCGGCAATAAAAAGAGAAAACAATAAATTTATAACTTGACCATAATATTTAGACGTCTTCTGGATATTAAAACATCACTTTATTAAAATGAACTACAATAACAAACACATATGGGGCCACTCTCATTAAGCTAAATGTTTTCCTCTATATATTTATTAATTGATTGCCTTGCCTATGCAAGAATTTATTAATAAGTTAATTTATTTTCAAGGACATAAGAATTAATAACTAGATCGAATTAAAAGTCAAAACAAAACAAAAATTAATAAACGTATTATGTTTTGTGTTTAAAATTTCAATATAAAATAGCTACTGAAAATAGTTCCAGGAGTTCGGGATTCCTAGATTCAGCCATGTTTACTACTTTCTCGCATCCTAATAAACAGGAAATACTGTGTCAAATTTTCGATAACTAGTTTTCATCGGAAATACACCCTAGATCCTGAAAAGTGGTTTTTAGAAAAGGGTCTCGCTCTCCTGTGACCTCCTCCCCTCTCTCTGTTATGTTAACAGCTAGTACAAAAAGAAAAAATGCAGAAAGTTCAAAATTACATTCCGAGAGGGTATCACCATGGGATCCGACAGGAACTTACCTGTCAAAATTCCACAACCGGAGTACCACTTCAATGAATGGATTTTTCATTTTTTTGCCGATTTTCTCGAAAACTGCGCCAACGATTTTCTTTAAAGTTGGTACATTAACTTTAATCCAAAGAGTATAACTTCGGTTCGAAACATTTCTCCGGGAAAATTTATTTAAAGGAGCTTTTAGGGAGTGGTATTTGAGTTTATTACACAATTCTATCACCTAAATATAATTAATTAGTATTAAATATCTTGTCAACATTCTGAATTTGATTAAATGCATTGATTTCATTAAATCTGTTACACTAGCTATGAACACAGAGACCTATCACTTTTATTGAGAACCTTTTCCTCTGATAAAGTTTATTTTTAAAAAAGGTTTTGGGGAGGGGGAAAGTATAGTTTCTTAAAAAAAGTCATTTTATTAAGTTTAGATTCTGTGAGTGATATGAAATCGAAGACAAGCGAAATAGTAAAGGAAATAGTAAAAATTATAAGTCTGAAGAAAATCTGTGTTAACTAAAGGAAGAGAAAGTCGTGTGAATTCACCAAACATGGCTCTACCAAGGTTCGTTGTCTTATTGGATTTCAAGGCATTACGATATGGGCGAAATGTCGGTTTTTAGCAAACCACTGTCGCGGTCTCAACCCGGAAACTCAAGTGTTCTTCATGAACATGGCCGCAGAAATCTAAAAGAACATGTTTAATGTATTGAGTTCTCACCGGAAATACGTATTTTGAGTTCCACTGAGTTCCCCATAGAGTTTTTTATTTATTTAATTGGTCTCGTTCTCTCTCTCTCTCACATCCTGTGTGGGATTTAATAACCCCACCGATACTGTCCAATATCCAAACTCCAATCAACTGAATGAATCAATTACTCAACAACCCCTCAAAGATTTTTAGGTCACCATCAATCCTAATGAACAGTAGACCAAACCTCCCTTTTGTAACGCCTAGAGACTAAGGTGTTTAATTGGTGGAGCTAGCGCTGAAGAGCAGAGGTTCATGTATAGGTTTGATTAGTTACGGTTATGAAGAAAAAATCTTGTGAAAAGGTTTCATTGCACACGTAGCTTTAAGGGAGGGGGAGAGATTAAAGCGACTTCTAAAAGATTTTTAGATGAAGAAATCCGCTGCTCCGAGAAGGAGGATGATGTTCTCTACTTTCGCTTATTGTTATAAGAAAGAAATATTGCGGTCGTATCAAATTTTAAAAATCAAGTTTTTTAACAGCAATACAGTCATGCGCACATCTTGCATGCATTATACATACATACTGTCACATTGTAAAACCCACAGAATCGTGGGGTGTCCTCAGAAGTGAAAGGGAGTTAAAACTCGCTAGCCCACTTTTTTATTTAGTGCGACAGAGGGCTCTCATTTGTGAAAACTATCTTTAAAAGTAAATCCTTTTTATAAGAAAATCTGTTGCTAAACACTCACACCACTTCCCTTAAATGATTGATTGTGTAAATTATAAAATGCAGCTAGAATTTTCCGGGAATTACAGGACTTTAAATACATACATTTATTTACTACTAATAATACATACTATAGTTCAAAAGGAAGGAAGAATGAATAAGATCAACACATTCCAAGAAAGGTAATGGAAAACCGGTTTGATTGCGTGGTAGTCTTACAGAAAAGAGAGAGGGCATTTCTCAACCAACTTGTATACTTTAGGGGATTTAGGATATATTGCAATCGACTTTTTCAGCAATATATATTTTTTTTTAAAAATTCTGGTGGGAAACACTCATACGTCTTTTTCTTAGTAATGTTGATGCAATTATTTTCTTTAAACTTTCCAATTTTATTCATGTGTCCTAAATAAATATAGGGGGTTTGTGGATGGATACAAGGGCCTACCCGACTAGTTAGTAGAATAGTCCCAAAAGAAAGTGCCAATCATATTTTAAACAAACAAATGTGAAAATGTCGCAGATTCCTCAAAATTTACCTAGAATCAATTTTTTGGAAAAACGATTCAATTAAAAGTGACAGGTTTCATCTATCCAGTTACAACCGTTGCAGTCGTTTTCAAGAAAATTCCAGAAGAACTTCTGCAAAATCAAGCTTCCGGTTAATCAGTTTTCCAAATTTGGAATTCTAGCAAAGCTTTTATGTGTAATTAATATTAAATAGGTCAATTAATACTACATAGGTGGCAGAACTATTGCATTTCAATGGTACATTAGAGGAAAGCTTTACGCTATTGTATCCCAGAACACCCTCCACAAAGATCCCAGGAAAATGTTTAAAATACGTATTTGATAAGGTTGCTCTTAATAGTAAATTTTCTTTAAACTCGGAGTTTCTAAATTTTAAGTTTAATTCTACCCGGTGATGGAACCCTGTTGGAATATAGACAGGGAAGCCGGTCGTCAAGTCTAGCATCTCGAAAGATACTAATCTTTATCTTTGAAAACTCTTTCAAATAAAAGTGATAAGCCTTTTTGTGTGCAATCATTATGCGAAGTTTAGAAACAATCATTGCTGTAGTTAAAGATAAAATCGCGAAACATTAAATTAAAAAAAAAAAAATAACTTTCAGTAAAAGTCGCACTTCCGGTTGATGGATATTGACCAAAATCTTCATGATCGGATCCCGTGTTTGTAACGAAATATCAAGTTTGAGCTTTCTGAGAATTTTAGATATACTTTTATTCAGATAACATAACACACACACTCACAGCACTAGCATAAAAAGTTTCTTTTTTCATACTCAGCGCAACGAAAAGCACGTATTTGTGGTGAAAACTTAATTTAGAAAATTTGACACGTTCGTAATATTTTTTTTTAATAAGCAGTAAAACAGTAAAAAACAAAAACAAAACAAAAATCAATGAACAGCAACAGAAAGAATGAAGAAAATTGCAATTTTTTTTTTATATTTTACAAGTGTTTCCCGTTCAAGTATTATGCGGACAAGTTTTATACGTGATCATATGGAGCACCACCTGGGGCGCCAACAGAACAAAATAGATTCCACAAAGTATTTCTTATGTAAATATTCAATTGTTTTGTTTTGTTTGTTTGTAAAGTCTCATTAAGTTCATAGAATTTATTTGAAGGGATTAATATTGCATGATTAAATAAAATTAAAAATATAAAGGAAATGGGTAACGCAAAACCATTTGAATCACGCTACCCTTTAAGATATTCAACACAAAAAAGAAAAGGCGACCACACTGTGTGACCTTGTAGAACAGTCTTTAAAATGTAAATATTAAAATAGTCTCTAAAACGTAAATTTTAAGTAAAACATAAAAATCACGACCCAATATTCACAACGACCCTTTCTTTCACTCAAGTTTTTCTTATTAATTCCTATATCTTCAATATTACAATTTTGGGGCCTTGTCTCACATTTTTTTTTGGAGAAGCGTCACGTCACAGCCGCACCGGAAAACCCTTAAATAGATATGAACAATTGTTACTAAAAATAAATAAATAAATAAATAAATAAAATAAAAATGCGAAATAAAAGTGCGAAGAAGGGGATAAGTCCTTAAGTCCTCCCCAGGCAGGTAGAAGTATGGTTACATTATGACCAGTCCAGTAGACTGCCAATATTGAAGAAATTCAACCAATATTTGAAATCTAATGTCACGAATTCCGCATAAGTGTCTAAAAACCATACAAACTGATAAACACTTTATTCTACAGGAACAAACAAAGTGGGGCTGCGAACAACTATACTGCGAACACACACACAGCTTTCTGATCACTAAGAGGACATAACATTAACATATAAAGAATATATTTTTTTAACTATCAAGCTGGTCAGTATAGATTCAAAAAATTATCTTCAAATACCACAAATGAATCGTTAAGTATAATAATTCTAGCCAAAGGCTACAGTCTACAGATATGAGAGTTTAAAATTCCTAGAGAATCCATCCACTAATATAGATTCTGCCAGAGTAGTCAGAATAGGTCTATTCTGACCTCGTCAAAAAACTTACTGGTAAGAGTTGGAATCGTACCTCTTGACCCAAACCATAGACCACATATATGAAATTCCCTCCTCGAGAAACTTTTATAATATGATAACTATATAATAATAATATATCTGCGCAGTTTTCCAAATTTAAAGAAAATCGTTACAGTCGTTTTCCAGAAAATTCAAAAAAAACTTGAAAAACCTAATTCTGTATGTTGCAATTCCGTTTAACCGATTTTCTCCAAATTTCGAATTCTGCCAATGATTCTAGTGTGAACCATATATTTACTTTAGGGCACTTTAGAGAGGGAAACTTGACATGCTACTGAACAGAACACCATAAAAAAAAAATCTGGTGTGAAACACTCACACAACTTTCTCTTACTCCAGTTCTCAAAATGATAATTGACAAATTTTATAGTTTGTGTACCAAATTTAATGAAATTCGTCGAAAACTGAAAAAACTGTTCAGTAAAAGCGCACTTCCGGTTTACTAATTTTCTTGAAACTCGGAATTTCAGCCATCTATTTATTTCTAACTAATTATGTTTGGATGATAGAATTGTATAATGAACTAAATAGCACTTTGATGAAATCGAACCCCACCCCTCCCCTAAAAGTGCCCTTAAAAGAAATTTTCCAGAAGAAAGTTTTAGATAAAAGTTGTAGATCTTTGCATGTTTAGTTTATATACAAGTTTCAAAAAAATCGTCGAGCCATTTTTGAGAAAATTGCGAAAAAGTGAATAAATCATTTAGTAAAGTGGTAAAGTAAACGCACTTCCGGTTATCCGATTTTTTTCAAACTCGGAATTTCAACAACATATTTAATTTAATAACATTATTTAGATGCAGAATTGTCTAATAAACTGAAATAGCACTTTAGATGGAAACCTAACCCCACCCCTCCCCCAAAAGTGCCCTTCAATGCATTTTCCCGGAGAAATGTTTCTAATAAAAGTTGTAGCTCTTTGTATGTGTGTTGATGTTTAAGTTTAAAGAAAATCGTCGGAGCCATTTTGAGAAAATCGCAAAAAAGTAAAAAATCCAACTAGTAAAGTGGTACTTCCGGTTGAGGAATTTTTACAGATAACGTAGTGTCAGATCCCATGGTGATACTCTAAACGGAATATCAAATTTCAACTTTCTACGGTTTTTCGTTTTTGAGCTATGCTGTTCACAACATACATACATACACTACACACACACAACACACACACACACACCCACACACCCAACACACACACAAACAGACCATTTGCTAAAAACCACTTTTTTGGACTCAGGGGTACCTCAAAACGGATATTTCCGGTGAAAACTCGATATCGAAAATTTGACACGATTACAATACTTCCTCTTACTAGGAGTAAGAGGAAGTAAAAAACCAACAAATATATTTAATCAATTTTCCCGGGGAAATAAATTGTACTGATACAGTTATACGAAGTTAAAACTAAATCGTTGAAGTCGTTTTCTAGAAAATCGCGAAAAATTAAAAAAATAATAATAATAATAATGACTGAGTAAAGTGGCATTTCCAGTTGATGGACCCCACGGTGAAACCGCGTGTCAGACCCGGTGGGTAGGACCTAAACGGAATAATACCAACTTTGAGCTTCCTGGGCTTTTAGTTTGTGACACCATCACTCACATATGATGTCATGATTCCTGAAAGGTCTGAGATGTGGACTGCTAAGACGAAGGTACTGAGTACGATTCCCGGTCAAGACCTTGCATTTTTATTTCATATATTAATACGAAAAATTTAGTATATTGTTTGGCCTCTGGCCTCATATTATATGAGTCTACAAATATAGTTCGCAGACTCATATAATAACTGAAATGGCACTTTAGAGCTAAAGCCTAACCATCCCCAAGAACCCTTCTCAGAAATAGGTATGTGGGGAGGAGAGTATATTTCCACACGATAATTTCCGGCTAGTAAGGAAAAAAGGGTTTGTGCGGCTTGGAAGTTACAAGCTGTGTTGTGAAGAAGTTCTGTTAAAGTTGAATTCGGTTTTATGAATATTTCTTTTTTATAATTTCATCATACATTATATATGTTACGGTAAAAGTAGATATTGCGGCAAATGTACACATTTTCCGGTAAATGTGCACATGTGCCTCCTCGTTTGGGTAATGTGCATTCAACTAACATTTACAATTTCAAATAAGGGAAATGTACATTGAATTCACAATGACAATGTTTTGGTAAATGTGAGCCTGGTAAACATGGCTTATCACTAACCAAACAACCAAGTGGTCAGAAGGTTTAAAATATGTTCAACTGATGAAAAATAGAGCTTTTCATGAGAGTATAAAGCAAACTCCCTATGAAGCTTTATTCGGAACAAGAATGAAATTGGGTTCGAAAACATCAAATTTACCTATGGAATCTGTTGAACTGCTGGAAACAGAAGAAGAGTTAGAGCAATTACTAGAAGGAGTACACACAGTCAATTCACCACATAGCAAGGTCGCAGAAAACGATGAATTTTCCATTGAAACGTTAAACATAATTTTGGATGATGGTTTATTATGCAACCAAATTGAAGATAAAGATGGAAGTTTTGAGGTAAATTCTGTTTTAAACGAGAAGAAACTTTTAATTGATAATGCTCGAAAGAAAGCATTTAGAAAATCAAGCTATCAAAATGTGTAATCTTTCGAAAGAAAAATTTCCTGCTGCTGTGATTGGTGACAATGTTAGAGTTTCCATTCCAGACGTTGATCGTGGTAAAACGGACCCAAAAAATTTGATTTCCGTTGTTTTGTCTAGAGATGACGATAAAAATTTATATAAATTAGGAACTAAACAGGGAGTTTCAAAACAATCTTATTCTAGGCATGAATTCGCCATTTGCGAACAAAAGTTTATATCATACGATGATGTTCCTCAAGATGTTGAGAAATCGGTAAGACAAATTGTAGGAATGCAGTCCCTTACTGGTGGACAAGGTTTTAAAAGATGCATCTGTAAAGGAACATGTTCCTCAAAAAAATGCAGTTGTAAAAATGCTGGAATATTATGTAATTCCAAGTGCCACAATAGCAATTCTTGCTCAAATAAATAAAACTTTTTTCATTATGAAATTTCTATATGTTCCTTTATAGTTTTATAAAATTTAACTGTTATAATAAAGAAAAGTATGTTATTATTATTATTTGTTTGATTCCCATCGTATTGGTCCTGAAAAACTAGGACGAAACTTGTATTTAGGAATATTGGGATCATAACCTACGACATATTATATAATATGCAAAGAAAAGTATGTTTTGTTGGTCATTTACATTTTTTAATTATAATAATTTCCGCTATTAAAGCCTTTTGTATTATGTTTATTTAAATAAATATTTGTTTACTGCAACAACATTTTTAATTTATTTGTATTCCAACTTTTCTTAAAACATGAAGGTAAGAGTATACATTTACCAAAACGTGAAGGCAAGACTACACATTTGTCGGGAAATGTACATATACATTATATTCAGTTCACATATACCTAACTGTTTGGGAAATGTACACATTTTACGGTAAAAGTGTACATTTCCCAAGAGTGTACATTTACCGTAACATATATACAATGTATATACATTATACATTGTTTGTATATACATTATATATACAATAAGAGTTACTAATATATATATATATATATAAAACAGTATTCAATATATTATATAATAAAAACTTTTGATTTTATATTAAAAAAAAAGGAATTTATTTTGTTCTTTATAATTCAAGTTCAATAATTAAATAAACGAATATAAGTATGTTTCATGTACATTAAAAGTGATAAAGCTAAATCTGTTTAATGTGTAAAGAAGTTTAACCGTACAATGTGCTAACAGATTTCTGAAGAAACAAAATTTATTTCTTGGTTGCGTTATTAGTTTGTGGAAGTTCCTTGTATCCATCAAAATTACGAGAACTTCCGTATACAAAGCAAGTTGGTTTGATCATCTGTTAAGACATTCTAGTAAAGCAATGAATGTTTTTGGTGTTCGTTACGACCGCTGTATTCAAGGCTGAAAATGGGATTTTGATGTTCGTTATACAAAAGAACTCTTTTTAAATTTCTACCGACGTTTCGGCAAATTTATTGCCTTCTTCAGGGTAAAAATTTTTTTAGTTAGAATTCCAGTAGTAATTAATCTAGTTTAACCAGTGACATACCATCACCAAGTGTTTAATGTGTAAAGTAGACACAATACTTTCTCTCACTAGTGTGTGAAAGTAACATTATTCAACTCTAATTAGCCCGAAATCTAGTGGCAATTCGTGAAAACAAATTCCAGAATTCAGCGGATTTGAGACTATACCAAACTCAAGAGTTATGGAGTGAGGGAGTAGTTGACTTGAATTAAAATACAAATCTTAGTATTGGCTGGCACGTTTTCACATTTTTTTATATTCATACGTATATTCATTCATCGTACATTCATCATATAAATTAAGAACCAATTTAATTCAAGTGCAGAAAAAGTCTAATTATGTCCATCAACACTTGGTGATGGTATGTCACAGGTTAAACTAGATTAATTACTACTGGAATTCTAACTAAAAAAATTTTTACCCTGAAGAAGGCAATAAATTTGCCGAAACGTCGATAGAAATTTAAAAAGAGTTCTTTTGCATGACCGAACCTCAAAATCCAATTTTCAACAAAGTAATGAATGTAATGTCCAGTGATGATAGCACGAATGATTTCTTTATCAGTGTAATTATTTTTCATAAAATCTATCTTTTTAAAAGTGGATATGTTTTATTTATTTTCATTTTGTTCATGATCTCATTTATCGTCTTTTGTTTGGTTTAAATCAGTCACCATCAATGTTTTATTACTTTTGTAATAAAATATTTTTTCAGTCACTCTAATTAAATAAACTTATTTTGATTGGTGTGTTTACTTTATTACGGAATTTATCCACTAATAGAACTATGTAATTAAAAATATCTAACAGTTATCTGCCACTAATATTTTAGGTTTCACAACCGCGCCTTATAGAGAAAATTGTTTGGAGTGTTTTCGAAAACTTACGGAAACTAAGAAAAAAAAAATTAATTAAAGTGGTATTTCCGGTTCGACCTATTTGGACTGAAATTTTCCTATTCAGTCGAAATATCATATTTGAGTTATTTTGTTCAAATAAAAAACACAAGCAGACAATTCCAATAACTATTACTTAACCGTGTATTTCAGGTTAAAGTTTATTACGAAAATTAAAAGAATTTTGCAACTCTCAGTATTAAAGCAACAAGAGTTTTTGTAAAATTAACGTAATTAAAACATAAAAAATTGGTGAAAGGGTAAAAATCAGCAATAACACTGGGTTGTAGTGGTGGATAATTTTCAAACTTCCATCATTCAATACTTTCATAAATGATTACATTATTACGTGGTTTGTAAGAAAACTGAGATCAGTAAATGAAATGAAACAATATGTCACAAGTTAAGTGATATTACACTAAATTTAGTGAAGAAAGTTCAACTTTCAGACATAAGTGCGTTACATAATACTTTCTCTCACGAGTGTGTGGAAAGTAACATTATTCAACTCTAATTAGCCCGAAATCTAATGGCAGTTCGCGAAAACAAAATCATAACAAATTCCAGAATTCAGCGGATTTGAGACTATACCAAACGGAACATTTATGGAGAGAGGGAGTAGTTGACTTGAATTAAAATACAAATCTCAGTATTGGCTGGCACCTTTTCGCAGTTATCATATTCACATAAATTAAGAATCAATTTAATTCAAGTGCAGAGTCTAATTAACTCGTGAGCAAAGTAAGTTTTTGATAAAAAAAAAAAAGAACCTCTTATTGACACATTTGACTTAGAACTGGAAAGGAAAAAAAGAAAATAGACCAAATTGTTAGTTTGTCTGTCTGTTTAATTGCTGTTTTATTTATTTAGGTATTTATTGGATTTTATCACATTTCGACTTGGATTTTATTGAGAAAAATAATAAATAGTCAGTTTTTTTTTTAAATTGGTTTTCAACGGAAATACCTTTTTGAAAACAGAAAGAATTATTACTGAAGATCAAATTCGATATACCGTTTTACTATCGCATCCGACAAAGATTTTTTGTCATAATCCGTTAATTGGAAGTGCATCTTTACTGAACCTGTTCTTTTCCTTCTTCTTTCTTCAGTTGTTCGCAACTTTTTCGAAAATAGCTCCAACAATTTTCTTTAAACCTGGTATGCTATCTGGGATCCATAAATGTAATATCACTTTTATTTTAAACATTTCTTGCCAGGAAAAGTTTTTATAGGCGGTTTGAGAAATATAAAACATTAAATTTTCAAATTTTATTAGGTTGTGATATAAGACGCAGTCGTTTGGGCTACAATACAGTCACATCCAAGTACCCTGCTATATGTTGTGAGAGGCGAACTTTTCTGAGCATTCAACTTTTTGAGAAAAAATTTCAAAATTGAGGAGAATTATTATTTATAATTTTATTTAATTTAATAGGGGAAAATCGGATAGAGGGTTTCTCGAAGGTTCTAGACGGTTTTAAGATGTAGTTCCACACTCTATTCACTAAATAGAATTGCAATTGTCCTGATGCTATCATTTTGAACTTGCATTTACATAATGTACCATAGATTAACAACATTATATTATTTGCTTCAAAATGTCTCTCTCCCTTTCTCATAGACGGGTTACTCTACCTACATTCTTTCACTTGTCAACGACCTAAAGCCATAGTCCATTTGTTTAATAAATTATTCAATTGAAAAAAAAAACACACCCACACATTAACATTTTTATCTGCTAAGTGTAATAACGAATAAATTGCCAAAACTATGCATGCACAACTTAATAAGATTTGTCTGAATATATCATTCTAAGCACGTACGATAGGACCTTTAGAAGTAATTTGTCCAATTATTATTAAAAGTTGCGCATAGCTCAATCAATGAATATCTTGCCAATAAAATGATCACCTCGAAATATAATATACCATCACGCTGTGTATATATCTTTTTACGTTTTCTTACTCCTAGCAAGAGGAATGATTGTGAACGCGCCGAATTTTTGAAATGGAATTTTTTTTTTTGAAAGTAATTATACTCATGCACTGCGACCTTTGATCTATTGCGCTAATTGAATTTTTACCGGAAATACATGTTATGAGGTAATCTTGTGTATGAAATAAATGTTTTTAGCGAATGGTGTTAAAACCGAAAAGTCGCAGAAAGCTCAAATTTATTCTGTTGGTGTACAACCACCGCATCTGACACAAAAATCCATCACCCGGAAGTACGACTTAACTTATTTGTTTTTCGATGAGTAAAAATAGCTCCAACAATAATAATGCACACTAAATAGCCACAAAAATAATCTAAAGTAAAATTGGTGTTTTTTTGCGATTTTCTAGAAAATGGTTTCAACTATTTTCTTTAAACTTTGCACACTGTTCTTACCCAAATAAATACAGAACACTTCTATTTGAAACATTTTTCCCAGGAAAATTTATTTTTTGGAGGATATGGGGGGGGGGCAGTGGCATAGAGCTTTTCTCTAAACTATTACTTCAATTCCAATATACGGGTTCTATATTACAAGCACCGCTAGAATTACCAAAGTGAAAGATAATCAGTTAACCGGAAATGATTTTTGTGTGTGTGTGTAATTATCTCGAATGTGACTATCAGTTTTATTTGAAATATTTTTCCAAAAAAAAAAAATTAATTTTACATAGTTTTGCGGAATTTGTGACGTTGATTTCAAATATTTGGGGTTTGGTTTTGTTACTGGCACGCCCTTCACTTCCCTCTGATACCTGGGACAGCTAGCTTGGTACTTGTCCACTCCACCGCCATATGTTAGAACAAATGAGTAAAATTTGATGTTTTAGAAAAATTTGTCATTCTATAAATTTTGTCGTGTGTTTTTTTTCTTCAATTTTGAAGTATACGTTTAAATTAATATTTATAAAGTGAACATTTCAACAACAAATAATGAAGAGTCTGATTTAAATGCATTTCTTCACCCCTCACTTCATTTTATTGACATTCTATTTTTACTGATATCCAATTAGACAGCTGAATAAGGTTCGATTGTATTATTACTACGGCTTCAACTATTACGTAAATGGTGACACAATCACAATTTATATAAATGTAACACTGCTTGAAATATTTATTTGATTAAACTAAAATATATTTCATATTACCGTAATTGTAAACTCACATTAATATTCGGGAAACTCTTCAAATTTATTGAGATGGAAAAATAGTTTCACTGAAATTAATCCCCCACCACAAACTTCCCCTTCCAAATGTAAAAAAAAAAAACACAAATTGTGAAATACTCACACAATTTACTCTTATTTCACTTAATAAAATTAACAAATTTTCTTTTGAAATTTAATTTATTTGTCCTTATGTAAAGATGGGGCTTTAAGTACATGCACGAACCCTTGGGAGATGACCCTCCTGTAAACCACAAGACAGCGCCAATAATGCGAATAAAATGTGAAATCTAACGAAACACTCACACAACTTTCTCTTAATCCAGTTCTCAAAATTATAATTGACAAATTTTATAGTTTGAGTACCAAATTTAATGAAATTCGTCGAAAACTGAAAAAAACTTGCCAGTAAAAACGCACTTTCGGTTTCTTGAAACTCAGCATTTTGGCTATCTATTTATTCCAAATTAATTTTGTTTGGATGATAGAATTGTATAATCAACTATGATCGAATTTTAGAGAAAAACATAGCCCCACACCTCCCCTAAAAGTGCCGTTAAATGAATTTTCCCAGAGAAATGTTTTAAAAAAAAGTTGTAGATCTTTGTATGTTTGGTTTATATAAAAAGTTCCAAAAAAATCGTCGGATCTATTTTTGAGAAAATGCGAAAAAGTAAAATACCATTTAGTAAAGCGGTAAAGTAAACGCACTTCCGGTTATCCGTTTTTTTCAAACTCGGAATTTCAACAACATATTAAATTCTAATTAACACTATTTAGATGAAAGAATTGCTTAATAAACTGAAATAGCACTTTAGATGAAAACCTAACCTCATTCCCCTCATATAATTGCCCTTAAATGAATTTTCCCAGAGAAATGATTCAAATAAAAGTTGTAAACTGTATGTGTTGTTCATATACCAAGTTTGAAGAAAATCGTCGGAGCCATTTTTGAGAAAAACGCAAAAAAGTAAAAAAAGCAACAAGTAAAGTGGTACTTCCGGTTGAGGAATTTTGACGGATGGCCCACTGTCAGATGCCATGGTGATACCTAAACGGAATATCAAGTTTCAACTTTCTACGGTTTTTAGTACACACACACACACACACACACACACACACACGGAGTGAGAGAGAGGCCATTTGCTAAAAACCACTTTTTTGGACTCAGAGGACCTCAAAACGGATATTTCCGGTGAAACTCGATATAGACAATTTGACACGATTACCATACTTCCTCTTACTAGGAGTGAGAGAAAGTAAAAAAAAAAAAAGTACCAATAAATTGTGTCTCTGCGCAATAGGATTTTGAAGTTCTAAGTAAATCAATGCAGCTGTTTTCCAGAAAAATGCCACAAAAAACTAATCTGCATATTTGCACTTCCAATTAATGGGTTTTCTTCAATTTTGGAATTCTAGCAATGCTTCTAATCTAGCCCCCCCCCCCCCAATAAATCGATTTTCCTGGAAAAATGTTTAAAATAGAAGTCCTGATAATATTCAATAAAGTGCAAACATATTACCGGTTGAAAGAATTTGTTCGTGTGAGATGCGGTTGGTGGCGGTAGTACCAAATTTTATTAATTTTAAGATATTACACACACTCATACACACGCGCGCGCAGTCCTGCTCTAATACCTCTTATTTTCGTTCTCAGCAAGTCGTCAAATCATGTATTTCCGATAAAACCTAAAATTTGACTAGATCGCAACGATTTCTAAAATCTGACACTTTCCCCCTTTCCAACCAGCAGTTGTGAACAAGTAAAATTGATCAGAAATACCCGAAAATATTTTCTCTTACTGGTATTATCACCAAAATATTCCAAATAATACCTCAAATATAAAATATAAATTTTTTTCATAATATTACCACGTAAATATTTCTGGATTGTGGGAAATCCATTTTATTTTTATATTTCTTTTATTAGTACAAAAGGATCTTTACCACCCTCTACCTCCCCACAATTATTTGGGTAATATAATTATTATCCCTTTTTTCTTTATCCTTGAGGAGCCCACCACACATAAATAAATTTGTTTTTATAGATTACACATATATGCAGATAAACATCACGTTATTTTGTTAAAAAGCTGTTAATATAACCAATAAAAATATAAAGCCAATGTTTTCTGGAAGAGTTATAAAGATAAAATAAAATATGCGCGGCATAATATCAGCAGCACAAAATAAAAACAACATTTATGACGCTCCTGTTTATGTTAATAATTAAAGTTTTTTATTTTTTTATTACAGAAAATAATAAGATAGCTTTTTTATGACGTCATACTATAGGAAACTGATGGAATGAAATGTAAAACGCCGTGTGATGAATACAGGATAAATTGGGGGAGAGGGGAATAACCTTGCTGCGTATAACAAGAAAACAGTGAGTGGACAAACAAAAAGTATATATATATATATATACAGTGTATGTCATTGTAATGTCATTAACATATAACCCTGAAATTTACAATTGATTTCAAACTATCAAAATGGTAAATTTACTTTTCTTTTCATAGCAAACAGAAATAGGAGGACTTGAATTCGGGACTTTCCCTAATGCTGGTTAAGAGAAAAATACTAACGTTCGTATCAAATTCTCGAAATAGAGTTTTCACCGGAAATATTTTTTTTTAAATCTCTCTGTTTGCATGTCGCTGCAGTCAACGACAAATAACAAAAACAGCAAATCGCAGAAAGATCAAACTGGATATTTGGTTGAAGCCGCGGAGGAATGGTTCTTAGTGTCCACTGGAGTCATTTTCCACTGATTTTCTCGAAAATGGCTCTTAAAAGATTTTCTTTAAACTATATACGCGCTACATATGGATTTAGTTCTAACACTTTTATTTGAAACATTTTTCTGGGAAAATTCACTTTTACGGAGTTTCTGGAAGAATGGAAGGAAGTAAAAGACTCTTATACGAAGAGTGTAAGAGACGTAGGGGGGGGGGGACTCTTCTCTACTCTAAACTGCGAGTTTCTTCACTATACGATACAAACGTCTGCATAATATTATTAATTAATAAGAATAATTTAGTCCAAAAATATGGAATGAAACACACACACACACACACACACACTCACACACACACACACACACAGAACTTTCTCTTATTGAAGTTTAGATAGACTACAATAGACAAACTGTTATAATTAGATACAAGTTTAACACAAAAGTCACAGATCTCTACATTCCTAGTATCAATTAAATCTGTTGGTGTTTTATGGGAAAAATCATAGAAAACTGAAAAAAAAAAAAAACTGTTCACTTCACGCACTTCCGGTCAACCAATTTTCTTCAAACTCGAAATTCTGGCAACATATTTAATTCTAATGAATATTATTAAATGATAAAATTGTATAATCAATTAGCACTTTAAAGGAAAACATAACCCCATGCCTTCCCTAAAAAGTCCCCTCAAAATGAGTTTTCTCGAAGAAATGTTTCAAATAAAAGTTATAGCTTATTATATGTATACTTGGTATACCGAGTTTTTAAAAAAAATGGTTGGAACATTTTTGAGAAAATCGCAAATAAACCTGAAAAATCCATTTAGTAGTGTTACTTCCAGTTCACTGATTTTTGTTCAAAACCTTACCGTCACCATCCCCCCCTCGCGACAAGCACTTAAAATAAATGTCACGTTCGAATTCTTTGCGATTTTCCATTTCTGAGTTATGTCGACACGGACACACGCAGATCAATTTCTAAACTCCACTTTTTCGGGCCCAGGGGACCTCGAAACATGTGTTTCCAGTGAAAACTCGATATCGCAAAACTTCGCAATTCAATAAGTAAGAGAAAGTAACAATATTTCTATCGCCCTTCGTCAAGAAATGTCTTAATGACCAATGTTAGACTTCGTCTGGCTAACCCTCATCATTGTGTTTTTACAATTCGTTGACAACCTCATTAGGACATCTTGATGACAGGTGAATTCCCAAATTTGAAATGTTAACCAACATAACGGCAATCACAACCCGAAAATCTAAGTGTTCTTGCCTATACCTGATACGCTGAAATTCTTGCATAAAAAGTATGTACGTCAACTGTCGTTAGTTGTGCCCCATGTCATGCTAAAGCGGTGAACACAGTATATACTCGGTAGTTCCTAGCCTTAAGTCTGTCGGCAGGCAGGCTATCCTGACGTAGGTGTTCTAAAATGGAGGAATGCTCACTGTGGGGGGGAGGTAAACTAGCAGGAAACGCCAAACGCATTGAAATGCCAAAACGTTAACAACTTCTGGACTTCAAAGGGAATGGAAATTAACCGAATTTCAAATTTTATTTTTAATTTTACAGTTCCATTAAAACAAAAAAAATCACCTAATTCGAAACCCCTTTCGAAACACTCACATAACTTTCTCTTACACCTTTTAATATACTCGTAATTATATATAAAATGACAAATTCTCTTTAAACAAAAATTTTGTCCTAGCATAAATACAGAGATGGTTGGGGTTATGTAACGCCCTACTAGTGTTGGCAGGTAGAGAAGTGATGATTATATTATGGCCCTGTAGAGTGCTCTACAAACACTGAACCAACTAACTATACATAACACTTGACATTAACCCACAAATTCCGCACATTTGTTCTTATACATGTATGCATTATTTCTTCTTATATGTATTAAATTCTAGTGGTAAAAACATATACTGAAGTGGTACTATAAAGGAATGCATAACGTTACTGATCCCCCCACCATAACCATCATATAATCAATTTTTCTAAAACTGTTTCAAATAAAAGTGACGATATTTATATGTGCAGATAGTATACCAAGTTTAAAGAATTTCTTGCAGCTGTTTTCGAGAAAATTACGAAAAACTGATTAAACCATTTAGTATTGTCGAACTTCCGGTTGACGGATTTTACCCGATATCTTCGTGTATGATGCGGTGGTAGTACCTGAACAGAATACTAAGTTTGAGCTTCCTGCAACTTTTCGTTTGAGATATTCTTTTCACACAGATAAACATACATACGCCACACCCTCACACAGACCATTTTCTAAAAACCACTTTTTCGTACTCAGAGGACCTCAAAACATGTATTTCCGGTGAAAACTTAATTTGGAAAATCTGGCACGATCGCAACACTTCCTATTACTAGGAGTAAGAGAAAGTAAAAAAAAATATGGACAATTACCTGATGATTTCTTCTAGAAGCATGCGTACGATGGCGTACACCTTCTCTAAGTTTGGCTGATGGCCTTCTTAGTGCAGCTGCTGAAGTTGGTGGCGCCACAGGAGGCGACACAACAGCCGCTCGTTGCTCCACACCATTATTAGTACTAGTATTATTATGTACTACCGTTTTCGGCTCAACGGCTGAATATCTCTTATTTGTGATAACCACCGGCAGATGATTATCCGAGCGCCTTGTGCTCTTACTTCTGGTCAACAATTTTAGCATACCTGCAGCCGGTCCCGTGGGCATTGCATGTATATAAACCAACTGAATGAATAATTTTTTGCTGTTGTTGTTATTTCCGCTTTATCTATGATCTCACAAACTATTTGTGGTTATTTGACTGTATTTATAGTAAAAACACATTTTACACACTATTTTTTCCCCCCTCTTTCGAGCACTTTAAGAAACCATGAGAGAGTGTAGCACACAAATATGAATGGTAAAGAGACACAAAACAAAGGTATGGACGACACTTCTTTAGGGAGGGAGCCGGTATTTTGTTGAAAGTTTTCTTTTAAAAATATTAATAAAATAAAAATATAAATAAAATAAAACTTGGAACAATAAAGTTAATAAACAGTGTGTGTATGTGTATGGCTCCACTGAAGGGAGCACAAGGCCGACTGACTTCTATTACACGTCCATACATACAGACGGGCCAGAAAACAGAGGGGGGAGTGTCCTCTCAATTGGCATCCATCCCCACCCTCTATGTATATATACAACACACTGCACCGCCCCCTCCTTCATAACAACAACATCAACAACAATAAATAATCGTCCTTTTTATTCATTTCTTTATTATTCATTTTTTTTAATTACTAAGAAGACAGCATATGTAAATTATCAAAGAAACCTTGACCTAATAATAGTAATAATAATTAAAATAATTGTATAAGTTAATAAAAAAAATCTGGTGCGAAACACTCACACAATTTTCTCTTACTCCTCTTTAACAATACACTTACATATATGACAAATTTTCTCTAAATTTTGCTGTTAAGCCCTAACATTAATATATACAGGAGCCAACCGGAGGCAGGTAATTGTAACTACAATTAGTAGACCAAAATTAAAGGATATCGTTCGTTGTAGTCGACTCAAAAACATATTCTATAAAAGACACACTTCCGATTAGCCGATTTTCTTCAAATTTGGAATTGTAATGTGTAATTAATATTACAGAGGTAGCAGATCCATACATAATACTAAAGTTGTACTTTAGAGGGAAGCTGTTAACGCTACCGCTCCCTTCAGAAACCACAAAAATTTTCGATTTTCCCGGAAAGTTGTTTCACATAAAAGTGGTGGGTATTTATTTGGCCAGATAGTATACGAAGTTTCAAGAAAATCCCGAAATATTTGGGGGGGGGGTACAAACAATAACTCAGTGAAGTTGCACTTCCGGTTGATGGATGTTGCACGAAACTTTTGTGTCAGACACGCTTGTCAAACGGAATACCAAATTTGACCTTCCTACGATTTTTCGTTTTTCATATTTTGTTCATACAAAAACACACACACACGCACAGACTGGGAGTGAGAGGAAAGAAAAATGTACCAAAGAAAAAAAATTTGACGATTTTCTTTTACTGCAAATTACAGAATTATAAGTGACAAATCTACGAATACAACTTTTACTAAATGTTTGTCTTAAATATTATAATACTTAGAGAATGTGAACCTAATAAAATTACTATCTTGAGGAAAGCATGACCTTCCCCTCATCTCCTCCCCCAAATTCCCCTAAATACACTTTCTAGGAAAAACGTTTCAAACAAAAGTGATAGTTCTCTGTATTGATAGTCAGTATACCAAATGTAAATAAATCCGTCGCTGCTTGTATGGAGAAAAATGCAGAAAACTAAAAAAACTGTTTAGTAACGTGGTACCTCAAGGTTGAGGAATTTCGACAGACAACTGTCCAATCTCATAGTGATACCTAAGCGGGAATATCAAGTTTGAACTTTCGCGGTTTTTCGTTTTTGAGCTATGCTGTTTACATAAACAAACATACAAAACAATTTTCAAGAAATCACTTTTTCGGACTCTAAAGAGACCTCAAAACGTGTATTTCCGGTAAAAATTTGATATCGAGAATTTGACAAGATTACAATCTTACTAAGAGGAAGAGGAAGTGGGGGTAAAAATCATTTGCAAAATAGAAATAAAATTATTGCAAAATAGTGTAGAATTACTAAAATTAAAGTAGCTATATGAAAAAGTAAAATCAGTTTAGTATTTTATTTTAATAGTGTATTTAAATGTATTTTCAAATGAAAATTAATGAACTACGTGATAGATGTAAGACAGTAAATGACGTGACTTCAATAAAACACCACTTTATAACTAGCTAATTTTAATAAAAATAATATCAAATTAAACAAAAACAAATAAATAGGATACCTGGGACAAGTGACGTTGGTGCTGAGGCCGGCCGAGAAGTTCTGGTAGGGCACCCTCCCGTGGACCCTAACAGTCATCAAATTAAATAATAATAATAAAATAGTTAATTTAATAACTTAATTAAATTATGTATGTAACATAAAGCAAACCAGAAAGTAATATTAACCTCAAAAAACATACTCTTTCTTTAATAGTTAAAAAATAAAAAATTAATACTATAATTCCTTAAATTCAGATACAATAATAATAAAAATAATAATTTAAACATGTTTGAATTTCACTTTAATAAATACATAATTATAAAAAAAATTCCGCTGTGAAAGTCTTATATGACTTAATTTCAATCTGAGAGAGACTACGGACTTAGAGGTACAGCTAAATTCAGATACTTTCTCATACAGCTAGCTCTAATAGAAAATAATGCGATCGTGTCAAACACATTCGAAATTATGAGTTTTTACACATTTTTTCACACACACACACACACACACACACACACAATAAATTACACTGCTCTCACAAGCCCTTGTTGAGAAACAAAGAAATAATTGTTTTTACCGAATGGTCTTTATATATATTACTGTATGAGTATATATATATATATATGTGTGTGTGTGTATGTGTGTGTGAAACTTCATATTGCGTTTAGTTTAGCTACTATCACCAAATGGAATATGAAGTTATCTCGTCAAAAAACCTTCAACGGTACATTAAAAAAAAAATTATTTCTTTTTACACCGAGAAACATTGAAAACTCATTTTCTAAAACTCTGAGACATTCGCAAATATTTCCTCTTTAAACTGAAAGAGAATGTAAAAAATAAAATAAAAAATATGAGAACATGTTACAATGGTCTCAGGAAATTTTTGAGTCATGCAAAGAAAAAAAGAGAGACTATTTGAGAGAATTCGGGATTTGATAGTCGACTGACATGAATGCTGAAAATGTTTGCGACGTGGAGGATTCTGAAAAAGCAGGAAGCTCCTAAACTTAATATGCGGAGGATGTTTTTTATGCAGTCTCCCTCAGTTTTGTTTTGTGGTGTTCGTTCATTTTCACGGTTCATTAAGTAAATTTCCCTATAGGCTTCATTTTGTCCACGTACAACTCAATTTATAAATACATATAATTCAGGATAGTTAAGAAAAATTCGAAAAACTGGAGGTTTAGTTTATTTCAAGACAATGACATCATCTCAAAAACAAATTTACAATAAAAATCTACAATTTAAAAGTATAGCATCCCCAAAAAGTGGGGTATATTGATAACCCTGAACAAATCTGAACCACCAAGAGTTTCACACTAGATTAGAAAATAAACAAAGAAAGGGAAAAAAAAGAGCGAATAGATGAATGGAGGAGAAATCTGGGCAAGTAGGCCAAGTTTAGGTGCGTCTTTAGCACATTATAAGATAAAACAAGAATAAAAGAGAAACTGAATTCACACACACACACACACACAGGGTGAGGGTGGTAGTGAGTGAGAGAACTGATGGCCACATAGATCGCAGCCATTATACATCATATATGGGGATGTTTTCTACGTTGTAAATTGGATGTGGAGGTTCGGTCAAACAAAAGAACTCTTTTTAAATTTCTACCGACGTTTCGGCAAATTTATTGCCTTCTTCAGGGTCTGTAAAAAGGTTTTATACAAATAAATAAATAAATAAATAAAATAGAAACAACATAAAATATGAACTTAAAGTTTTCCTAAGTTATTTACTTTACTCTTATATATATGCCACATATTGTTTAAGTTACAATAGTTGTGATTTAGTTTAATATTGATCTGTTCTACAACAATAGTTTAAAATCAATTTAAGTGCTATATATATCATACTTTTTATTTGGTTTATTTATATAGTTTATTTTAAAAAAATTTTATTTTGAAAATATTTATTTTAAGTTCATATTTTATGTTGTTTCTATTTTATTTATTTATTTATTTGTATAAAACCTTTGTACAGACCCTGAAGAAGGCAATAAATTTGCCGAAACGTCGGTAGAAATTTAAAAAGAGTTCTTTTGTTTGACCGAACCTCCACATCCAATTTACAACGTAGAGAACATCCCCATATATGATGTATAATGACTGCGATCTATGTGGCCAACAGTTCTCTCACTCACTACCACCCTCACCATGTGTGTGTGTGTGTGTGTGTGTGTGTGTCAATTCAGTTTCTCTTTTATTCTTGTTTTATCTTATAATGTGCTAAAGACGCACCTAAACTTGGCCTACTTGCCTACATTTGGTCGTAACGAACTTCAAAACATCGATATTCTCTACTTTGATTAAAAAGAAAAATTATCCCACTTTATTTTTTTCTTAATTCTCTATAAATTATTAATAATAAAATTATTTGTATTAGTTAAAATAAATAAATTACATCAAAATAAATAGTTCTAAATATACTTATATATTAAAATGAGCATAGTTATCACTTATTCCAACGAAATATTTCCTAATATGCGTTAAAACTATCATATAACCATACAATTTGCTGAAGTAATACTTAGAGTAAAGCTTAACGGTACTGTTCCCCCAGGAACCCACAAAAAATAAATGTCCCGGATATTTTTTTTGTTAATAAAAGTGATAGGCATTTTATGTATTTCGATCGTTTATGGAAAACAAACTGTAAACTTATTTAGATGTTCCGTTTTTGCGATATTTTATTCACACACCCATTCGCCTAAAAAACTCAAAAAACATATATTTCTGATGCAAACTCTTACATTAGAAAATTTTTTCATAACCGCAGATGATGCACAGAAAGGAAAACTGAAACTTTTCTATAGGTACAGAATAATTTTTCAGATAAAGATAAAACCGATTGATCATTATAATTTATAGGATTTATTTCAAGCAACTTTTACTTGAATGCTGATGAACTGGAAGATGGGTCAACAACCAGTGTGATGCGCGACAGAAACATCAACTCAACTCTCCACATGAATTGATACCCTTACCTCGACGACAGAATCGATGAGAGTCCAAGACCGATCAGGAACAACAAAAAAGAGGCATGCTATGACGAATAAAACCAGACATAATCGATTAATTTGAAAATTATAATTTACCATCAACAATACTTATATGAAAAGTATAATATTGTATTAATACTTAAATTCAGATAAAGAAAATCTCAATCATGTGTTTATATTTATAGAAATCAATACGTCTTTGAATCGCTACACTACTTTAAAACTCTACTTTTTTTTTAAGTAGGCAAAACAAGTCATATTCAATTGTTTAAGTCGGTTATTAATTGAATAAATAAAAATATCCATTTTTAACAGTTAAAAATCGTATGTTTGAGTTTTAGAATAACGAGCTAACTACTTTAGACAAACTTTACATTTACAAAATCGGAAATGATCTAGAATGTTTTGTGTGTGTTTTTCCGGTGACCCTTGCAAGGAATGTTGAGGGTCAGTCAGTAATTATGGATCAGAGGATCAGATTGTAATGGCCCAGATCTTTTGACTGAACAGCATAAATAACAGCTATATATTTGTTATGTTGGTTCCGCAGAGCTGGAAAGCATCAGAGATATGATAGCCTGCTACTTGTTGTGGTCGACACCCGGTTTCGGGCGTTCGCCCATCAACAGCATGTTTTTGTAAAAACAGTGTGATAACATAGATCGGTGTGTTAGAAGATAGTGTATCACATATATTTGCTCTGTGCAACTGTATGTTATCACACTGTTTTGACAAAAACAATCTGATGACGGGCGAACGCCCGAAACCGGTCGACGACCACAAAAAGAAGCAGGAGGCTTCACGGAAAATATCTCTGAAGTATACTATATCCCTCAGAATGAAGTGTTGCAACAGAGATCTTGCGACTAGCAGTTCAAGATCCAACAATGTTGTTCAACAAATCCAATCTAAGCCTTACGTGCCCTAAAAACATTGTTAGGAAAATATTCATGAGGAAAATAACTAAAGACTTTTAAACTAAATGGAAACAGCGCTCACTATTTAAAGAAAATATTTGCCGAGGGAAAATAACTATAAGAAGAGGGGAAAAAATACACACCGGATATCACGTGATCAGAGTTTATCACATTGTAATGCAAATATCACCATAGCACGCTAACATTCTAGACAAAAGCCACAGTGAATAACCTACTTCTCTGTTTACACGCACTTTAACGATTCACATTATGAAAAAATATGTATTAAACAAAACAAAAAATCTGTTCTCTTACTCACTCATCAGATTTCTCTTACTGCAATTCAAAACATTCATAATTATTGACAAATGGTTCTTCAAACTTGGAATTTGTATTCAAATATTTAGTTACCATTTAACAAATGAATTCAGTTATGGTAGGAGTACGTGTTACTTCTCAGCAACAGTAGTTAGTACTAGTACCTGAATTTCTGATTGCACATTACACTTCAAACGCTACATCAAATCCCCAGAAATACGTGTATTCTAATATCGTCACAGATTCCTCCACAGAAACACCCTAAAAAAAAAGGAATCCATTTTTTCTGGAAAAATATTTTAAATAAAAGTTACAGGTCAGATCTGAGGCCAGGTTAGATATGTGGAGTTTACTGCATTACAAGTTTTACGAAGAAAAATCCTAGAAGCGCTTCATAGATTAAGGGGGGGGCGCATGACCACGGCAGTCGATGCGCACAAAAAAAATGGCAGAAAGCGGAAGTGGCACTGTGGCAGAAAGCAGCAGCAGAAAGAGAAAGTGTGTCACTGTTTCATATGATTTTTTGTTTTTGTTTTAAGGGACTCCTAAAAATATGTTTTTGCTGAGAATATTAGTTCTTAAAATTTGTTACAATCGATATTTTCTCTTTCAGCAGCAGAAATTAAAAATATCTACATATTCCAGTCTCCGTGTATCTAAATTAATAAATAGAATGTTAAGAAATGATTACTTAATAGGCGATGTAGCAAACATAGGAAGATTGTAAATATTAGAAATAATTTAGTTAAGTACATATTTACAATTTAGTAATAAGAAATTCCCGGTAAAGTTTCACTCATTCAGTGATTACCGCCGCTTCATTACGTGTAAAAAACGTGTCTGCTATTTACAACATCCGTCATTTATTTACAATTTTACAGTAATATATCCATTACAAACGCTGTTAACTAAATATGATATGACCAATAAACTAATGTTTAAATCAAGCAATTTAACAATTAATATACAACTTCCTTTAGACCGTAGACATCAAATCACAAACTAATCACAAAATTGGGTTAAGTAATATTGCCAAATTAAATTTTAAAATATAATAAGAATAGACCCCCCACCGCCCAACTGGTGGTAAATCTCTTCACTTTAAAATAAATATTTATAATCTCATATTGATGGAGGGGGACACGTGGATCAGTCTACTTCTACAGGGTATATAAGGGTTCCTGTAGTTATTCCAGCCAAACAACCGAACTTCCATGGACAGTTTCAACACAAATAAAGGGGGTCGGCAGAAATAGATGACAACTATTTGGGTTTAGCGAACCCATTTTTAACTCACCAACAAAAACACCCACTCTTGACAGACAACCATACCAACTAGATCCAAACCCACAGATACCCAGGGAAGCCAAAACAGATAATTTAGGGGGCAGTGGATTTGGTTTGCTTTACAGCGTACTTATATCTAGAAGTGGTTTGTCATTTTTAACAGATTATATCCTTTTCAAAACGTTATCGGTTATCCTATTATGTATATCTCTTAAAGACTGGCAAATTCTCTACCAAAAAATCGGATGTAAAATCCAAACAGACACTCTTCAAACTTTAATGAATTTTCACTTAAACAGTCAACTGTGCTGTAAACCTCTACAAAATCAATCTCCTTGGAAAAGTTATGAGTGTGTGTGTGTGTGTGTGTGGAGGGGGGGAGATAAATAAATTTTTAATTCAGAATTGCAGCAATTTTCTAGAAAGTCAAGAAAATCATGAAAAACTGAGCAACTGCGAATTCAATTGAGTCATCTAGTTGATAAACTGTGAGATCTGAACTTTAGTCGAATATTAAGTGATTGCTAAAACTGAATATCAAATTTGAGCTCACTACGATTTCTTGTTTTTTTGAGCTATTGTTCGAAGCATATCATATCACTCGTTAAGTGATTTTCCCCTCTAAAAGTTGAATAATGTGACAATTATTCCAATCAAAATAGTAATTAAAGTTTTGAACTTTTAGTCGCTAAAGAGAAAAAGCCAATTTTAATCTGTAGAAATTTAAAGTAACAGCGCTGTTTGCCACCTTCCAATTAATTAAACAAATTTTAGGTATTGAATGAAATTACTAAAATATATTAATAATATCAAATTAATGGAGAAATTCTTTGTTGAAGACATTTTAAAATCAGATTAACAATAAATTAACAGAAAACGGTGCCAATGACTTTAGATGTTGACGCGCCTTAAAGAAAACAAAAACTAACGTTTCTATCTATGCAACAGGCATTCCAAGTTTAAAAAGAATCGTCTTAAACGTTTTGGGTAAATCCTAAAAAACTCAAAAACATCGCATTTCTGGTTAATCGATTTTCTTCAAATTTGGAATTCTATCAATGGTTGTAATGAATATTACTAACATGTAGGAGGTAAAGCAATATATTATACTGAAGTGGTATTTGAGAGGAAAGCCCACAACGCTACTGTTCCCCCCAGAAACCCTAAAATATCAATTTTCCCAAGAAACTGTTTCAAAAAATAGAGATATATATATAAGCAGTATAAGTGGTAGGTATTTATATCACTAAAAATTGAAAAAAATCATTCAGTAGTAAAGCCGCACTTCCGGTTGATGGATTTTGCCCTAATTCTTCGCGTCCGAAGCGATGTGGCACCTAAATGGAATACCAAGTTTGAGCTACCTGCGTTTTCCTGAGTTTTCGTTTTTGATATATCCTGTTGAAACTAAAACACACGCAAGCGCACGCGCGCACAGAAAGACCATTCGCTACAAACATTTTTTCGTATTCTGGGAATCTAAACATGTGTTTCCGCTGAAAACTCAATTTCGAAAATGTGGAATGATCGCAAAGTGGCGCTTTACTCACTTGATGATGAATATTTTCTTAAAATTCAGACCTCAAACAAAGATATTTCTGATGAGAACTCAAACTGGAAAATCAGGCAAACGGTTGCCATATTTTCTTTTACAACAGTAATTTATTTTTTCAGAATACATGATGATTGTTAAGTAAGAATTGCAGACAGTTTCAAGATGGAGAAAGTAATTTGTCCACTAGATCAGTGCCCCTAGACAGAGGGCGACATATTGCCGCCTAGTATTATTGTAGAAAAAGAAATATAATAAAACGTATACCTATATACACCTTCACACAAACCTGTTTACATTCATAATGCACACATCTGTTTCCTTTGTCACCCTGCTCCTCTACATGCCTACATGTCAACCTAACAGCGCGCATGTTGCACAATATTACAACAGAGACAATGTTAGACATGGACAGAGAGATAGACAAGTATGCGAGAGAGTGTGCGATTCCAGTAAATAACAATTTTAATTGTTTAATAAACTCAAAAATGTAGAAAACTCAAATTTGAAGGAATTAGTTAAACGGAAATACGAACTTAACGTCTTCTTTTCAGTCTTTCGCAATTATGTTTTACGCAAATGCCTCGAACAATGTTTATTAAACTTGAACTCGTAATAAAACTCTTCAAATGACATTTATTTGGATTTTTTTTTTTTTACTTTCCCATACTCCTTACTGAAACCAGCTTGGGTTGAAACGTAAAATATCTCTTTACTTAGTAAGAGGCAAGAGGAACAATGCAATGCAATGTGATAAAATTTTCGAAATGAGTTTTCAGCGGAAATCCATATTTGGAGGTCTCCTGAGGATGATAAAATTTGGTATTCACAGGTACACTGACTGCCACAGCATCTGACGTGAAGGTTTCGGATTCATCAACCGAAGTGCGACTTTTGTGAATGTTTTTTTTTCTTCAGATTTTCTCGAAAATAGTTCCAAAATCTTTTTCTTTACTGCATATATAAATACCTATTATTTAGGGTTCTGAGGGACTGAATATGATCACTTAAAATGTAAATCAGAGATTTCGTTGAAAATCCCTCCCAAAAGCAACAATTTTTATGGAAAACGTTTCAAATAAAAGTGATAAGTTTATATCTGAGTAATTAGCATTCCAAGTTTAAAGAAAATCATTTGAGACGTTTTCGACAAAATCGCGAAAAACTGAATAAAAATAAATTTCAGTAAAGTAACACTTCCGGTTGATGGATTTCTTTCCCGAAATCTTCGTACCTGAAGCAGTGCTGCTACCTAAACGGAATATCAAGTTTGAGCTTCTTGTGATTTTCGGTTTTTGACGTATTTTATTAAAACACAATACATACCATACTTTCTCTTACAGTTGTAAGAGAAAGTGAAAAAAAAATGGCTATTAAGAATCAATATTTTTATTATGTAAATAAAAAAATATTGGCATAGAAAACATGGAAACTTGGAAAAGGCCCCATATCTGGTAGAATGTGAACGGTGATGTTTTATTCTGCCAAGCCTTGCACATCCGTCAACTGTAGCCAGTATATGGGATAGCTGCTAGTGAAAATAGAGAAGCGGTTAAGCGGAAGGGGGCAAGAATGAAATTTATCACAATATATTTATTACACTGTCATGCTGGAGGTTAGTATTTTTTATAAAATTGTTTAATATTTCACTTAGCCTCACAAGTTTATATTTTATATATATTAGTGTGACATTTTATTAACAAACTTTAAAAAAAATTATGTTTTGAAACAATCACACGACTTTTCTTCTTGCAATTCACACAGTTCTGATTGGCGGAATTTTATTATTTCACAATTTAAAAATATTATAATATATAATAGAGCTCTTCTGTTACTTCTGTTAGCTAGCAAATTGAGAAGTTTTCCAGACTTGGAATTTTTACTAAATATCCAGGTGTTTATAATATCATACACAAATCGTAGATGATCATAAATGGGAATTTAGTGGAAAGCTTTAACGCTGCAACATTCCCAAAACAGCCCATAAAATCAAGTTTCCTTATAAAAAAAAAATAATCCAATAACAGAAAGCTTACTTCCGGTTGTGACGAGAAACAGGATTCCGCTAGTAATGCAAAATTCAATGAAATTTCTAACTTCAAAGAAAATCTGTCAAATAGACGTTCAGAAAGAAAGAAAGCCATTTAGAATGTTTCACCATTAACAAGGAGATAGTGCAACACACTCACACCACTTTCTCTTAATTTTTTTTTTTTTTCCAAATTTAAGGAGGGTCAATATCTATGGTCATTTACGTCCGGAGCCTAGTCACTGCACCACCGGCCTCCGGACAGTGTACACTCTAGCTACGAACAACACTGTCCATCACCGGACAGAGAGCTGTAGAGGCTCCTAGGAAGGGAAAACCTGCTGGCAGCACTGCTGTACTTGAACCCGGGAGACGTCTGTGTTTTCAGTACACTGCGCTACTGACTAATTTAGTCCAGCACTGAGCTAATCCCTCCGCTGACTTTCTGTTACTCCCCCATCGTAAAAATTCCTACTGACAAGTTTTTCTTATAAGTGAATAAATTAATTTAAAAAATTAGTTGCCCCGGACATTTACATAAATACAATTGGTGGGGATTATATTTTAGCGACAGAGAGCACTTGAATGTATGGCAGCACCATCTGTCGTCACCATCTATATAACCCCAAAACGACTTAAAAACTTCGAAAACCCTTTTCGAGAAAATTCGGAAAAAACCTTACATTCTTAAAGTTGTATTTCCTCCAGTTAATCCCTATTTTATTCAAATTTGCAATTCTATCAATGTTAAACCATATTTATATTTAAGTAAAACTATTTTCAAGAAAACGCGAAAAGCTTAAAAAACAAAAAACCAAAATATAAAGTGGCATTACCGATTTTACGAATTTTTATAAAAAAACTTCATATCAGTTAAGATGGTGGACATTAAAAACGGAATATCGAAATAACTTGGAACTTGTTGGGATTGTTTTTATTTTTGAGTTATTTTGTTCACATACAGATATATTCAAATGGCACGCAGAGATCCTGGAAATATGTATTTCCGGTGGAAGCTCAATTAAGATCGCAATATTTCCTTCTACAGCAACCAAGAGAAAGTAAAAAAAAAAAAAGTGGACACTTGAAAACAATATGCTCTGGGTATAAGAAATTAATTAATGTTTCAAGCAGATCTATTTCAGAAAGTAATACTGATTATTATTACATGTAGTATGTAACGATGAGATGTAAATGACAATAGTGTAGTGTCTGATTTGTGAATGAAGTTTTCTATTAAGTATAAGTCCAATATATATAATATGTATACAATTCACTTAGAAGTTATCATAATAACAGTACAGTATACAGTTCGATAACTGTACATTAAACATGGCTGGCCACAAATGGAAAGTGAAAGTTGAAGATAGAAAAAAAACTGACATACAACTTAAAAATATTCGTACATCCAAACTACCAAGTCATTAACTACTACAGTGATGGTAACGTGACCAAAACAATTCTACACTATCTCTGTCATCATCTTCATTTCTCTCTTTTTTAATTTTCTATTAATAAATACAATATATACCGGAAATAGAAACTTTAATATTAATAGCCAAGAAAATGGAATATTCAGTAAGCTGTGACTTTCATATACTGGTGGACATGAACAATACTAACTGAATTAAAAAAAATTCATTGGAATAAAAAAATAAAACATTCTATTTATTACAATGAACATAAATTATTTTTTTTTTTACTTTCACTTACTCCTTATTAAGAGGAAGTGTTGCAATCGTGCCAGCTTTTCGAAATTGAGTTTCCAACGGAAACATACGTTTTAAGGTCACTTGAGTCCAAAAAGTGTTTTTAGAAAATGGTCTCTGTGTCTGTGTGTGTTGTGTGTATGTGTGAAAAGAATAACTCAAACACGAAAGTTGCATGAAGCTCAAACTTGGTATTCCATTTAGGTACTACCACCATATCAAACACTTCAGATTTCGGTAAAATCCATCAACCAGAAGTGCCCGCCCCATTACTGAATGTCTTTTTCAGTTTTTTGGGGATTTTCTTGAATACGGCTCCAACGTTTTTTTTTTAAGCTTGGTATATCAACAACATATATAAATAACTACAATATTTATATGAAACATTTCTCCGGGAAAATTCATTAAAGTGCATATTTGGGGGAGGAGTGGTTATGGTTTCCTGCAGTGTTATTTCAGTTTATTAAACAATTCTTTCATCTAAATAATATTAATTAGAATTAAATATGTTGTCGAAACCCCGAGTTTGAGGAAAATCGGATGACCAGAAGTGCGCTTTACCGAAAGTAGTTTTCAGTTTTGTGCTGTTTTCTCTTAAACGCTCCAACGATTTTCTTTAAACTTGATATACTAACTGCAATACAAAAAGCTACAACTTTTAAATGAAACATTTCTCCGGGAAAATATACTTGGAGGTACTTTTGGAGAGAGGTGGGGTTATGGTTTCCTCTAAAGTGCTATTTTAGTTGTAGACAAAGTTTATTTTAGTGCCAGACAATTCTATGAAATATATCATTTTAATGAGATATATATAAGTTGCCAAACTTCCCAGTTTGAAGAAAATAGGTTGTGCGGAAGTGGGATTTTACTGAATAGGATTTTCAGCTTTGTTGTTGATTTACTCCATGTAAAGGCCGACGGATTTAAACACTAATTGTAAGTGTGAAGAAAATTTGCCATTTCGCAGTAAGAGAAAGTTGTGTGAGTATTTTACAACAGATTTTTTATATATAAAATTCCTATCTAACCAATGAAATAATATTAAAAGCGGAAATTCATCAGAGAATTGACGCTGCTTTAATTAAATAAAATAATATTTTCTATATTTTATTGCATTTAGCAGTGAGTAAGGGCGACAAGTACCTACCCATGCAGATAGTAAGACTGATTGCATTGCAATCCAGAACAGAGCGACAATAACATTAAGCTTAACTATTATATAACATTTGAAATTAAACGCCACCAATTCAGTAGAATTATTACCTATCTCAATTTTGGAATTCTACCAATGTTTCTAACGTATATTAATTAATATATGTGGTACCAAGAACCATATACTATACTGAAGTGGTACTTTAGAGTAAAGCTCAACATTACTGTTCCCACAGAACTTCCCTACAAAAAAAAGAATCTGGTGTGAGACACTCACACAACTTTCTCCTTACCGCAGTTTACAAATTTCAATTGACAAAATTTATAGTTACCATACCAAATTTATGGAGAGAATTGCGAAAAATTGTTCAGTAAAAAACGCACTTCCGGTTTACTGATTTTTTTGAAACCCGGAATTTGAGCTATCTATTTATTTTTTCATTAATTTTGTTTAGATGGTAGGAACAACTATGATAGCACGCTAGAGAAAAACTTAACTCCACCCCTCCCCCCAAACACCTTAAATGACTTTATCCAGAGAAATGTTTGAAACAAAAGTTTTAGCTTTTATATGTGTAATTCTTAGTTTAAAGAAAATCATTGAAGCCGATTTAAAGAAAATAAGAGAAAAGTGAAAAATACTTTACGGTAAAAACGCACTTCCGCACAACCGATTTTCTTCCAACTGGAATTTCAACTACTATTTAATCCTAATTAATATTATTTAGATAACAGAACTGAAATAAAGTGAAATGGCATTTTAAAAGAAAATCTAATCGTACCCCTTCCCCTTCTTTAAAGGAATTTTCTAGGAGAAAAGTTTCAAACAAAAGTTGTAGCTCTTTGTGTGTGTAGTTGATGTACTAAGTTAAAGAAAATCGCTAACAACTAAAAAAAAAAAATTTAGTACAGTGGTACTTCCGGCTGAGGAATTTAGATAGACAACTTACTGTCCAATCACATGGGGATACCTAAAGAACGAACTTTCTGCGATTTTTTGTTTTTGCCATTCACACATACTGACTGACTATTTACTAAAAACCTGTGTGTAAGATTTTGTTCACACGCACACACACACAAGCGAATCGCTAAAAACAGGTATTTCCGGTGAAAACGGAATTTCAACTAATTTAGATACAGCAGTAAGAGAAAGTAATAATGCAGGCCAGCTGGTAACATTGCTCACACGCAGTAAAGGGCCATAATAAAACCCTTCCTTGAGCATGGGACGGAATGGGACCGCTGTTTCTCTCTGGCCGCCAAGAAGGACAGACAGATATCCTGCTCTCTATCACAAAATGCCCACTACTACCAAACGATGATTCATTGTAAAAATATTCTCTAAACGCTATGATACCACCCTGCCACCACCTACCTTGTATATATTATACACACTCCCATTAAATTTATGAATATATTAGTTATTTCTATTATTTTCATCTGCTTTGTGAAGTATGGAATTTTTAAATGAGTTTAACTGATTAATAACAAAGAATTATAATGTGAAGAATAAACTGGTGTCTTATTTTTTTAATGCTCATTGCAGTAAAACAGTAAAGAACACAGAGTTTTGTAAAACCCCAATATCTATGCACCATGCATTTTAAGCTTAAAGAGAATAATTGTAACTGTTTTCGAGAAAAAATTCCGAAAAATTCAAAAACCTATTCTGCAAAATCGCATTTCCGGTAAACCGAATTTCTTCAAATTTGGGTCGCTATCAGCTTCCATGTTTAATGCTATGTAGGTTGTGAAACTGAACAGGTACGTTAGAAGAAATCATGACGCTACCGCTCCCCCACAATCTCAAAACAATCAATTTCCCAGGAAAATGTTTACAAATAAAAGTGATAAGTAGGTGTGGACATAGAACACAAAGTTTAAAGAGAAACTGTTGGATCCGTTTTCGAGAAAATCACGAAAAATTGGAAATAACCATTCAGTAGTAGTCGCACTTCCGGTTAATGTATTTTACCCGACCAAACACACAGGCGATTCTCTGAAAACATGTTTTCCATATTCAGGGAGCCCCAAAAACATGTATTCCGGTAGAGTCTCAATTTCGAAAATCTGAGACGACTGCAATACTTGCTCTTACAAAGATACTAAAACAGAGTTATCAGGTTTATGCTGCTTCGTATCAAGGAACCTCCAAGAAATAAAAAAAGTAATTTTGTCAATGTGTGCAATGGTGATAGGATAGCTTAATGGTATGAAGCTAGTATTTAGTAGAGCTAAATACTAATGATGGAGTGGGGGAAAACCTTTAAGTAATTACATTCCCATCACCTGTTCACTTCATTTCTAATGCAAAGAACACGTCTCTCTTGCAGTTGACGTCATCTTGTGTATTACCTAATTTAAATAAATAATTATTGCTATTACGGTTATTAAACCTGCGCTTCAGTGATTCTTGCACACTTATTATTTACTTAACTTTTCTTATTTTTTATTATTTCCTATTGTTAATTGCTTGTATGACTGCCTCACCAATATTCTGTTCTTTCGCTTATTTAATGGATGTCAACTTGATTGATCAGTACGCTGTGTCATTGCAACTCAATTTAGTTGAGCAGCACCGCCGTTCGAGCTGGATGGCGTATCTCTCCCTGCTGTAAATCTTTGGATGGATCAAAAACGGGTGTATTTTTCTGGGTTCTAGTAATCACCAACTTCAAGACAGTCTTCAGAATATTTTTTATTCTCCCATTCTTCATACCGGTATATTTGGCTTATGACATTCATTTTAGTTTTAAAAATTTCATTCATTGAAGTTTTAAAAAAATTAAAAATTTAAAAACTAGATCGGCGGTGCAGTAAGAAGGCTCCGGACGCCAATAATCTTAGAGGTAGGGGCGCCTTAAATTACAAAAATAAATAAATAATCTATTTTTCATCTTAACCAAGTTTAATTCTACAGCTTTAATGTTAATGTAACATAATAATATTTGATAGTAACATATAATGGTGTGGAAATGTCAGAACAAATAGTAATAATTCTAATAAAGAAAAATGTGAAGGCTATCGTACGTATAGCTGGTTATAACAACCTGTAGAATAACTACATTCCATATAAATATATATAGTTGTTGTGGTTGGGTCCGCAGAGCTGGAAAGCGTCAGAGATTTTTTCCGTGATTCAGTATATTCAGTTTATTCTAAAAATCAGTTTGTACACAGTGTATAAAAACTGATTTTGTTCTGTGCAAGTTTGTGTTATCGCAAAATGCAGCAGGCTATCACGGAATATATCTCTCGATATAATACTTTAATCTTAACCAAGTTTAATCCTATCGATTCCAATGTTAATGTAACATAATCATTTTTGTAACACACACACAGACACACACCAATTGCTAAAATCATGCATTTCCATGAAAAAAATCAAGTTCGAAAATTTGACAGGATAGGCATAATTCCTCTCTTACGGCAGTAAGGGTAAGTAAACAATATAAATTTGTATTTAGTAGCATTTAACATGGCGAAACAAGAGAAACTGTGCGCATGAAAAAAAAATAATACACAATCAGTAAGGGAGAACCTCTTTCAGTCAGATGGATACTAGGAAGGAGGAGAGGAAGTAGCTTTGTCTGTGTAGATGAAATGTCTAGCTCTGGCAAGCGGAAATTCATGCTCGGTACAACCTTTAATAACAAGTAAGAGCGAAATGAAAGTTTTGTTCCTAGAGAACAATATTATACAGAAATAGTACAACTACTTCACTTTTTGATATTAATTCCAAACTTCTAACAATATACCTCTCAATATTTCGTTTATCTAAATTGTTGACAACCGGAAATAATCTTTTGTGAAACACTCATACGACGACTTTCTCTTACTCCTCTTTAAAAAAAAAACTATGCATAATTTTTAAACATTAATTTTAAAAAATTTTCTTTAAATTTCAAATTTTGCTCATTTGACCTAATTACATCTGCAAGTGCTTGGGAGGGGGGAGCGCCCACCTATCAAGCGAGGCAGGTAGAGAATCATTTACGCTGGAGACAGCCCAATAATACTAAATAGACATCTTTTGAGTTTAAACGTCTCAGATTCCTCATAACCACCTAAAAAACAATTTTTACACAAAACCGTTACAAATAATAGTAATAAGTATTTGTGTGCAAATAGTATCAGAAAATCGGAAAAAACAAAAAAAAAAAAATTGATCCGAAAGTAGCACTTCCGGATGATGGATTTTTGTAGAAACCTTGTTGCCTGATGCGTTGGTAACTACCTAATGAGAGGAATATCAAATTTAAGTTTCCTCTCAGTTGACATGTTTGGGCCAATTTTGTTTACAAAAACAGAAAAAAAGCACACACACACACACATAGATCATTCGCCAAAACATTATTTCCAAGCTGCGACAACCTTAATAACCTATATACTCGTACTTCCGATGAAAGCATAATTTCTAAAATTTACCACCATCTGCAATATTTCCTGTTTAATTGAAGTTTGAGAAAGTAAACAAATCAATTGGCATTTTAAAGAATAAATTATGAAAAATATTAAAACTTTCCTTAACTATGTGATCTTTCCTAATATAATTTTAAATTCTCCAGAAAGATTAAAAAAAATATTCCATGGTTTAGTCACTCAGCTTTGTAACTTTTAGAAGTACATGTTAAATGGAAAAGTCAGACAAAAATATGAAGTAATAAATTTCTAACGAAAATCTAATATACCTTTGTTCATTTCATGTTTTATTAACACTATCTAATATTTTATATTAGAACAGTGTCTAAATTAATGTTCAGGTCACTATCGATTATACTAAAAATAACTAAACCGTTTTAGGGTGTGTTTATTTTGTTTTATTTCTATTTAAAGGGTTGAAATTATAATAATAATAATATTGAAGGGTTAATAACCTCATCTAACTTCAGTATTTTATTTCCATACAATGGAACAACACTATTTCAATAGGACAAATTTCCTTCAAACATAGAATGTTTACTGCAGGGTAACTGTGTCCTCTAAATATCCTTCCCTGTATACATACATGGTAGAGCATACATTTTAATGGCACGTTTCTTAGAATACATGATCTACCCTTAACTTCCTGCGGTTTTTCGTTTTTGCAGTAGTTTACAAATATGCGCACACACACACACACACACACACACCTTTTTTAACAATTTTATGATATATTCCCGAGACCTCAACAACAAAAAAAGTATTTCCGGTGATCACTCACGATAAATTTGACACGAACCTGTTGCAGAAAGTAAAAATCTCCTATTTTCCTTCTAAGAAAAAAAAAATCTGCTTTCCTAGTGAGAGGAAGTTGTATGAGGTCCTCTGAGTCCAAAAAAGTGGTTTTTAGCAAATGCTCTCTCCCTCTCTCTCTCTCTCTGTGTACAGCGTACCACAAAAACGAAAAATCACACAAAAAGTTCAAACTAGATATCCCGTTTGGATATCACCATGGGATCCGACAGTACATTATCTGTCAAAATTTCTCAACAGGAAAATTTTTCACTTTTTTGCAATTTTCTCAAAAATGGCTCCAACGATTTTCTTTAAACTTGGTATATCAACTACACACACAAAGATCTACAATTTTTATTTGAAACATTTCTCCGGGAAAATGCATTTACGGGCACTTTTTGGGGTAGGGGTGGGGTTAGGTTGTCATTTAAAGTGCTATTTCACTTTATTACACAATTCTATCATATAAATAATATTAATTAGAATTAAATATGATGTTGAAATTCCGAGTTTGAATAATATCGGGTGACCGGAAGTGCGTTTTCACTGAAAAGTATTTTTCATTATCTCTGCTATTTCTCTAAAACGGCTCCAACGATTTCCATTAACTAAGTATGTGAACTACACATATAAGGAGCTACAATTTTTTTTTGAAACATTTCTCCTGGTAAAGTCATTTAAGGGGCTTTTGGGGAAGGGGTGAGGTAATGTTTTCTCTAAAGTGCTGTGATAGTTGATTATACAATTCTACCATCTAAACCAAATTAACGGGTTAAACTTATCTCATGCGGGGCACGTAAAAGTTAAACAGGTACACACTTTCTAACCCTTGGGATTACCACCGGCTATTGTCTGACCAAGCAGTAAATTCGTTTTTTACCTGTCCTCTTCCCCATGACATGATTTAAGGGACATTTTCAAAATTTCTTGATCATTCGTGTCCCAGCACTTACTAAATATACACATTCAAATGAATAGAATCATAGAATTTCTGAAAAGTTTATCTAGTTGTGGGAAACATGTGGCAGCAGTAGGAATCGCACAATTTTTAGTAAGTGCGATTTTTAGTAAGTATTACTACCTAATAAGTCAATTTATGGTATGTGTGATTGTGGATCTGATCAAACCATCGAATCCAACGGTACGTAATTATATAAATTAATATACTTAAATTAATAATGCAATATATTTATCTTTATTTTATTTATTAAACTGACCAAACGTTTGACTTAATGCATAATACGGCAAAGTTATCTTTCTGTAATCATGCAATGTACACTTTGACCGATTTTTAATTTACTTATTTTGCATTTTGTTTCTTTTTGTTTGCCAGGCGTTGGCAAAGAACCAGTTTATCGCTGTCCGAACCGAAATTGCCGAAAAAAAGTTTTTTTGTTGAGAACGAACTCTGTGTTCAATTTATTAAAAGTGCCATTGGACAAGATAGTGCTAGTGTTAGTGGGCTGGATACTCAAGTATCCTCGAAACACTCTAGTTAGGGAAACGGGATTATGCCATAATACCGTAACAAAAATTTTAGATATTTTTCGTAATTTAATTTTAAATTGGCTGATTGAAAACAGCGAAAAGATTGGGGGGACAAACGCAATAGGAGATGTGGATGAAAGCGCATTTGAGCGCAGAAAGTTTAACAGAAGTAGAGTAACAAAGACCTGTTGGGTAGTTGGTGGCATAGATAGGTCAACCAAAAAGTGTTTTATATCTGTAATGGATAAAAGAGATGCCACAACTTTACGACGGGTATTGCCAGAAAACTTTAAACGGGGAACTACCGTGATCACAGATAGCTGGAGAGGCTACCAAAGTTTAGATTCGTTAGGGTTTCACCACTTTAAGGTAAACCACTCCTTAAATTTGGAGAGCCCGCGAGATAAAATGGTTTATACCCAAAGTGTAGAATCCCACTGGTCGGAAATAAAAAGAGACATGAGCAGACGAATTACTTAGTAGAGTAATTTGGAGGAGTAGGTTTTCGACAAATGATGAGTTGTTTAAGGATTTTGTGGATGCCCAGAAGTATTTTTATAAGTAGTTTATTCCTTTATTAGTTAGTACACGATAGGTTTAGTTTATTTTGACAAGGCCCTTTAGGCCACCAATCTCATTTATTGTGAATACTTCTTAAATAATATGTATTCCAATTTAATGTTTTTGGTGTTCATTGGGTTCTATCCACACAACCAGCAAGATGAGCAAGATGACATCCAATGAGTGTTTGAACTTTTTTCTGTGATTTCACAACATATTAATTTATACCATGTGATAGGGGCAACCCTTCATAACAGATGCCTGCTACTACTGCTACTAGCAAACCCTTTCAAACAGTAGCCACCCTTACTTTTATTACACTAATTTAATCTTTTTTACCTGCCCCCTATGAGATGAGTTTGACCCAAATTAATTATAAATAAATAGATTGCTAAAATTTCGAGTTTCAAGTAAATTAGTAAACCGGATGTGCGTTTTTACTGATCAGTTTTTCAGTTTTTGCTATTTTTTCCACAAAATTGATTAGAAATAAATAGTTGGCCAAAATTCCGAGTTTCAGGAAAATCTGTAAACCGGAAGCGCGTTTTTACTGAACAGTTTTGTCAGTTTTCGACAAATTTCATTAAATTTGGTATACTAACTATAAATTTGTCAATCAAAGTTTTGAAAGCTGGAATAAGAGAAAGTTATGTGACTGTATCACACCAGAGTTTAAGTCACGGCCTTCAAGACCATGTACCAAATTTCCGGTCATTCGTAAAACAAATATTTTGAAAAGCTGACACTCACTTGAGGTCTCAAACTATATTGACCTCATATTAAATCTCAATTTCAGAGTAAACCATAAACATATCTGGGAGAGGAAATACTAATTTTGTGAATCCAATAAAGATTTAACAAAAAAAAAACAGCTTAGATAGACAGCTGCTTAGAAGAAACAGTGTCACATACACAGACTGGCTAATAAAACTATGTCCCGTATTTTTGTATGTAACATGGGCCGAAAATGGATTTCTATGCCAAATATACGTCTGGCACCATATTACACACAGAACTCACTTTAATGAAACAAGCTGGCTAAAAATTGTAAATAATAGTGTTTTCTTCATGTTTTTCTTTTTTAAAAATGGAGTGAAATAATCAACTTTCTCTTATAGCAATGTTCACTGTTACTGACTGGCTAATTGTCTTAAAAATCGGAATTTTCACTGAATGTTATGCCATCCGTAACCTCCACCAGGCGGCTGAAATACACACATTTTACTGAAACTACATAGCAACAATGAACAGAATCTCAGCAAAAAATGGTTCATATAAAAAACAAGTATTAGCAGCCACATGGAATATTGAACAAAATAAATGAATTCGTTAGAAACATTTCCGAGAAAATCGTGAACAACCTACGAAGCCATTTTGGAAAATTGCACTTCCGGTTACACTACAACAGTTGGTCACCTTGTACTAAGAGTGTTACTCGGGTGTTTTCATCGATGTGAGGGCAAGCCTTCGATCAAATCATCCTCCCATTCCCTTATCCTAAAGTCCTGTTTGAGTACAAGACGGAACCTCTGTCTCTCCTATCCATAAAGCCGAAGCGGGCGTTCCAAAGGCAATATCCATGGTCCCATCTGTACACAATATACACAGCTAATGTCCCAACCCATTCAGAAACTATTCTCCTAACTATGCAGACGACACCGCAATCCTATCCTCTCACCGAGACCCAGTAGTAATAGCACATAGAAATCTCCAAACATATTTTATTCTTTTCTTAAAAAGTTGGTTCAAAAAATGTAAAATTAAAGAAATTCCAAAATATTATATTCACTCTACGCCGCACCACTCTTGCTACAATCTTCTAGAATTTAATTCCTATCCCACCCACTACTGTCATCCACTATCTTGGGAGTGTCCCAAATTAAGCTGGAACCCTCACACACGACTAAAAAGAATTGAACTCAACAGACGCTATCGATTATTGAACCGACTACTGGATAACAGATCTAAACTGTTGCAGACAATAAAAGACCTCGATATTAAAACATGTCGGCACATAGAGCACTGAGCTATGGGGTTCAACAAAACGTTCCTAACTCCAAAGACTACAATCCAAAATCCTTCGTGCTATCGTTAATGCCCTTCTATGTTTCTACCTTACCATCCACAGAGACCTTGAATTCCTTTCCTCAATCTAGTCGCCCCAACTCGATATAAAAAATTGCATCACTCCCTGCAATGCCATTCTAATCCTTTAGTCCGCCCCACCTATCCTCTCGCACCATTCCAGATAATCTTCCCAGGCATCTAAAACGCTAGTGGCTTCGCGATTTCCTTTCTTCAAGCGATGAAAGGATCTAGCTTACAGGATGGCTTCTCTCTTCGGAGTATGAGTGTGCTTGCATGTTTGAGTAAAGTGTTACTTATAGCCTAAGAAATGCTAATGTAACTTGTGGAAAAACTAAAAAACATGCAATCTCCTGTGATATCTTAAGGGAATATGTACTTCCGAGCTTTTCTCAATATTTCATTTTTGTGATATTTTATTACTTTACACACACATACACATACTACATATCTATAAAATTTGAAACTAAAGCAGTACTTCCTTTTAGACCTCTATTAAGAAACAGAAGAACCTAAATTTGTTTCAATGATCAATAAAATTACTTAATGGTTAAAAAGTATTGATTCTAAAACGCATCTCATTAAAAATAATAAGTACTTATGGGTTAGATGAAAATTAAAACAAGAAATTATTTAAATTAACAATAAAGTTTAGTGAACTAGAAGTAATATCGATCGCCTTGTCGTAATAGCAGTCTATTACCTTTAAATTCTCCAGGGAGACCAGAGCTATCTTCTTCACAGTACTCTCTCTTTACCCATATCCTGGCCCAGCTTTAACTCCACTACATAGATATAACTGAGGAGACTTAATAGTTTGTCTCTTTCAAAACATCTGAATATTTCTAAAACACTTATATTTCTTATTCCTTTTAATTTCCCATACCATTACTAATAAGATTGCAGCCTTCCCATTCTAATGCCATCATTTTTGGCCTTATCTATTTGGTAGTTATGAAAATGCTATTTTAATTTAGCAATAAATACGGTGGTAACATAATTTTACTTTATCGCATTATTATCACTTTTTTCCCACTTTAATATTTAACTTCAGATTAGAGAAGCCTCAATAATACTGCTGACGAAACAGTGACATAATTCTCTCACTCTCATTTTACTGATATATTTTGTAGTTTTTACTTACCATTCACAGTTGCTTTCATATTGTGCAAATAATACAACTATGAATCAAAAGGCACTTTAAAGAGAAAGGTAATCCGTACTCAGTGCCGACCCATTAAATTAAATTTTCTCAGAAATTGTAATTAATTTCCAAAAATTGAAATTAGTCAGCCAACATTAAATTGGGCAAAATTAATTAAATAATATGATCAAATTGACCGACCGACGAAAATGAGGAAAGAAAAAAAAAAAGTCGTTGTGAAACACTAACACGGCTTTCACTTACTCCTCCTCCCCTATAGTCCCAATTCTATATATTGTATATAAAATGACAAATTCTCCTTAAACTGAAATTTTACATATGTGGCCTAATATAAATGGAGAGATGGAGAGGGGGATAAATAGCTGCCTACTAACCTTGCCAAGTAAAGAATTGATTATAGTGTGGCACAGTAGAGCGCACCACAAACACCGTACCAACTGCAGCACATAAAATTGGAAATTTAACCCCCACAAATTCCACACGTTTTTGAGCCCCCCAAAAAACAAATCTATAAAGTCGCACTTCGGTTAAATAATTTTCTTCAAATTTGGAATTCTAGCAATGCTTCTACTGTATATAAATATAATACACGTGGTAGAAACACCTGTATTGTATTGAAGTGGTACTCTATGGGGGTAAATAACGTTACTGTTCCCCCTTAGAAACCCCCCCTTCCCCGAAAAAACAATTTTTCTAGAAAATGTTCCAATAAAAATTGGTAGGTAATTATGCATGTGAAGTTTAAAGAAAATCGGGAAAAAAAACAAAAAAAAAACAAATTCAGTAAAGTCGCATTTTCGGATAATGAATTTTGACCGAAACCTTCGTTTATGATGCGATGGGACACATTCTCTCTCACACATACACCATTCGCTTAAAACATTTTCTTCGTGTCATTTGATATCAATCATCTCCCTATTTATGAACGATTATTACATTAAATTTCAACTTATTACATTGTAAGTTCAACTTTCACAAACAATTGAGTTACACATACTTTCTCTCACTAGTGTGTGTGTAAAAGTAACATTATTCAAATCTAACCAATTCGACATATAGCGGCAATACGCGAAAACCAGATCTGATCTGAATTATACTAAACGGAAGTGGTTATTGAGAGAGGCAGTTATTTGGTGACCTCAATTAAAATACATTTTCAGTATTTGCACCATTTCACATTGATTATATTCATATAAATTAACAACCAATTTAATAGCGGTTGTAGAAAAAATCTAATATTAAAGTTGCGAGCCAAGTATTTTTTATTTTTACTTTCGCCAGTGTGACCGCTCACTGCGTCATCAGGCGGCCAAAATCAAACTCGAGTGTGTAAAAAGCCCTACTTCACTTTCTTGAAAAAGAAAAACTATTTTTTAATGTTTAAATAAATATATTATTTTCCATAATTGTTTATTATATATATATATAAAATATTCTTATGAAGTTGAAGCTGAGTTTTGAGAAGACCTACATGAGCTGCAATAAAAGAACTATGTACAAGAAGCAAGATACTTAATTCTACCCTGGGTTCTTAGATCGTACTTGACCCAGTTGAGTTTTATCCTAATATAATGGACAAATCGAAAAGGAAGATCTTCACTTGAACACCCCAGAGATACACAACACAATACATCTACTTGGCAGTGTCACTATAATTTCTTGGTATATCACTACATTACCACTACTATCGATTTTTCTCTTACAGCTTCTACTAAAAGGAAATACTGCGACATTGAGCGAAATATTTTGGAAATATTGCGCAAATGTTCGACATTGAGTTTTCACCGGAAGTACATGTTTAGAGATCCCTTGAGTATGAGAAACATGTTTTTTGGGAGTGGTCTATATGCATGAACAAAACTGCATTAAAGGAAAACTTGCAGGAAGCTTAAACTTAGTATTCCGCTAAGATGCAACCACCGCATCTGACATGGAAGGTATCGGGTAAAATCCACCAACCGGAAATGCGACTTTACTGAATTTCTTTTTTTTCAGTTTTTCCGATTTTCTTTAAATTTGGAGCTCATTGCATATATAGAAACGTATCACTTTTATTTAAAACCTTTTTCCGAATGAATTGATTCATAGATGGTTTTTTGAGGGCCTGTCAGTGAGGTTTGAGAGCGCTCCGTTACAAGTCCGCTCAGGTATATAAGTGTTAGCATACCACTTTTTTTGTATAGTCAGCCCATGCCAAAGATTTCTAAACATTGCAATTTTTAAGAAAATTTGTTAATTAAATTTACTTTTTTAATCCTAAGAAGCCTTAATTAGCTTAAAGATATTTAAGAATGAAAAGGAGCACAATTTTATGTCAGTGATTAAGAAATGGCCGTTTCTCTAACAATGTGTTTACTCTATCTAGCGTTTAAAATGAGGTGCTCCCGGATATGGGCTGCTTTGGAGTTAATCTAAAAATTAATAAGGGAAACAAATTCTCACGACTTTCTCTTACAGCAACTCTCCATTTTCTGAGCGACCAATCTTCTTAAAAATCGGAATTTTCATCAAATCTATTCAAGTAAAGTGATACTTCCGATTAACTACAAACTCAGGAATTTTGTATCAACATATTCAAATATCATGCGTATTAAATATCTAACTGGTAGAGAACCGTACTATATAAAGAAATAGCAGTTTATAAAGAAAGTCACAGCATCCCCACAACATACCATAAAATGAAATTTTCCAAGAAATATCTTTCAAATCATAGTTTATATATAGATTTCATCATGTTACTGTAGAGTTTAAATATTAATTCAGCGAAGCGATAATCGATTTTATCCAAAACCCCTTAATTTTTTTTTTTATAGCTCGTAAAATATATTCTTTTAGCAAGGGTTGAGTATATTATAAAACATATACATAATAAAATAAAATCAGACTTCAAAAACCAAAAAAAATTACAAAATATCAAGTTTAACCAAATTAAAAAAAAAAATCACTATAAACATTTACCTTTAAGAATGAAAAATAAAAACCAAAAAGTAATGAATGTAATAAACCCAACAAGCTGCCACAATTTCAGCATGAATTAACAATTCTCTGTTATCTATAACACAGATATGCCTCTAGGGGAAATGTGACAAACATTTTTTAATTTGAGGGCCTTAGAAATATAATAGAAAATTTTATTGATTTTAGAAACTGACTCTGTTACCAGCAAGTTACAAAATATTAATCCATATATATATAAGACGTCACTAACTTATTCCGAAATATGAAACTTCCGAAGATTATTAAATAGATTACATTCTAAAACAAAAATTTCCAAGCTATCCAAACTACCCGAATTACATAATGAGCAAATCGACTCTGGAGAGAACTTATAAACTGTCCCATTATAAAAAAGCCTATTAACCTTCTTTCCCATTAAACGCAACTGACAGAATATTCCAAGTTTGTTTATATGTATATTAAATATTAAATACTCTTTCCCCAATCCCAATCTAAAATACTTATTGTATTTAGAAGTCTCTGCCTTAGACATATCTTTACATAGATTGTTTCTACAGGGTTCAATTAGGGAAGAGAAATTATCAAAGAGCAATTTTAAATCTTGCGCCAACCAGACATCCTGTACCCCAATCTCGAATAGATAAGAACTAAACTCAGTGGCCTAATTAAAAGGCATCTTTTTGCTATCACTTAGCTGCAAAAGTCTATCATAGCACATTCTGGGGAGGCGGTCATTACTCATAGCAAGTAGTTTCCTCCACCACCCCAGCAGCCGTTTAAACACATTAAATTTTAGATGAATCCTACCAGATTCCAGGCGGACATAGAGATCAGGAGTGGAGAATATCTAACACTCCTGGAATAGCCAAAGAACTTTTAGTTAAAAAATCTGAAGCATATTTAGCAAATTTAGTTGAAGAGTAAAGCGGCACACCTCAATATGTAAAATTTCTTTGTACTTCAAGCTCTAAGTTATTGAGAAAGAATTTTAATCGACCTTCTTTTTTAAAAGGGAATATAACAGTTTTCTTATGGTTAACATTTAAGAGGTTCTCTTTACAATAAGAATCTTAAGTTTCCTCTGTACATCGTGCCACGAGAAGCCAATAATTGCCAAATCGTCGGCATACAGTAATAATAACTGGTCGCGGATATTGTTAAGAAAAACTCCTTGTGATCCTCAAATAGTAAAATACTCCACAATATTACAATGATACAAACTGAATAATAGAGGGCTCAGAATTTCACCCTGGAGAACTCCAGACGTTACATCTATCATCTCAGATTGATATATGTTATTATCAACATACATCGTTGCAGAATTATACAATTTTTTAATAATCCTGATAACCTTTGGACTCATGCCTGGTATAAATAATTTAGCCCACATCAGATCATGCGAAACACTATCAAAGGCGGAAATCTACGAACATCACATAAAGCTCCCTACCCTTATTTCTAAGATGGATCTTTATCACACACACATCACTGCATTCCCGTCCCTTCCGGAACCTCATCTGCTCCTCGGTATAATTTTATTCCCCTCAGCCTAATTGCTGACTCTGTGTAAAATAATGTTAATGAACCCATAAAACTTGTGTAAAATTGCAGTTAATGAGTTCACTAAAGCTATTCCGCGATAATTAAAAGGGTCTTTGGGATTTCCTTCTTTATAAACCGTTTTCATTCCCAACATACTCCATGAGGCAGGTATTTCTTCAGCGGACCATACCTTATTTAAAAGATTAAGCATATAATTAATAAAATTATCCGTGAGCAATTTTAAAACCCTTTAAAATAACCCCTTTTAAATAAAAGGGGCTCAAACTTGGTGTACCGTTTTGATACTACCAACCGCATCTGAAAATAAGGATACATACATACGTCCGTGGCTCAACAACCCACTGGTGAGTCCTGGCCTCCGCAACAAGTCTCCGCCAAACATCCCTCTGGGCAGAGACTTGCACTCTTCTCCCGTTCCTCGCACCGAGCAATGCAGCTGCGTCCCTAGCAACTCCATCTTCCCATCTCAACTGTGGCCTTCCAATTGCTCTCTTTCTGCCCATATAACCATATTTGGGTTCTGAGTACCATATTTGGTGGCTCCAAGGCATCCATCCTGACTACGTGGCCAGCCCATCTCAAACGGCCTAATTTGATTTCCTGGGCCACGTGGGCATCATCGTGCAGTTCGTACAGCTCTTGATTAGTACGCCTCCTCCACTGATCTCCTAATTTAATTGGGCCATATATTTTCCGAAGAATTTTTCTTTCAAAAATTAGGAGTGATTTTTCATCAGTTTTGGACAGAACCCATGTTTCTGATGCGTACGTGAGAAATGGTCGAACGTGGGTTTTATATAGCCTGATCTTAGTAGTCCTGGAGAGAAGCTGGCTTCTGAATTGCTTATACAAGCCATAATAACATTTCTTAGCCACCATGATTCTTTTCTTTATTTCCTGAGATATAACATTATTTGAATTCACTAGAGAGCCCAGGTAACAAAATTCAGATACTTTTTCAAATACATATGGACCAATGGAGACACTCGGACCTGGTTCACCTTGGCCAGCCACACACATATATTTGGTCTTGTCAAAATTAATCAGAAGACCCATCCTCTCTGCGTCCTTTTCTAAGGCAATTAAGGCCTCCTTTAAAGCCGTGAATGACCTGGCAATAATGTCAAAGTCATCGGCATATGCTAGTAGCTGTACTGACTTGTTGAGGATGGTGCCTGTGGTTGTAATTCCGGATCACCCATTCCATGGCCAAGTTAAAAAGAAGACAGGCTAAGGCATCCCCCTGCCTGACACCCTTTAGATGTACCAAAATCTTTCGAAAGGTCACCTTGGATCCGTACTGAACATCTCACGTCTTCCTTAGTCATTTTTATCAAGCATACCAGCTTAGCAGGGATATTAAAATCTTGCAATGCTTGATATAGCCTATCACGGTTGATGCTGTCGTAAGCGGATTTAAAGTCTAAAAACAAATGATGTATGGGAAGCACAAATTCGTGGCAGTTTTCGAGGATCAGCCTTAATGTAAAGATCTGGTCTATTGTAGATCTTCCTTTACGGAAGCCGCACTGGTATCTAGCACATACATGTTCGGTATAAGGAAGAATGCGGTTAAAAATTATATTTGAGAGCAATTTATATTTGAAGCACATGGTATCAAAGGAAAATAAGGATAAGGTGATCAAAATCCATCAAACGGAGGTGCAGTTTTATTGAACATATTTTTTAATTTTTCGCGATTTTCTTTAATATTCGTATACTATTTGGAACATTGATATTTTTATGGAAGTTTCTGAGAGAACAGTAATATGCTTTCCTCCAATGTACTTACTTCAATTCAAGCTGTGGTTCTACCGTACAAGACCCTTATTCGGCTGTATTGGCATACGCATCAGAAACCTGGACCATTTTAAAGGCAGACGAACATCGTCTGCAGGTGTTTGAGAGGAAGCTACTGCGCAAAAACTAAGGCCTAGTACCTGAAGGTACGATCTGGCAACGTAGAAAGAATAGAGAGCTGCATGATTTAACGAAGGAGCCCCCAGTAGTAGCTTGGATCAGGTTAAACAGACTGAGATGGGCGGGGCCATGTGGCAAGGCTAAGTGCCGACGAGATTTCCTCCAAACGGCTGCGCGAGACCCCGGATAGGAAACGGAGGGTTGGGAGACCCAGATTGCGTTGGCATGATGGAATTGTCCAGGACGCGAGGAATATCCTCGAACTGCGTAACTAGCTGGCGGCCGCTAAAAATAGGGCCAACTGGCGGAAACATATTGAGGAGGCCATGACCCAAAACACTGGGCTGTAGAGCCAGAGGAGAAGAAGAAGAAGAAGCATTGGTAGAATTCCAAATTTGAAGTAAAAAAACCAGTTAACCCGGAAGTGCGACTTTATAAAATAGGTTTTGTATATCTTGGAATTTTCTCGAAAACTACTACGACTATTTCCTTTAAACTTGGAATTATAACTGCACAGGTAAAAAGTTACTTCTCATTTGTAATTGTAATATTTTCTCGAAAAATTTATTCTCGGGAAATCTGGAGACTTTATGGGAAAGGTTCAATATTACTTACCCCCCGCCACTATATTCATGTCAGAACGAATGGGCGAAATTTGAACTTCAAACAAAATGTGTGGTTTAATATATAACTGAATTAGCAGCAATAACAGAAAGTCGGTTTTTTTTTGCAGACCAAGCACAAAACCAAACAGAGGGAGATGAAAGGTTTTCGGTGAAAATACTAGTTCTTAAATTAACACAATCTTATTTACTTTCTCTTATGACCGTAAGAGAAAGTAAACATTTTGATTAGTTTTTAATTAACATTACCTTATTTGAACCTATTTTCCCAATATAACACAGTACATATAGATCATACAAAATAAATGACACAAAACATAGAACTGGTTATTCGGTAAAATCAATGTAGAGGATAAGTTTGTTCCAGCCAAGAGGTATTAGAGAGAAGAAGGAAGTGCATAGAGTATTGTGTAAGCACGCTACTTAAGTCCGGGCGGAGAATGCTATATATAATAGAGCTGCGTGATATTTTCTTATAATGCCAACAAAACCGTTGGTCTTGAGGCAGGGAGTTAGGCTATATCACATGAAACCTTTATAGGTCGCCGCATATAAATAAGCAAATAATACATAGTCGTCAGTGGGAGTAAGATACATAATAGGTTCCTACAAAATCTGATTTGTTTCGTATTACACCAACGAAACATTTTAAAAAATCTAGTGTGACTCAACTGACTCCCTCTTTCCTCTTCCTCCTCTTACTGCACATAACATGACTTCTTTTTTAATTTCAAATTTTGTTTATCAGTTTTTAAGATAAATAGATATATACAGATGGTTGGGGGGTGAGGGTGGTCCAGAGCCAACCTGCTACAGAGAGGCAGGTAGAGAAACATTTACATTGAACAGAGCGCCAAAATATTGAACAAATACATTTGAATTTTAACGTTTTCCGACTTATCAAAATCACCAAGTATTCCAAGTTTAAAGCCAATCGTATACATGATTTTGTTTTTATTTCTTTTTCTTTCTATTTTTAGTTATTTTATTTTTTTTGTAAAAAAATGGAAAAAAAATCTAGTATGAAACACTCACACAACTTTCTCTTACTCCATTCTCAAAATTATAATTGACAAATTTTATAGTTTTGTGTACCAAATTTAATGAAATTCGTCGAAAACTGAACAAAATTCCAGTAAAACGCACACTTCCGGTTTACTAATTTTTCTTGAAACTCGAATTTTGGCCACTATTTATTTTTAATTAATTTTGTTTGCATGAAATTGTAAATCAACTATGATAGCACTTTAGAGAAAAACATAACCCCATCCCTCCCCAGAAAGGCCCTTAAATCAATTTTCCCAGAGAAATGTTTTAAATAAAGTTGTAGATCTCGGTATGTGTTTATATACGAAGCTTCAAGGAAATCGTCGTGACATTTTTGAGAAAATCGCGAAAAGTGAAAAAAAATCATTTAATTAAAGAGGATGTAAAACGCACTTCCGGTTAACCGATTTTTTTAAACTCGGAATTTCAACAACATATTTAATTCTAATTAACATTATTTAGATGATAGAATTGTCCATTAAACTGAAATAGCACTTCAGATGAAAACCTAACCCCACCCTTCCCTCAAAAGTGCCCTTAAATGAATTTTCCCAGAGAAACATTACAAATAAAAGTTGTAGCTCTTTGTATGTCTAGTTCATATATCAAGTTTAAAGAAAATCGTCGGAGCCATTTTTAAGAAAAACGCCACAAAGTAAAAACCAACGAGTAAAGTGGTACTTCCGGTTGAGGAATTTTGACAGATGACCCACTGTCAGATGCCATGGTGAACGGAATATCATGTTTCAACTTTCTACGGTTTTTCGTTTTTGAGCTATGCTGTTCAGTTACATACGTACACACACACGCACGCACAAACCACTTGCTAAAAACCACTTTTTTTGACTCAGGGACCTCAAAAGGACAATTCCGGTGAAAACTCGATATCGAAAATTTAACACGATTATAATACTCCCTCTTACTAGGAGTAAGAGAAAGTAAAAAAGATCTGTAAAGTCGCAACTCCGGTTGATGGATTTTGCCCAAAACCTTCGTGTCCAGGTGCGGTGGTATACCGAAACGGAATATCCAGTTTGAGCTTCCTGCGATTTTTTATTTTTGGTTCACTTCCCCACACACTAAACACAAACAATCGCTAAAAACAACGTAACCTACTCAGGGAACCTCCAAAACATGTGTTTCCGGTAAAACTCAATTTCGAAAACTTGACCCGTTCGCAATACTTACAAGAAATCTGTGGCGAAACATTCACACGACTTTCAGCAATACTTACTACTTTTCTTCAAACTTAGAATTTTAGCAACACGTTCGATTGTCTTCTTATTGGCGCTTTCAAGGGGTAACGAACCTGAAGAGGTTCACTGCAATATGTGCGAAACATCGGTTTGTAGCAAACCCGCAGGCCCAATTGTTTTTCATGAAAATGGTCCCGGAAACCTAAAAGATCAAGTAAAGTAATGCCTATTTTTGACGTGGGCTTAACAACCAACTACCAAATTAGGGTGTCCTAGAATAAATAGAAGCGCGGGGGGGGGGGGCCTCATTCCACTGCGACCTACAAATTGAGGTCTATTGTGGTAGGTGTCCTAATAGGGGAGCGGAAGTACATACTATTGGAATTTTTGTTTAAAACTAATATAAATTTAGCAATTACATACAAAACTCGAACTACTAGCGATCTCCCAATTTACAAGGCCATGCTGATAACCACTTTATCCATTCCGCCTCTCTGGAAAGGATAATTTTGCATTTCAAAAATTTACCGAAAGAATCCGCGGTTGTTGGAGAAAAAAAGAAAAAAAGAAACCGGAAATTCAGGTTTCAGATTTTTTCAAAATCCGCATTTTAACGCATATTTAATTTCTTATTAACATTAAACGGATGGAATCCTCGTACTATACACATTATCTGGCACATTAGAGGGTAGGTAGACTAACATCATCCTTTACCCCCCTCCAGCCCGCTACTCTAAAATGAATTTCCTAGAAACAATTTTCTAATAAACTAATAGATCTACATACGAACCAAGTTTAATGAAATTCGTTATGGTTATTTCGAGAAAATCCTCTCCTCCTTCCCCTCCCAAAAAAAACATTCTACAAAGTGTGACTCAGAAGCTGAGGAATTTTGGCAAATAACATCTTGTCTCACAGTAGTATGCTGTGACACCTGAACAAAAAATCTGAAATAGAACGTCTTGTGATTTCAAAAACACTTGCGGAGTTTCCGGCATCTAGTGGTTTCCTACAAAACCGACACTTCGCCTATATTTCAATGAGCTTCTTTAGAGTGACGTTATAACTCGGAATCTAATGGAACTAAAGAAACTCATTGCAATATGGGCCACACGCAGTTTCAAAACCAGGAAACTTTTTCATAAAAATAACCGCGAAAAGCTAAAAGGTTTTCTTGTAATTTTTCGTTTTTTCGAGTTACCTATTTCCCACAGTTATTGAGAGAGAATTATATCAATTACCAAAGTTCAGGAATTGCGGCTGTTGTGTTTGTTGTTTTCTTGTTTCCGTTTTTTTTTTTACAATTTTCTCGTTAAAAAATACTAATTTTAATTTAGTACATTAAATATGTATACAAATTAATATATACCTATCACTTTTGTTCGGGCAAATTATTTTAAACTTTAAATCTAGGAGGGGCTGGCAAGTGGTTTCGGCTAATTATTATATAATATTGAAGAAACTAAATATTTAGTCAAAATAGCAAGTTTGAAAAAACTATGTGAATTGCAGGAAACGTGTCCACTAGTAAAGAAAGTTCCATAAAAGAATGTAACCCATTAAACTGACCTATATATGACTTTTTTTAAAAAAAAGGATACCACAAAGACATATTGATGGCTCCAATATTTTTTTACTTTATTCAAGAAATATCCAGTGAACTGGAAACTCAAATCACTCTGCTGTACTTTGTTTCAGCCTTGCATACTCATTTTTATTTAATAGATTAATAAAATAAATTAATGTTTAAAAAAATATATTACATTTATATAACAATCCTATTAGAAAAATATAAATTAAACCTATAACTGAAACTGTCTAATTAATGGAATACAACAACAACAAAAATCTGGTATGAAACACACACAACTTTCTCTTACTCCAGTTCTCAAAATTATAATTGACAAATTTTATAGTTTGTGTACCAAATTTAATGAAATTTGTCGAAAACTGAAAAAAACTATTCAGTAAAAGCGCACTTCCGGTTTACTGATTTTCTTCACACCCGGAATTTTGGCCAACTATTTATTTCTAATTAATTTCATTTGGATGATAGAGTTATATAATCAAGTATGATACCACTTTAGAGGAAGCTGTAACACTACCCCTCTTCTAAAAGTGTCCTTAAATGAATTTTCCCAGAGAAATGTTTTATATAAAAGTTGTAGACCTTTGAATGTTTAGTTTATATGTGTAGTTTCAAGAAAATCGTCGGGCCATTTTTGAGAAAATCGCGAAAAAGTGAAAAAATCATATTTAGTAAAGTGTTAAAACAAAAGCACTTCCGGTTTTCCGATTTTTCTCAAACTCGGAATTTCAACAACATATTTAATTCTAATTAACATTATTTAAATGACCGAATTGTGTAATAACCTGAAATAGCACTTTAGAGGGTAACCTAACCCCACCCCTCCCCCAGAAGGGCCCTTAAATCAATTTTCCCAGAGAAATGTTTCAAATAAAAGTTGTAGCTCCTTGTATATGTAGTTGATGTATCAAGTTTAAAGAAAATCCTTGGAGCCATTTTTGACAAAAACGCAAAAAAGTAAAAAAGTCTACTAGTAAAGTGGTACTTCCGGTTGAGGAATTTTGACAGAAAACGCAGTCAGATCGCATGGTGATACCTAAACGGAATATTAAGTTTCAGTTTTCTACGGTTTTTCGTTTTTGAGCTATGCTGTTCACACACACACACACACACACACACACACAGACATTTGCTAAAAACCACTTTTTTGGACTCAGGGGACCTCAAAAAGGATATTTCCGGTGAAAACTCGATATCGAAAATTTGACACGATTACAATACTTCCTCTTACTAGGAGTAAGAGAAAGTAATTATATGGAATTTTGTGAATCATTCACAGCTTTTTCCGAGAACCAATCAATTTTCTCGGAAAAAAGTTTTAAACAGAAGTGCTAGGTCTATTTATATATACGTTCAGTTAGTATAAGAAAGTTTAGTGAAACCCGTTTATTATTTATATGGAGAAACGAGCAGGAAATTGGAGAAAGAAAAAAGGAAAATAAAACTTCAGTAAAGTCTAGCACTTCTGGTGAACTGATTTTCTTTTAACTCGAGATATGTGGTCAACATATTTATTTATAAAAATTGACTGGAGAGCCCTAACTTTACCTCTTCCTACCAGAAAACCCCTAAAATGAACTTTCTAGTATGCAATTGGCGGATCAAGTTTAAAGAAAATCGTTGTTGTAATTTTCGAGAAAATCCCAACAATAAAAATTGCAAGCAACAATCTATTTGATAAACTGGCAACGGCCGGTTCGTAAATTTTTACAATAAAACCTTATTTTTCGGATCATCTGTTAAGGTATTAAGTTTCAATTTCTGCTGATATTCACACACACGCACTTCTAAAAATGAAGGCCATTTTTCCATAATACTTCACAAAAAACATATATTTCAGGTAATAACTCAATTTCTAAAATTATACTTTCTTTTATAATCAAGCTCCTATATGAAAATGAAAAAAAAATATGCGAAATAGTAACCTGAATTTCTTTTAGTCGCAATTCTCATTTTGCAATTCGCTTTTACTCTAAAAGCTGTATAATGAATAAAAAGTAATAATAATAATAAAAGAAATGTTATTAATATGAAATAAAACACAAACAAACCCACAAACACATACAGACAAACAAGACATGTGCCAGTCTGTATGTGATGTAAAAATTTAATAATAAAGAATTGTTGAAGTGAAAAGAAAAGTGTAGCGTGTTCTTTTATTAAAATGTAAATAACAATGACCACAGTAAATAAATAAGATACGGAGAACGTAGTAAACATTATTTGAAAGAGAAATATGGTCACAATTGGATTTTTTTTTTAAAAAGTCAAATTTTTACCAAAAATTAATAAAAATTCTATCCAATTTATTAAATTTAACAATAAGTGAAAAAGCAAACCTTACATTAAAAGAGAAGTTATAAAATAAAAAACATTTTATTATTATTATAATTATACAATATATATTACACATATTATTATTACTATAAATAGTACATACATTGCCCTAAAAATGATAGTAAATACTATCAAATAAAATACGTAAAACTCGAGTTGTCTAGTTCTAGCACTGAACCCACGACACCAAGTAATCAGAGGTAAATGAACACACAAACAAACAAACCAGAAAAAGAAACCCTAACAGTAGCTGTGAATGTTAACAAAACGAAAAGTAGGTGAAACACCCACACGACTTTCCTTGCAACAACAATTCTCATGTTTTAAATAATGATTAAATGTTAACAAAACTAGGGAATCTGGGCATGACCTATATATTAACAGTGCTACTGCTTCAAGGCCAAAAACAGCATGTTTAGATCTTGCAATACAATACACGCAAATGATACGGGGTAGGGATTGGCCTAAAATCATATCTCTCATTAAAAAAAAAAAAAAATTAAGAAACTTATACCAGAAATTGAAAGCAATTCATTCATAACACTTCCGCGTACGAGTGAGATAGTGGACTAGTGACTTCTTCAACGGAAAAAAATAGAACTAGGTAATTTTGTAACCCCTCTCGTAACTACCACACCATAACACACTGGCATCTATTATCATTATAAACGTTTATATATATTTACCTGTTTCAAATTCAACTCTAGAGATACTGAAATACATTTATTTTAACCCCTACGAACCGGATCACTCGGACCAAAGCCGTGAACCTTAGCACTCACTGAATTAGAAAGAGGCTCATAAACATTAAATACACAAAGACAGAACGAAAAAATCTGGTGTGACATACTCCCACAACTAACTTTCTCTTACTCCAAATAATTACAATTGAATTAACAAATTTTCTTTAAAATTGCAACATTACAATGTTTACTTGAGCTGGCGCCATGGGTGGGACTTCACTTGTATACCTGAGCGGCCTTATGTGTAGCGCTCTATGTCAACACCAAAAAAGCTTGTGCAAATTTAAAGTTAAATTAACTGACAGACCCCCCTCCACAAATATCCCTCTAAAATCAATTTTTTGGAAAAATGTTTTAAATAAAAGTGATAGGCATTTCCTGTGTTTAGATAGTATACCAAGTGTAAAGGAAAGGAAATCGTCCAACCGTTACAAAGTAAATTCCCAAAAAACTCAAAAACCTATTTTTGATAAAATCGCACTTTCGGTTAGCACATTTTTTAATTTGGAATTCTATAAATGCCGCCCAGAGTAAACAGAAAATAAACTGTTCAGTAAAAACTACCGATCAATCGATGTTAACTTCAAACTCGGAATTTGGTGACATATTTAATTCCAATTAGCACTATGTAGATGATACAATCGTATAATAAACTAAAACATGACCCTTATACCCCTCCCCCGAAACACCTCTTAAATTAATTTTCTCAGAAAAATGTTTCAAATAAAATATGTAGCAATTTATATGTGTAGTTGATATAACAAGTTTTTTTAAAAAAAAGGTTGGACTTTTTTTTTTTGGAAAATGTAAAAAATAAAAATAAAAAAATTATTCAGTAATTCCCTAGTACTTCCGGTTGACTAATTTGACTATCAACTTTACTGCTGGTTCCTCTCGTAGAACTTACAACAATATATCAAACTAAACACTTTTACGAAACTAAAATACAAAATGTATATATTTCCGCTGAAAACGAGATATCGGAAAATGTTTGACACTACTTCCTCTTCCCAACGTGCTGTAAGAGAAAGGAAAAAACAACCAGGTAAAAAAATTGGTAACGCGGTTGTGAGAGTATTTCGGACCAGAGAACTTCTTGTGTGATCGCAATATCAAAAAAAAAAAAAAACCTGTTTCGCACTTAGAGTACCTTAAAATTGGCAAATAAATAAGGTAGCAAGTAAGCCAAAATAAAGTTCGTAAATATAATATCTTTATGTTCCAAAAAAAAAAAATTTTTACAAGATTAAAAAACCCACCTATTATTATTATTATTATTATTAAAATAAATCCTCTCATTTTCCTCATTCGTATAACAAATATGAAATTGATGGCAGAGGTAGTAAAAAAAAAAGTTTTGTTTTTTGAATGACGTACGTTAGATATTATGGATACGACCTTGCTCAAGGACGTTAACACACCGATAACAACGACCTATCATATCTGTTCCACTTTTTAAATAATAAAGACTTTAGACCAATTACATTGGCGATTTTATTACATACTATCAAAAGTTTTTATTTTTCGGAATAATTTGAATAAAATCATTAAAAAAAAAATAGTAATTCTTTTGTTTCATCTATTTATTTGTATATCCCTTAATATCGATAAAATAGTATGATGCGGTACTAGTGCGGGGAGAATCGATTCAAAGCTGTGTGCTTAAGTAAAAAAGAGGGGGTTTAAGCAGGTCCGCGTGTCGTTAACAGGTCACGAGGAAACCTTCGTTAGTTTAAAGGAGGAAAACTGCTCCAATGTACAACTTTTAACAATAAAACAATTCCCCTCTCTCTGATTACGTTCTATCTACCTTGATTATTAAAATTATAAATAAAATATATAAATAATTTATTTTATTTTTTGTTTTCTCTAAATTAATGGATAACTACAGCCTACTGTTATATCCGCACACTAAAGATGAAGCGAACTCCTTTTGGCAGTCGGTAGATAAGATGTGATGTGAATATGTGTGTTGGATCACATCCCTCACAACTTGTGCACTAAAAAGTTTAAAGTTAATCGTTTATTTCTTTTGTTTATTATAATTATTATAACTATAAATAAAATAAAACACGGTTTATTTAACCAAAACTATACAAAATATAATTTATATTGCATATGAAAAAAAAACCAACGGCTCAGCAAGAAGACGTGCTAGTTGGTATACTGAACACTAAACAACTAGCACAGTCGACCAGCCTGCACCCTACAGGCGGTTCCTTGTAACAGTATTGACTATGGGGAGGTTCACCTTTCTTTGGTTGCGCGCTCTCTCTACCTTCCAACACACACTATAACTTGTGCATTGCTATAATTTCGCCTACCATCCCTACAACCCGTTGTTTTTTAACACGTTCATGAATTCCTCTCACTTTTCATAACTTGTTTTTTTTTTTCAATTAAATATTTTATTTCATTTTATATTTACTTTCTCTTAACAAGAAGTATTTTGTGAGCCTGTCAAATCTTCCAGATAAGTTAGGGAAAAAGAGTTTTTTTTTAATTTCAATTGCTCTTAATCCTAGTAAGAAGAATATTGCGATCATTACAGATTTTCGAAATCGAGGTTTAACCGGAAATACATGTTTTTAGGTACACTGAGCATGATAAAATTGTTTTAGCAAATGCTGTGTCACAAAACATCTCAAAAACGAAAATCGCGGAAGCTCAAATTTGGTATTCTGCTGTAGGTACTAGCACCGCATCTAGTCGAAAGTTTTGGGCAAAATCCATCACCCAGATGTGCGACTTTGTTGGTTTCTTCGAAACATTTTTCTCGGAAAAAAATTGTTTTGGGGGGTGGGGAGTTCTGAGAGAACACTAAGCATTAAGCTTTTCTTTAAAGTGCCACTTCAGTACAATGTATGATTCTTCCACCTTTATAATATTAATTATATATTAGAATCATTGCTAGAATTCTAAATTTGAAAAAATCGGTTAATCGGAAGTGCGATTTTCTTCTTAAGTGTGTGTGTGTGTGTGTGTGTGTGTGTGTGTGTGTGTGTGTGTATGTTCAGCATAACTCAAAAAAATGGAAAATCGCGAAATGTTGAAACTTGTATATTTTTAAATGCTTTCATCAGTGAATCAGACAATAAGGTTTTGGTCAAAAACACTTGAACGTAATTCAAAACTCACTTTGTTTAAAACATTTTTTCGGAATAAACAGATTTTAGAGAAAGCAGGGAAATCAAATTATCAGGTTTAGTTTAGATATTGAAGTTAGTTAAATTAAGTAAAATTACGAATCAAAATAAATGTATATAACAAGTTTGTAAAATACAGTGAGAGAATAAAAGACTTACGAGTGTTTCATAAATAGAAGAACATCCCCCTCTCCCCTAAACTTCTTTAATTGAATTCCTCGGAAAAAAGTTTCAAACAAATGCGACAGTTGAAAATATGGGCGGGTCCGCAATGCTGGATAACATCTGGTATTTCAGCCGTCTTACCAAATGTGTAATCTTTGTATTCATAGTTTATAGCCATAATTTTATGAAATTGGTCGGTGTTATTATGGAGAAAATTGTAGAAAACTGAAAAAGGCGCAATTCCCGTCAACCTCGAAATTTTTCAATCTAGGAATTTTGGCAACATATTTAATTCTAATAATATTATTTACATGATAGAATTATATAATAAACTGAAATAGCACCTTATTGGAAAACATAACCCTATCCCTCCCCAAAAAGCCGTCTTAAGAATTTTTCAAATAAACGTTATAGCTCCTAATACGTATATATAATTGATATAACAATTTTAAAGAAAATCGCAAAAAAAAAAAATTAGTAAAATGATACATCAGGTTGAAGGAATTTTGATAAGATAACTTATTGTCGGATCGCATGGATTAACTAAACAGAATATCAAGTTTAAACTTTCTGCGATTTTTCATTTTTGAGCTACACTGTTCACATAAACACAGTGACCATTTTCTAAAAAACCACTTTTTTGGACAAAGAGACCTCAAAACATGTATTTCCGGTGAAAACTCATATCGAAAATTTGACACGATTAAATACTTCCTCTTATTACTAAGGGAGTAAGAGAAAGTAAAAAAAAAAAGGGACATGCAATTCGAGATGACGAATACTCTGAACAAGGTCATATGTCAATATATTGAAAGGGCAAGAGCTGAGATATTGTTATCTTTAAGCTTTACGTTGCTGTTCCCACCCAAAAAACCCCTCAAAAATGAATTTTTCTAGAAAAATATATATTTGGCATTTAGACGTGTGTATAAATACGCGAAGGTTAAAGACAATCTTTGGACTTTAAGAAAATCGCGAAAACCTGAAGAAAAATATAAAGTCGCACTTCCGGTGAAGGATATTGACTACAAAAAAGCATTCTATGGTGGTAACGAAAACGGAAGATCAAGTATGAGAGCTACCTGTGGTGAATATTCGTTTTTAAGAATTTTGGTTCCAAACGCACATCAAATCTTTTACACGATCATAGCCATAAAAGAAAGTAAAAATGAAAAAAAAAACCTACATTGAAATAACATTATAGAGGGAACTCTAAATCTCGGTAACCTAGAGCTCCCCCCAACAAATCAGTCGTGGAAAAATATTTCTAATAAAACAGGAAAACAGATTAAAGGATATTAAATCCACTTTACGGTAAAATTACGAAAAAATAAAAGCTGAAAAATGCATAATTTAAACTCGTACTCCTGGTTAAATCGATTTTCTTTAAATTTAATACTCATCTAAAATCTGAAATTACTGCTTTTCCTCCCCTCCCCAATCCAACAAAGCTTCAAAAGAAATTTTTCCTGAGGATTATTTCAATTGAAAGCGCTTATTTATTTGTAAATGTAGTTATTAAGAAAATTTTAAAAGAAAATCGCGAAAAAATTAAGTATGAAACCATTCAGTACAGGCTCCACTATTGGACAGACATTTTTGATATAATCTAAACTTGTCTAGCCCTCATCCGTTAAAAAATTACTCAGCGCCCCCTCCTGAAAACCTACTTGACGAATTTGTTTTATTTCATCCATTTATATTGCTATCTACGTCCAACAACACTAAGATATTGTTGCAAATAAGACACTTTCAAGCTTATAATAATTATAAAATTACTTATCGAAATCGACCTTAGTCGACATTCGCAATAAACACGGTAACGAATGATAATTAATACTGCAAATAATTTTAATGAAAATGGTGAACCTGGCGCGCTGCAATAATCAGTTTGTTAATAATAAGCTCTATGCTTGTCAACAGCATTCTTAAACCATCGTGATTAGTTATTTGATGGTCGCTTTCTTTTCTAAAGATGGACAAGCTATGGCATTGGAATTTGATTGTATTTTAAGGTATTAGAGAGGCCGGGAAAGCTTTTTTACACTTTTAACATAATCTAAATTGATTTCATGAATTATAAAAAAAATAATTACATGCACATATTTCTGCCGATGAATATGCTAGATTTCCTGACAATGTGCGACATGCTCGTCTGCCAACATTTGCTTTATAAGACTTGTCGGCAGGCTTGATCTGTTATAACTTGCATTTTGTATGTTTATTAGGAAACTAAAGTACTAAACACCCCTAAAAGCACGACTAACTTATCTAACAAAACAGATGAATAGTACGAGAATGGTTTTTAAAAATTTAAGTATCTTCTCCATTTTTTTTTATGCTTTCATCGCCTCCCTGGGTTTATTCAACGCCCTCCAATTTCATCTCAGGTTATTTCCCATCAATCGTTCCAGCGCCCAATTGCCCACTTTGGTAATCACAGAATCCTTCATGTCAGAAGACAGGAAGTAGGTTTCTTGCAACAAGCAGTTTCTTGATTCGTTGCCAAATGAGTTCTGGTGTACGCATGCGCGGCTGCAGAGTAGTTTGTGATTATTTTAATGAACGTTGCTGGAAGACTCTTTGTTATTTGAATCAAGTTACAGCGAGTTACTGCGCATGATCGATCACAAACTAGTTTCAAACTGCTTTAAGATTTGGTTGATATCTGATTTTTAATTTGAAATCGGTTTCAATCTTGTTGGAACGTATTTCTATCATTGCGCATGCTCCGGACAATCAAAAACCAGTTTTTAAGGCTCTGTTGGAACAAATTTAGTGCCTTCTACTAGATTCTCATTACGTCATGGTCTATAAAGAAAATCAGTGATTCATAAATGAGTGGGTCCAGTATTAGCTAAAGTCATTTGTTCCATTTTTCTTAAAAAGAAAAATTGATATAACTCACAGGACTCTCTTTGAAAAATTTTGTTCAAACGGAATTTTTATTACAAGTTGGACCTCAGCTTTACATAAAATTTTAATTTTGAGGAGCCATTATAATGATTCGTTCTTAGGATATAAGCTATTTGAATGTGACTAAATAGCAGACCATCAGGCGGTAGCAGCGACTCTAATACTCCCAACAAACTGAAAAAACTGGTGCGGAACAGTCTCATGGCTTTCTCTGACTGCAGTTTACAAAGTTTTGTATTGATGGATTTATTTATATGGGTATTACACAAATACAAATTTCACAAATATGTAATTGAAAATGTAAATATAAGCATCCGAGTAACAGTTAGGCAAAAAAGTCACACTTTCGATTAACACATTTAATTCTAATTAATATTATTTACATGAAAAAAATCGTATAATAAATTAAAATAGCCACTTAACAGAGAAACATCTCCAAAAAGCATCCTCCTCATATGAATTTTCCCGGAGAAATGTTTGAAAAAAAAATTGTAGCTCTTAACACGTATAGCTGATGATATATCAACCAAAAGAAAATCGTTGGAGCCGTTTTCGGAAAAATCGCAAAAAGTTGAACAAAATTAATTCACTAAAGTGATACTTCCGGTTGAGGAGTTTTGGCAGATAACGTTCTCAAATTTGTTCTTTTATTTAGGCTTCAATAATATATAGTTTATAGTATTATGTTTTTATTCAATTTTGGTTTGTTGAATGACTTAACCAATTTTTCAGCCTTTAGGAATCTTTTGATTATTTTACAGCATTTTTCATATCCCAACGTTCCGACGCTTTATGCGTCATTATCAAGAGATTTCATCTATTTTACATGTTGTTTGCTATTATGAAATATGTATTCTTCAATTTTTTCAATCTGCGGAACCAAAATTACCACACGAGAACTTCAACCGCAGATTGAAACAATTGAAGAATACATATTTCTTAACAGCGAACAATATGTAAAAATCAGAGATATGAAAATAGGCTATCATTCCGAGAATATGAAAAAAAGCAGGCTATCATTCCGTGATAGCCTGCTTTTTTTTTGTTGTCATCACGGAAAATATCTCTGATGCTTTCCAGTTCTGCGAAACCAACCACAAAAAATATGTAAAAAAGATAAAATCTCTTGAAATCGTCGAAACGTTGTGATATGAAAAATGCTGTAAAATAATAAAACTTAAAAATTCCAAAAGACTGAAAAATTGGTATAATCATTCAACACACCAAAATTGGATGAAAAAATAAAACTATAAACTAGGTAACTTTCTGTCAGATCCTATGACTATATCCAAAATGAAGGTCAAGTTTGAACTTTCTGCGATTTTCGTTTTTGAGCTATGTTGTTCATATATACACATACAGACATACATACACACAAAACGCGTAAGCGCGCGTCATACTATTTTGTATAAACCACTGTTACGGACTCAGGGAGGCCTCAAAGGATGTATTTCTGGTGAAAACTCTATATGGACAATTTTGCCACGATCGCAACACTTCCTACTAAAGCATTAGGGGAATGTAAAAACTTTTCTTCTTCAAGTATTTGGTATCTTGAAGTACTTGGTAATTAAAAATCAATTATGGAGAAACTACCCCTTGGAGCCTAGCAGGAAGGAAGTAAAAATTCGTTGGAAGAAATTTAACGTACCCTACTGTTGCTAGACGGTACCACTGCCCCCAGACCGACAGACAAACTCTGAAGACAGTGAATCAGCTCTGTTTTCGATAAACACATTTGAAAGGGCTAATTGCCTAGTAAAGATAATCCTCTCAAAACTTGTTGCATACAAATTATGAACATGCTGTGCATTGCTGATCATTTATGATGTAAATATGGTAAATTTGGTCAAGCGCTCCCAGAAATTTCTATCACTACTATTTTCACTGAAATTTCTATCAATACAATTATAATTTTTTTTTTCCAAGCTTTGAATTTTTACTCTGAAGTTTAATTGAAGAGGTAAATACAACAGAGCTGTGAGTAGATGTTGTTTCTCATCGCACGTACAATGTAATTACACTCTAATCCAAAGGCAGCGCCTACATCATTCCAAAATAACACTTGAAATCACAGATTTCCAATCCAATCTAACATCACAGATTTAACCAATCCAATCCAATCTAACATCACAGATTTCTTTCAATCCCAAAAATCAATTTTTCCAGAAAAGAAACAATTCAAATGGGAATGATTTGTTTGTTTATGTGTGCAAAGTGCATTGCAAGTTTTATTAAAAATTGCTGCAATCTTTTTTCCAGAATCTTTCCCTTAGTTGTCGTCTTTTTCCCTTAGTAAAAACGCACTTCCGTTGATAGATTTTATTCAAATTTGGAGTTCCCGCGTTACATTTAATGTATTTTTATTATATAGATACTGTTATCAATTGCAATGAAATGACCAAAAAAGCCTTTAGTCACCGTCCTGGAAGAGTTGTGCAGACAAATACCTCATTCTGACTGACTTCCTCCTCATTTCTGTGCACTTCTTGGGGAGCCAATCCTTAAAAGGATTTCAGCCTCCTGAAGGGTGTAATTGCGGATTTCAATTCCAAGAGTATAGGCCATCTCATTTGCCTTCTACGCCAATAGGCGCCGACATCATAAAGGGGATAACTCATTTCTGTCCAGGACGTTTGATTTGCTTTGCAACTTCCAAAACATTTCCGAACTGATAACTTATGGTGCTTTACTGACGGTAGCCTGACTATCGATAGGATCGATAACCTCGTTTCCGACATTTCCCTCAGAAACTGAAATGAACTGTGTGAATTTTCGCCTGGAAAGATGTTGGGTAACTTGCATCCAAACTCCAGTCTCCTCAGGAGCCCTCCATCCATCCGTGTAGCGGACCAATCGTACGATCTTTATTACTGATCAAATCGAATTCATTGCTCCACTTTTTCTATTACTCAGCCTCTTGCGAAATTTTTGCCGAAGCGGTCTTTTCTTGAATCATCCCATCCGCTACGGTGATCCCGGAAGAGGAAGTCGGCAGACACGGGTATCCACTCCCTAATGCACTCTTCCCTTCCAGTACGCTCCCTAGATGTCTAAGCTTCGCCTTCTTCAAGTAAAAAAAAAAAATTAGTAAAAGGCTGGATGTGCTTAACATTGTTACGTTGACAGAAAACCCGTTGGAGCTAGCTTCGAGATCACGGCGGAAAATAAACATCCAGCATGCTCTATTTCCGGCTCATGTATTTTGACCTGATAGTCAGCAAAGTGTACGGTTCGTTAGTTTCTTTTATATTCACTTTTAATTATAATACAAATTATAATTATACTGACATAAAAACATTTTTCTAAAGAGACTATTCTACGAATATTTTGAATTTAAAATGTACAAATTATTTTTACGTATTTGCGCAATGCAGCATATGTTGCAATCCTAACATCGTATAAAATGGAAAATGTAGTATAAAATACTTATGTATTTGTCATATAAAAGTCAAATCTAAACTCATGAATCACTGCTGCTTCAAGTAATAATAAAAATAACAATAAAGCTAAGCTTAAAGACAATAAAGAATAATACATAAAAAGTAGATGAATCTTATTTAATGACCTTTCATCCACTAAATCTGTTATTAAACAAGTTACACGACTTTCACGTCTGAAATTTACTTCTAAATAATAGATTTTCTACAAATTTGGAATTTTTACTTAACATTTTGTTGCCTTCAACTTATTCATTTTGGAGGAAACTGTGCTATTATTATAAAATGACACTTTTTAGATGGAACCTAGCATCAGTGTTCTCCCAACAACCTGGCACTCTACTAAAATGAGTATTCTAGATAAAAAAAAATTTTTAAAGTCTTAAGGGTAGTTAATATGTCAATTAATAAACCACTAGTATTGGCGAGAAAATCATGGAAACTGAATAATATATAAAAAGGATGAAGTCACACGTAACTTCCGGTCAACTGATTACTACAAAATCGGAATGCTGATATCAGATTTAATTTTTCATTTTAAAATTACATAGATGTTAGATAAAACACCATCCCCCATCAACATATTGGATTCCAATCTCTCAGTGTTTATCCAAAGTTTACCGGAAATATTTTTCTGACGTTCCCTTGATACGAAAATGTTTCTGGCTATAGTCTCTCTCTTTGGGAATGGTTTGAAGAAGACAGCCACAAATGTTAGCGCAGAATCTACAGAAGTATCTTGTTTGGTATTGGATCTCTAACAAAAAACCGTTGGAGCAAGTGGAAAAATTATAGGTTCTTTATATAACAAATTACTACTTTTTTGTTCAGAAAAGTTTTCTGAAGAAACATATCATTAGAAACAATGATACCGATAAATTAAAATTATATATCTGATCAAGAGATTATGAAAACTGAACCAAATATTGGAAACTTGTTCGGGTAAGAGAGGGGAATTTAATATATAACTGTATCACTTCCTGCAAGTTCATTTGTTATTCATTTTGGTCGAACTAAAAAATAACGATTACCAGCTAATGATCTTGCCTCGGTTTGTTGATCCAACGACTGCACTCAAATTTGTACAGATTTCGCTCGAAGCTATTGATCTAAGGAAGCAGGAAGTGCATCAAAAATTAAATTTCTTATTCATAAAACCAAAAATGCTGGTTAAAAAGTAAAAATATTATCAATTCCATGTCTATGCGGCAAGAATCGTATTAATATTTGTCAAGATTTCTGTAAATGTAATTAGCTAATCAAAGCACAACTGATGTTTATCATACATACTTCAAATGAGAAAGGGTTACAATACTTAGCATGTATGGTGTATCGGAAGCAAGAGCACTTCCCATAAGAAGGGATGGAGATTATTCTCCATCTTCTCGCTTAGTGAATAAGAGGCTGGCAAAAGGGCTATCCTAAGAGCAGTCACGGAGAATACTGGAAGATAAGGGTACAAGCATGTGGGAGCGCAATCTCCTTGTCTACTCCCTGGGATGGATAGATTAAATAAAGAAATAAAAATTTCTCTAGAGATTGTGCAACGAAAGAGATGAAGCAATAAATCCTCTCTCAATATAGCAAAGGAGTACCCAGATGAATCGAGCATCTTTGAAGGATTGGAGATAGAATCTATGGACCTAGAACCAGAAACTCGGAGTCAATGGGTAAGTTCCCCAGCTTCTTCAGGCGGGAATTCACGTAATGGAGATATTCAGTTTAACTATGAGAGAGGTTCAACTTTAAAAGAAAAATGTGATACTATCCGATATTCAGGTCCCCTTAAAGCCCTCTGTTCATTTGTTATCTGTTCGAAAATGGTATAGGAATGCCTCAACAAACTTAATGACTGCAGAAATAACTGAGAAACCGTCTATTGAATCCCAGAGCATTTTGGATAGAAGATAATGGAGCTAGCCTCGACACTCAGGCAAGGATGGGCGCAATAACTGTCATTTGTGCGGCCCTTCTGTGGATAAGCTGACAAAAAAGAGCTCAAGAAATGGAAGGAAATCAAGGAAACACTCCCCCAAAACCCTGAATTTCTCTGGACTGGGGCTAAAACTTTTCTGAGCAACTAAGGCTGGAAAAGGTATGAGGCGTACATAAGCCTGAGAAAAGAAAAAGGTCAAACCTGCTAACAAGTTTCTTCAAGAGATATTGTAAACTCATTCGTTGGTACATGAAGAAACGGGGTCTAGTATACGAGAGCATCTTCAGATTCTGTGGTGTCCCTGTTCTGTGAGTCCCTACGAAGGAGACTCCCTTGCACCCTCCTGACGAACTGTGATACTATCTTCCAAGAGAACATTTACAAGTGTGGATATATACCGGCTATTGGAGGAGAGAATATGCCCCAGATTCCGAAATGTCTCAGTGAAAGAGATTTTCAAGGGATAAGGGTTTGGCCATACTGCCTTCAGTAGGGAGGGGCACAACAAATCTCTTAAGGTCGCAGTGCACTGTATTCTCCTAGAGAAAAAAATTGAATGCAATTATCTTATCAAAGTAGAACAAACTGATAGTTTATGACACACTTCAAGTGAGAAATAGATTATTCACCAGTAATGAAATAAAATAAATTACTAGTAATGAAATAAAAAAAAATTAAAAAACAAAAGAAAAATTATTATAAGCATTACTTAGTTTTAAAAATGAAGTGAAAGAAATTATAAAGGGAGCATATTAATTATATCTCTACCTGTAATAATAAGATACTGGATATAGTAATATCAACTTATTTCTGTATTTAAAAGCATGATTGTGTCTCAAATTAATTCTAATTCCTCTTTCAGCCTGGATGACTAGGAAGCCCATTTATTCAATTCTATCACTTATAAAAAAGTTATCATCATTCTCTACGAGAGAATGTGCTGAATTATAATTTCTGCCAATATCAAAGACTTAATATCAAACAGGACTTTATTTCTGGCGAACAAAGGCCTAAAGCTAGGTTCCTTGTAGAGGGAAGTTGGACTAATCACTTCTTCTATTCCTAACGTTCTCACTGGCTAAGCTGAGCTCAAGACAATAACCAATTTGCGTAATAGATTGCAATAGAGAACAGAACAGGAGCGGGTGTTGGTGTAGTGGTTATGAGCACGGACTTGTAAGTGGGAGGATCCCAGTTCGAGTCCAGCGTATAACTGCTAAATTTTATATTTGTTTAAAAAATGTTAATAGTAAAGTAGGTGCTTCTGCCCCCGTCCACGGCACCTAATTTGGTAGTTGGACGTTAAGCCCGCCTGAAAAAATAGGCATTACTTTACTTAGAGAACAGAACATAAAGGCTCATTTATCGGAAAGCAACTCCCTCAAACTAGAACAATGATTATTCTTAAAGTATCCTTTATATAGTCCTAGAAGCTAAAACAGCACTACAGTAGATCTATTTGTTATATAAATAGTAAGAAATACTTCGGATTTATCTTTTTGATAGACACGAATATTAAATGTCCGATAAAGACAATTCTTCAAATTTGAAACAGACTGAAGCAAGAATTAAAATGGATCAAAAAAGGAGCAGAAATTTTTTTCTTCCCTTTCAGTCAAAGAGATTGTGTTGGAAGATTCCATCTTCAATGTTGCAAAATACTTCACTGTAATAGAAATCCCAATGGGTAGACGTGGGTTAGTAACTTCTTCAGGAAACTTGATTACGATATGCAGAGAAAACATTCAGACACATACACAGTAAATGTAGCTTAGCTTAGCACCTACCACACACTCTCACTTCCATCAAATTACTGGTAGACGCTAAAAACTAAACACAACAAATATAACCAGAAGAAGAACAATAACAGATCTAGCTGGCAGTGGAGAAGTTTCTATAGTCTTCTAAAGAAATATTCATGGCAAATAAATGTTATAGTCTATTACAACAACAATTATTATTGTTATTATTATTAGTTACTACTATCTAAACTAATGGCAAAACTAACTGATCATAAATATCCAATTAAGTAATAAATTGCGGCTATTGCTTAGGAAATAGTTCAAACTGAATGAAGAAAGAAATGCTTTGTAGTAGTTCTGGATTTAGACTTTTCTGACAAAAACAATAATAACACTTTAAAGTTCATTATGTTTACACCTAGAACGATTCACTTACTGGATTTTTCAATTAAAGTGGAATATTAATTACTTTACTTGTTGGATATTTAAACATATAAAATTAGATAAATAAAGAATATAAATCTGATTTAAAAAAAAACATATATCTTCTAAGTTTTAAGTTGTAAAACATCTTATTCAAGAAATTTGACTTGAAAAAATAATGAATCAACAATAATACGTTTGGTATTTAATCGTATTAACATGCATATTTCTGATGTTCCTGACCGGATTCCACTGTCACAGTCAAGTTATCAATTGTTGTGGTTGGTTCCGCAGAGCTGGAAAGCATCACGAGATAATTTCCGTGATAGCCTTCTTTTTGTGGTCGACCGGTTTCGGGCGTTCACCCATCATCAGGATGCTTTTTGTCGAACAGTTGACAACATAGATTTACACAGAGCAAATCTACGTTATCACAATGTTTGACAAAAAGCATCCTGATGATGGGCGAACGCTCGGAACCAGTCGATGACCACAATAAGAAGCTGGCTATCACGGAAAATATCTCCGATAAAGTTATCAAGTTCGTATAGTGAGTTTACTTTAACTTAATGTTTCGTTTCACGATGGATGAAAATCCGAAACTGGTCAGGAAAATCAGAATATGCATGGTACGGATAAAATACCAGATGTTATCCAACAGTGCGGACCCATCCACATATTCAACAATAACATTTTGGGTATACACAGGTAAAAACGTTGATACGTAAAAACGATACTCCATACTCAAGGACTAAATTACAAGCAATGATTTCCAGTTCGTATATTTAATTTTAATTTCTGCACTTCAATCAAAATAAAAGGCAATTATGTTAAAATTTAACATAATTTTTTTCAATTCAAAATATTTTGTAAAATAAGTTTTTTATATCTTTTATTTCCTAGGATTATTCAATTGCAATAATAAAATTTTTAAATAAACTGGTAATATCTAAATAAATAAATAAAAAAGCTTGGGAAACAGCTCTACAACCTCTTTCACATATGACTAACATTTTGCTTTTTATTTAATATAGGCAAGTTATTATTATGATGAGCATACTCCTATTATTTCTAATAAAATAACCTTAACTTACTTGTTAAAGAGTCACCCAACTGAAATACCCACTGTGAGAAACAAGAGACTTCAAAGTCGATCTATAAATAATATGGGGTTGACTGTAATAAGGGCCTAATTAACCTGGTCGTAATCAAAACAAAATGGCAAAAAGTAAGTAAAACGATAAATTTTTATGTTTAGGTGTTTTCTAATTGAAGTATAAAAAATAATGACAGTCAAGCTCTGATTTGATTTTTTAGAGGTTATATTATTACCTTAAACTCTAAATTCATTTGATTTATTTATTGCACTACTTTTTAAAAAGTAAAAAATAACTGTTAAAAATGAATAAATTCATTAACATTCCCATACAATATTTCAATAAGTAGATATTCTTTGAAATGATTTTTAAGGGTGCACTTTTAAGTCTCAGGTTCATTATGTTACTTCTTATAGACATGTATTTTAAAAAATTCACGTAATAAACTTGAATATTCCTTATCAAGTCTAAAATTATAAACATTACTTCAATATTATATCTAGTATGTTAAAGGCAAATACACATTATTAATCGCTGTTAAACGAACTATCATAATATTTGAGGATATCTCCCTTATTAAAAGATTCTTATACTATTTCAAGTTCGAACACAATAATTCTGATTACGATTAGGATTTAAAATAAAAAGTTAATGTCACTAACGTTTTTTAAAAATATTAGCTAGAATTAATCAATGACTCGGTAAAAAGAATAATTAGTGAAATTCAAACATGGACTAATTAGGAAAACTCAGTACATCAATTTTAACTGGAGTACATATTATCAACTTAACATTTAATGGACTTACCTTAGAATTGGAAACATGATCGGCAGGAAGAGATTCAGGTACAGTTTGCAATGTGGTCCTCATGCTAGCTGACATTTCTAGATATCTCAACACTGCACACTGTTATCTTCCTGTTCCCAGTTCCACTTTAAAAATCTCCGAAATGTTACTAGTGGTCCCGCTAAGTGGCCACTCGAAACCTCCCCTTGCCTCCTACCATCGGATTATACCTAAAGAAAACCACGATTAACACAGTTTCTTAAAGAAAAATAAAAGAAATATATAAAGATGTTCCTCTACATATATGTCTAAACAAAATGAATTAATTATATTCTTATGTATAAGCATACACCAAATTAACTTTATGGACTATGAACTTTGTTTTTAGAAAGTATAACAAATCTTTCAGAGGTCATTATTATAAACCCTTTTGATTAAAAATGCTTTACTTTTGCATGCGATTAATTAAATTTCTAAACTAGTTTTATTTTGTAACTAACATAATCTAAATTTTTAATGCAGTACCAGGTGATATGAGTTTACTCAAGCTTGTCAATGTGGCCACCATCTGTGGAAATAAATTTCATCGAGTTCATATGTTTCTGTGGAAATCAAAATCCTTATTTAGCCGGTAGTAGTAATTGCTGACGTGAAAAATCCCACTGAGGTCACCAACAGTGGGTCAATTTATCTACTACCTACAGCCTACTTCCCATTTACTTCCCTATTCTTAATAGTTAACAGATTACGGTTGGTTAATTTTAAAAACTTTTATTTACGAATGTTGCCAATAATTTTTACTACGAACCGGGATGTAATCAATTGCATTTTTAACGCCACTTAAAATATTAGTAGCTCACTATGGGGTAGACCCACATACACACGAAACCTCACTTTAATTTTTCTAAGCAAAGCGCCCAATATTAAAACGCTCCACCAAAATAATGGCACAGAACTGAGTAAAAAAATACTAACCAAAATTCAATACGATACCTTTAAACTTAACATACAATAATTTAAACACACTACTCGTTACTCACATAAAATCCAAGATGGCCGTTTTTCCTTCCCTAAAGCAAAAATAATGTCACGGCGCATCTCCTAAAGAGCAACTACTCCAATTGGATAGAATATGTCATGTCTACCACTACACAATATTAATCCGAAGTTAAATTTCAGTTATATTAGAAGTTTCTTTTTACTGGAAATCACGTATTCTTAGTTAATTTTCTCCCAATTAGAAACCAAGGAAATGTGTCATTAATTGGACATTCCACTTTATTTAATTATTACTTTTAAATTTCATTTAAGTGAATGTATTAAAATTTATTTTATTAAACATATAGAGTAAAGGACATCGCATTAGGTAAAAACTATAATTCATTATATCATTTTATTTATTTAAAAAGAAATTGCAAATGTCTATTAATTGTAAAGTGCATTACATATTCCAACATGAAAGTAATTTCATATTTAATATATTATTTTTTTCTGAACAAGTTACAAGGAAGAAATAATGGTTTTATGCAGTAATACATTTAAGCCTAATCTTTGGGAAAAAACAACTGCATTAAACATTCATAAATAAGAAGATCCGCTGGCATAAATGTACAAAATATAATTCTCTCAATCTGAAACACATAATGAAGATATAATTGCGAGTATAAATTTTGCCCAAAAAAAATATCTAAAAATTCCAATCAATGACAAATTCAAACCTACCTTATCTGAATGGTTTTCCAAAGTAGATCTAACAGTCTTTAAAGCAATTAAAGCTGCTGCTTGCTGAGGATAGCCTATTAAAAAAGAAAAATCATAAATAAATCTTGGTATTTGTATAATAAGAAGCAATGTTACTTAACCTACCATAAATTCCAGTTGAAATACATGGAAACGCCTGTAAAAAATGAAATAAACGCTTATAAACTTATAGTCTCCCTTAATCATTTCATAAACTAATTTTATAATAGAACTTACAATAGATTTTATATTTTCTTTTAATGCAATTTCCAAACATTTGTTGTAGCATGACTCTAGAAGTGCAGGCTTTTCTCCTTTGGGACCTACAGTATGAATGACATCTGCAACAAAAGGTGATCCTATATTAAATACTATTGAAAGATAAATGATATGTCGCCCTCTACAGTGAAGCAGATATTTTTAAATAATTGATAATTTTAAATAATTGATAATTTTAAATAATTGATTTTTCCGAAACTACCTAAAAAACTTTTTATAGAAAATTTTAACAGACACACAATGAAAAAATGTAATAATGATCTAATAAATACATTTAGCAGGTAGATGATATCCTCCGGTAAGTTTAGCATCTCCTGTTTTACAACCATTTAATAGACGACATTCTTCAAGGAGCTCCGGCCCAGCAGCTCGATGTATGGCTCCGTCCACTTAAGAAAAAGTAATATTAGTGATATTTTCTAGTAAAAAAGCATTGCACATAATGTATCTTTTACATAACAGTACGTTCACTTCAGAAAAAGTTAATATTTTAGTGAAATTATCTAGTAAAAAGGTATCTTTTGCATAATAATATACTAACCTCCTCCACCTCCCAAAAGAGAATTATTTGCAGCGTTAACAATTGCATCAACTTCCAAAGCAGTAATATCTCCACTGAATAAAGATACTTTTTTATTCAGATCACTTTTAGCGGGATATTTTTGAACAGGCAGTTCCTTATAATTTTCTTGGACTGAAAAATAGCACCATAGTCTTAATCATATTGTTTTCCAATTTAATAAATTATTAATTTTAATAAAGATTTGCCAATTTGTTCATGTATACTGAAAAATAAATCAACGATTAAATTTATATTTTGAAAACTTACGCTGATATTTTAACCGACTTTCATCATCTGCAAAATAATCGTGCCATGTTAATATAGAACCCAGAGTTCTATGTTCTCCTTTATAGTGTTGGCGTTTCTGATCCAAAGGCATTACAAGGAATCTGTCTGTATAACACAAGAACCTATTAAAAACATATTTTCAAATTTGTATGCTCAGTGAATTCATGCAAAATTTAACCTCTTTGTTCAAATACTTGAGCATATTCTGGCGCCAATATACCAAATGGAAAAATAGACGTGCGATTCACTATAAGTCCAATAATTTTACCTTTCAGTAGTTTAGACAATGATTGAAGAGATGAAACCTTCCTGATGGTCCGCAACTATAAACAAGATGTACTCAATAAGGTCATATGAAAAAAATATCGTGTATACATCATCAAAAATTGAACGTAATGGCAATTGTTTATACAAACCATAATTTTATAGGTATATAATATAAAGAACGAATATCCAAAATTTTACACAACAAAAATTACTTAAATTTTAAAATATAATAACTGTTCAATCCAACATATGTATAAAACATATAATTTAAAGTGATAAGATATGATTTTGAAATTTGTAACTATTTACAAGCGTTTTTAATATCTATAGAACATTTAAAACGCCAGAGATGTTTTTAACAGCAATTTCAAATTGAAACTAAGATTACAGATACGAAATTATATAACTCACTGAATGTTTTAAAATAATATACATAGACTTCTATTTTTATTTTCTTACCAGCATGTCTTGAAAACTTATAACTTGCACGATAACCTTAGCTTGCTTTACCCCTCTTTAAAGATAGCAATATCTGGGCTACGTAAATGCACATTGGTTATGTACTAGTAGTTAAGTTACTAAGAATACATTACGCAAAAGGGTACCGTAAGAAATATTGTATTGCCTCAATGAAATCTTCAGATGTCAATATTTCATACGAAAAATCTTGAAGTGTAAGAATATCTTTTTCCGAAATCTAAGTTTAAAATGCCAAGTATATGTGTGAAATTACTTTTTTCAGGTAGGAATTATATACAAATGAAGACAACCACATTTATAGAACAAATATCGAAATGATTCTAACAGGCCCTATAAAAATTAGTAAGAAACCGCATCTGTTGTTATTTATTTAGCTTGGACTGAGGTTACAGTAGCAGGTATCAGTAAATATATGTGTAAATCCAAGTTCCTTTAGAAATTAGAATGTATTCTACAAGTTAATAAGTTATCAGGAAGTAGTCTAATATTTTAATTATAGAGAAAAAATACAAACTGATCACGATGGCCGAGTCCAAAAAGAAGAGCATATTCGCTCAAAGGATGCAGAAGCGAAAAGAGCGTTTGCAAAATAATGTTTCTACCGTCAGTGCACGAAAAGTAGGGAAAAATATGTTTGGTAAGTGCTATAAGTAGATATTTTATGAACATTAATTTATTTTTCTGAATATGTTTTCTTCAACAGGCGATAAAAGTTATATAGTGACGGGAGAAGAAGCTACATTAATTCACAATGAAAATGTAAATAAGTTGTTGAGTATGTCCGAGGAAGAAATAATTCAGGAACGTGAAAAAATTATAGCTGAATTAGATCCTGATATTGTCAAATTTCTGCAAGGCCGTAGAAAGAAAGAAGAGAAAACAAATATAGTAGATGTAAATATGGTTGAAGATTCGGATTGTGGTACCAGTAAATTTACGTTAGTTTGTTAGCTTATTATTTAAAATATTGAAGTAATATTTCTGTTTTAATGTAAGCGAACTCAGGTTTGATTATACGACTTTGAAGGAATAATAAAGAATTGATTATAACTTTTTCTAGGGACAATATATCTAAATTCAAATTAGAAGATATAAATGAGGTAAAAGAATTAGCTTATAAATATCCTCATATGGATGTTGTTGAAGATGATAAACTAAAGTGGATTGGAGAATTACCTAATGCAGTGAAAATTCCAAAAGATCCTTATCCTGCAAGATTCAATTTTGAAGGTAAATATATAATTTATTTTGAGAGTATTGTTAGCTGACCTTTTTTAAAATAAGTTATCTTGAGGGTTAGTCACAATGTGATAGGGGAGAAATGACCAGAACTCATAATGTTGTGACGCTTCGAAGTTCTTGCTGTAATAAATGTTTCAATCTTTCAAATCTTTCTTTTGAAATGGAAGGCATATTCTTAAATAGAACAACCATATTATTCAGATGATTCTCCTATCAAGGATAATTGATTTATTTTCATTCAAATCTTTCACCAATATAGGTCGCCTACTTCCGTATTGTGATAAGGGTGAAGGAGTGTTACAAGGATTGCATAATCATGGTGATGAACAAGAAAGACCAGGATACTCACTTCAAGAACTTATTCAATTAAGCAGAAGTTCGGTATTACAGCAGAGAGTAATTGCAATCAATACTCTAGCAAACATTATGGCAAATGTAGGCGCTTATTTTAATTTGTTCATTCTTCAGTAAATTTTATTGCATTATGGCCTTGTTATGTCTTTATGTATATTTCAGGCAAGTAATTATGATGAATGTTTTGATATGCCATTGTTGCCGGCATTATTAGAAGCTGACACATTCTTGTTGTTACGATTCACTTTAGATGATCCAGCACAACCGGTCGTTGCAGCTGCAGCTGCTGCCATCTCTAATCTTATTGTTAATCATCTTGATGAAGTTAGTTTCCCTATAGGTGGTAATTTAATCACTCTCTACAGTATTTATGCATAAATATTATTATGTGCAAATGAATTTGAGAGATTTTGACAAAAATCTTATGCATTGAATTGCAGCTATGTTTGGATATACTTTTGGGGACACCGTTGGGAATTCAGCAACCATCTTTCGGCGTAGTTTTGGATGTATCAAAAGAAGATGTTGCTGAGCTCAAAGATCAAGAACTATTGAAACTAGATATTATTAAGGGTGCTTTAAGAACCGATCTTTTGACGAGGATAAAGTACGTATTACTTTGAATTTGAAAATAATCATAATACAATTATGGTAAAATGTTGGTTAATTTTATTAGTTATATGCACCAGCATCAAATCGTAATAAATATGGAATGTTTAATAGTGTCAGTTTTCTTCATAACGTTGTTGTTTTTTTTGAAGGTACATTTTAGTTGATTTATCAACAGGACCTGTAGAAATAAAACATATGTTGAAAACAATTACTAGGATTGCTCGGCATTCCTATGAAACTGCCGATATGGTATTTAAATACCCAGGACTTCTAGGCAAAGTGAGAACATTAGGTATACTAAATCTTTTCAGTTATTATTTGCAATCATTTTATTTCTCTCTTGCCATTTTCGCTGGTAATTATTAATCGAAATTTATATTAATAATTATTTCTAAATAAGTTTATTATATTTTCTTAATAAAGTGGATAAAGGTGATGAAGGCTCTTATTATCCGGAAGCCTTGAAATTATTTAGGATCTTAAGTGCACGATCGAATAGTCTAGCTGCTACAATTGCTTCGGAGTTTAGAGTCCTGGAAGCTTTATTTAGCTTTATTGCTGGGTATGTTTTAATAAACTTTGTATTTTTCATTACAATTTATGTTATTTGAATATTAGCGAATTGATAACTCGTGTCTTTCAGTGACCGGGCGCAAAGACATCCTGAAACGATGCAGTTGACATTAGAAAGTTTCTACATATGGCAGACGTTTCTCAATTACAACATTGCTCTTGAGACCATTGGGTATTATTTTTAACTAAAACAAAAAACAACTTAAATTTAACATTTAAAAGTGTTATATAGATTTTTATAATGAAAATTTTAGACAATTAACTCCAGTGTTATTACGTTTGCTTGATGCTCACTATGGCCTAACTAATCTTAATGGAGCTAATTCAGATCTTGAACATGGTACTGCATTGGTGAGCACATTCAGTTGTGCTACTAAATTAAAGCCAGGAATCATAGCACAAGCGATACCTATGCTTTTGAATTGTACACGGAAATGGTTGATACAGTACGAACAAGCAATGTCAAGATCAGTAAGTATTGCAAACTATTCTCAGTTTCAGAGACATTTTCCAGATGCTTTCCAGCTCTGCGGAACCAACCACCACAACTACTATTATCTGTTTCCTCTGTCTTATTTTTTACTTGATTTAAGACCCCCCTCCCACAAACCTCTGGCCAAACCTTCCATGAAAGTTCGAAGCTTGCCAAATTTTTGTTGAAAGCTGCAGCTTTCGTAATCTGGGTTCGCTAGAAATGTGGCAACCGTACCAAAAATCGAATCCAATATCACTTATACCAAATCGCTGTAGTGTGTTAACCAATATGTTGCGAACTACAAAAATCAAGTCTGGTGTCCTTGTCAAAGATTTAGTTTCGTAAAATTTTATTATCAAGGTCGGTAATAGACATAATTCCCTTTGGCCGATGTAGCAGCCAAACTTTTTAGTTATTCCACGAATTATGAAACGAAGTTTTTTTTTTATACCCAGGATTAAGAACTAAGATTAAATATTTATATGAAAAGTGCTTGTAAAGTTATTTTTTTATTTTACCATTTGTGAATCGTGATTTAAAAAAAATAAATGGTTCAGTTTCAGGCTTCAAAACTTGTTGGCGCATCATTAAATTTTTTCACATATTCCTACTCAGATTTTGTAAGTAAAAATGTTAACAAGATGTTAACTATATTATTTGTAGAATATTCTACATTCTAAAGAATACACTTAGTTCTTTATAAGCTCATTGTTTTCAATTTTAGGATAGCAGTGTAGAACTATTTCCTATTTTAGAGAATGTATTTAATAAATCTTGCTTCACTCAAGCTATGCAAAGATTAAGGTATGAAGTTTTTTTGTTTAATCTTTCTTCTGCATAATTTAACTTATTTAACTACCTTTGCTAATATTATTTATTGCATAGGAAATATTCCTGGTTGATTAGAGGCAAAATTGTATCCTGCCCTGAAAATCTACCTTGTCTTGGCTCTGTACCACCTACAGTACAAGAAGAGAGTTCATTACCATTTATCTATGCTCTTGCTACGTATCTGTTAAGATCAAAAAAATTAAAGGTATGATTCATATTTTTATTGATGCAGAGATTTTTACTGCTCTTACTTTCTAAGAAAAAATTCCGTGATTGAATTGAGTTTTCATAACCCAGTTGGGAAATTTCAATTAGAAATTTCTGTTTGGAGCCTGAAAAAGATATTAGGAATTAACAGAAGATCGAGGATCCGCATAAAGGATATGATCAAAATTTTGACCAGCAGAAATATGATTTTACTGAAGCTTTTTTTTTTTTACTTTCTCTTACTACGATAGAGACAGATTTACGATATCGAGTTTTCACCGGAAGAGTTTTGAGGCCTCCTGAGACCGAAAAAGTGGTTTTAAGAAAATGGTCTCTTTCTCTCTTGCTTTGTTCGAGGGTGTGTTTTTTGTAATTATCGGTATCCTCCATGTTTCACATTACCATGCTAAAGCCGAATTGTGTATTTCTATTGGCTCAAAATCGAAAAATCGCACAAAGTTGGCCCCCAAAGTTGTGCCACTAGTGGAAATCCTTGGCGATTCCAGTGAGGCTTTGAGCCAAACCTAACGCCCACATTGTGGGGGGTGGTAACGTGGTATCTGGGTCTCCCGGTGTCACAGCTATCTAAGGCTCTGGCAGATCTGCCGTAAACTCCCGTTGGTTTCATACTCTTCTTAACCTATTCCTTCACATCACACCTATCTTGTGAAAATTGCCGTAAGAGAAAGAGTGATGTTAATATTACACAGAAATGTTTTAAAAATGTTACTATATACTAAACATTTCTAAATTATCAGCTGATTGATGCCTTTATAAATAATGAGGAAGTAACTAAATATATAAACGATGTGCTAAAAGGGCAAAATGTTCGATTGTTGTGCGGCCATTGGTATGCAAGACAAGAAATATATCTACTTGTACAATTGGTTCATTTATACATCATTGCTGAGGTACTTTAATTTATTTGTTTTATTCCTAAACTTTTTTTTATTTTTATTAGATTTGCTATATATTTTTATTTATTTACAGATCAATGAAAATGAAGCATTATATCATAAATTAGCTTTTACCCTCCTAATTTCAATACAAAGTGGTGATAAATATCTGCTCTCGGATATAATATCAAAAGCAATTTTCAATTCAAAGTTTTTCAGGTAAAAGTTTAAGAGCTATGCAAGCTAAGCGGTCTGTAAGAAGTGAATTGAATTTCACTTATATACTGATTTTCATTTAAAAAGGGCTTAATTCAACTGTATTTTCAACATTTAGTTGTTTAGACATAAGAACCTTATTCTGATATCAAAACATATTCTTAAAGGGTTGTATTCTACATTCCAAATACCTGAAGCCCCATTTTTATTTCTAACAGTATATACAGTATAAAATAGTTTTAGATAACTAGATAACATGTGTAGAAGGAGTAAAGCAAAAACTGTTGCAACTTAGAAATTCTGTTGTGGTTCCGTTATGCTGCTTTGTTTGTATATTAAATATAGTCTACTATAAACTGTACAGTTTGCAAATGTTGGTTACACTAAGACCAAATAGCTTCGTGTATCAACTATATCCCATAAGGAAAAAAAACACTCTTTTACTAAATACAATTACTTATAGCCTGCAGAGATTAGTAAATAAATATGGTGTAACTGCCATACACGTTTACAACCACGCACAATCATTCCACACTTATAAATGTGTTCATTATGTCACAGACTGCGTCCATACTTGTGAATCAAATTGCCACAGTATATCATTTAGGTAACAGTGAATTTTGTTTGTATAGCCACTCCTTCCCATACATCTAACTGCTAATTTCTGGCCGCAGTAACTGTGTAGATAGTGTGATTCTTGGCAAATGTGCCAGTAGAGCTGGCATCCCCACAGGAATGTCAAGTTTTCTAACAATTGGCCTATCCATTTTTTACTTTCTCTTATTCCTAGTAAGAGAAAGTATTACGATATGCAAGATTTACGAAATTTAGTTTTCACGGGAAGTACATGTTTTGCGGTTCAAAAAAAAATGTTTTCAGCGAATAGTCTTTTACTTGCTATTGGATACTTCACTATTGCCATCACATGATTTGTTTTTTTTCTTGGAATGAAATGTTTAATTGTAAACTGCCGAAATGCAGCATAAATTCGAGTTTACAGCTTCCCTTTAGAGATTTGATGATACTGAATCGTACATCATTCTTTTCTAGATATAACTGCGTTGCTGTCTTTTTTTAAACACCTACAGCAGGTAGTCCATAGATCTTTAGGCTATCTACGAAGGCCTGCTGAACTATTCTTTGTAATTGCCTAAACTTCTTAACCCAGAGATACTCTAGGCTCGCCATTCTACCGAATGTCCATAGATCGTTAGGCTATCTGCGAAGGCCTGCCGAACTATTCTTTGTAATTGCCTAACCTTCTTAACCTAGAGATACTCTAGGCTCGCCGTTCAACCGAATGGGGGCACATATCTTTCTCAAAACCTTTCTTGCCGTCTTAATAAGATGTTCACTCTATTTTAAGAGAAGCCAAGCCTATTCCCATATGGTACAACCGGCCTCGTAATAGTTTGGTATACTAAGACCCTGGCACTTTGAGGAAGTGCACGAAATTTCCAGTATTTCTATTCGCACAAAAGCACCTATTTTTCGCTGCGATTATTGTTTTTATATCTGCGGCAAACATAGTCTCTAGATACTTAGTCATGTACGGCCGGAAAGTGGTGGCCAAATATCTAAATGCTTTCCATATGCTTACGCTATGTTTCTCGCGCCGTAAGTTATGTGTTTCTAATTTGGAGTCCACGAGCAATTTTGAGTCTTTTTGAGAATTTTCTCGTAATTTGGAGTTTGAAGTAGGAGCAATTCAAACTCCACTAAAGCTCCTGTCAATGCTAGAATTGTTCTTGTCGAGATAGCAATGTCATTGGCATAAGTCAATTGTTGGAGAGCCTGTTGTAAATAGTTTCTTTTCAGATATCAGATAAAGTTAAGCGTAGTTATATCAATATCCATTTTACGCACTGGAAATTAAAAAAAAGAATAAATGTAAATTTCAGAAGCAGTATAACCATTGCAGTGCTGATTATATAATTAATAATTATATCTATATTTTACAGACCGAATGTGGAAGTTGTTTCTTTAAAAATGCAAGAACTGCATCTTGAAAATGACAATGAAATTGATAAGCCACGACTTTTAACGAAAGCTTTAGAAGAGTAAGTATGTTTGAAGTTTTCCAGAATTATGATAATTGATTTTTGATAAATTAAAAGAATGAAGTTCTCTATTGTTTGCTGAATATCTGCTTACTATTTATATTGTGATTATTTTTTGTTTAGTATTAAACAAATTGAGAGCTGCTATACTGGAGAACTAGGATTACAGGGGCTGGTAGCACCTTGGCCTCCTGTAACGCTTACTGGACTTTTAAATTCAACACAATGTGCACTCCCTTCAGACTGGATTTTTATACCAATTCTTAGGCTGTATAATAATCAGCGGTAAATTATAACTTTGTTCTATTTTTATAGTAATTATTTGCCAGTGGGGAGAGGAATCTTGAATGCCTAAAAAGTAAAGAGTAAAAACTTAACAACCGGGGAAAACTTAGTTTAATTATATAAAAAATCGTTCCGTTTTAAACGAATGAATGAATTTTAAAATGTTAGTTTAATCGTTGTCTAGTTTTATTTAGATTTATTTTGTTCATCTTATTTTATATTTTTTATTTTTTGTATATTTTAGTATTTTGGTTAGTTAATCGTGAATAAGTCTCCCTCCAACAACAGAGTTTAAAGATTAGACCCCCGCGTCCACTGTAAGAAAAGAATTTGCCCTTTAACAACCCAAACACGTGTTTTCCCACCCATCTGGCCACATCCCTTTACCTAGTTTAAGAGTTTACTATTTAAAAACACACCTCAGTTAGTGTGAAGCTAAGTCTCTGTACGAGTCTGTGTTGGCACACTGTCTGGAAAACGCATCCTGAAGATGGGCGAACGCCCGAAACCGGTCGATGACCACAAAACGAAGCAGGCTACCACGGAAAATGTCTCTGATGCTTTCCAGCTCTGCGGAACCAACCACCACAACAAACATTCATCGTGCTCCAGTCTTTATGGATTTTGTATGTTTGCTAGAAATTGTATTCAGCAGAGTGTAAAATTTATGTTGTGTTTTAGTTTTCATTAGATTGTGGTATCTAGCCAATCACCAGGATAGCAACAGATGAAAGAAACCAGACATGATAAAGCTATAGAAAAAATTCGAGAGTTAACGCGAACTTCGACAACTTCAGGAAACGTATAGGATTAGGAATGGTAGAGTTGAGGGAACGTAAAGACTCTGCTCCAGGGATAGATAGAATCCCGTATGCTATGATAAGAAATATTGGCGCAGCCGGGAAGGAAGATCTTCTCCGGTTGTTCAATAGCATATGGGAGGCTGGCCAATACCCTGATGGTTGGCGAGAGGCAATCATTATACCGATCCCTAAAGAAGGAAAAGACCCTAGCGACCCCTCTAGTTATAGACCCATTTCGTTGGCTACCTGCTTGAGCAAGGTCCTCGAATCTATAATTAACTATAGACTGGTATTCTTGTTAGAAATGAGGACTTTATAGCCAGCATCAAGCGGGATTTCGCGGGTATCGTTCCACGTTAGATCAAATGAGCCATCTGGAGGCCTATGTGCAAAATGCGTTTATGCATAGAGAGCACGTGCTGGCCGTGTTCTTCGACTTAGAGAAGGCTTTTGATACGACGTGGAGATATGCGATTCTGCGGAAGTGTCACGAATGGGGGTTGAGAGGGAAACTACCAAGGTTCCTTCGTGGCTTTTTAGAGTCACGAAGGTTCCGAGTCCGTTTGGGGTCGGTCCTTTCGGACCCACATGTCTTAGAAAATGGAATTCCACAGGGATCGGTACTAAGTGTTACATTGTTCACGATGGCGGTAAATAGTCTAGCCGAAGTTGTAGGAGACCCTCTCCAAATTTCATTATATGTTGATGATCTCGCCCTTTATCTGTCAGGTAGTGACTTGGGTGAGGTCCGGGAAACCCTACAACAGGCAGTAGATAGAGTGGCTGATGAGGCGTCTGGGAATGGGTTCAAATTCTCTAAGACTAAGACGGTGTGCCTACACTTCTGCCGTTTAAGGCAAAACCATAGTCCCCCATTATTGTTGTTGAACGGCACACCGATCCAATATAAAACAAGTATCCGTTTCCTAGGCCTCATATTCGATACTAAGTTAAACTGGAAGGATCACATAGATTACACTTATAGAAAAGCAAGGAGAACCCTCGATATTTTGAAATTTCTTGGTAGTTACAAATGGGGAACGGAGCGGGAAATTTTAAAACGCATTTTTACTACACTTACCCGTTCCAAACTAGAATATGGAGCTCCAGTATATAGCTCAGCGCGCAAGTCACGCCTGTTATCACTAGACAGAGTTTATACTGAAGGAATTAGATTATTCACAGGCGCCTTCCGAACTAGTCCTTTACAGAGCCTTTATGTAGAGTCGGGGATGCTGCCTCCTCAGCTTAGAAGAGAACAGCTCACTCTGACCTACATCGCCGGAATATGGGGAAAGCGATTTCATAGCTTATTTCCCACCCTATTCGAGAGCCCACATGAACAAAATTTCCGTCAACAACGCACGCGGACGCGACCCCTTGGGGTCCGAGCTAAAGAGCTACTAGACGCGGAGGGAATAGAATTAGGTCCAGTAGAGGGATGGGGATTTACGCCTTCTCCTCCCTGGTTCCTACCTCTGCAAGCGTCCGTATGGACCTGGCAATTTATAAAAAAGAGGAGACACCACCCGTCGTCTACAGACAAAAACTATTTTTTTCTAAGTTTAAATCTTAAACTTTTATTATGATTCTCTTACACAGACTCTTATTATGACCTATATACACAGACGGGTCTAAGATAGGCGACGGAGTGGGAAGTGCTGTGTACACGGAACGAGTTACCATTAGTTGGACACTCCCGCATTATGCATCTGTGTACACGGCCGAGACATTTGCTATTTGCCAGGCCCTAGAATTAATCGAGAAAAATAATTATAAAAAATCTCTTATATTGACGGACTCATTAAGTGCACTAATGGCTCTCCAGGATAAATTCTCGACAGACCCAATGGTCTTAAATATCTACAGGTTACTGCTGCAATTAAGCGCGTGTGGTCAATGGGTGACGTTCGCCTGGGTGCCGGGCCACATTGGTGTGTCCGGCAATGAACGGGCGGACGAGGCGGCCAAACGAGCCGCCTCTACACAAACAGATGCTGTCACCCCAGTACGTCCCACTGACCTACAAATATATATGAAACAAATTATTAATAGAAAATGGCAACGTCAGTGGGACAGGATAAATGAGAAGTTCAAAGATATTAAACCGCATGTGCAAAGTATTACAGTCGAGAATTACCCACGGCATGATTCAGTAATTTTGACAAGGCTAAGGATTGGTCATACACGTGTGACACATGGTCACCTCCTTATAGGTGGGAGAAGGCCGAGATGTCCTCGATGCCGAGAAAGGCTAACAGTGGCGCACGTGTTGGAAGGGTGTCAGGATCTGCGCAGAGAGAGAGAGAAAGCAGGCCTGCCACATGACAAGCGCGCAATTCTACAAGAGGGTTCTCCTTATACAAGGAGGCTATTTGCTTTTTTAAAAGATATTAATATATATAGGTTCATTTAGGCTAGTATTTAGGTTAATTAAACATGGGTGAAGGAATATCGAGTACTTCACCCAACTAGGTTAGTTATTTTAGGGGAAAGGAATATAGAATACTTTCCCTTTGTACGAATGTGTAGGATGAATGTATTTATTGGTGTAAATGTATTTATTGGCGTGAATGTATTATTAGCGTAAATGTATTTATTGCATGAATGTTAGTGTGAATGTATAGATCAGGTTTTTTATTTTGGGGTTGAAAGAAATTTTATAAAAGTATTTCAACCCCACTAGGTTTAAGTTAAATTTAGGATTAGTCCATTTTAGGGGGTGCAGGAACATTTGTTGAAAGTACTGCACACCCCAACTAGTTTTATAGTAAATAGCCTCCTCAGAATAGATTATGTAGCTAAAGTGTACATAAAAATAAGAATGAAAATATTGATGCAACATGGCACCCAAAGTACTTTTACTCGTCGTGAATTTTATTCAAATTACTTGTGGCAATTAAAGGGATGACACAACAATAAATCCACACTCCCCCTCGTCGACTAGATTGATGATATAAGTGGGGACGTGTGGAAAGATTCAGAACCTGGGGCTCTTCCCCGCCTTATTCAGCAAGGTGTTGTGCAAGAAGCCAACTAGGTTAGCAGCATGTGTCATCCCAGATCGAGCGGCGTTAGTGTGAGAAAGTAAATAATGATTTGGGGGTGCTAATAACCACAGTAGTTGATGCGCCAAAAAAAAAAAAAAAAAAAATTGTTTCCTTTTGGGCGCCAATGACCATAAATGTTGACGCGCCTTAAATTAAAAAAAAAAAAATTGCTTCCTTCCTGCTCAAATTCATTTCATCCTTGCCAAGCAGTGTCACTCATTTGATAGCATTTAGCGAAAATGTAGGGGGACAAAACAAGTGTCATTTCATTGTCAAATTCTGGCTTCATGTTATCTGTAACACAATACTGCAGTTCACAAATTCCTAGTTTCTGGGCACTCATTCTAGAAATGTGACCAGAATTTTGGTATAATACAAGTGCTAAGAAGAATCTCTAACAAAGGGAGATATTTCTTCCAGAATATTGTGGGAAGCTTACTTCCAAGGCTAGTAAGAAGTTTATGGTGGTGAGGATGGCTCAAGAAGACTACTTCACTCTAGATTCTCTTAAGCGTTATTTTAAAGACACAGTGACTCGTATACAGATGATGTTGGGGTTTCACAAAGATTGAACCGTGGACCCTTTCCTACAAGAAAACTTGACTTAACATTTTTCTTTAATGAACTTTAGCTTGGCACGCCAAGCTGGAAAAGATGTACTCAGGTTTCCTGATCTGACGCCAATGAAGTGCAACCGACGATCAAATACCTGATGTTCAAAAAACTTGCAGGACCTTCCACAACTTGTGCCACCGGTGTTCTAGTATCAACTTCTAGGAGGCTAACAAAGTCAAAATTGTATCCAAAATCATGAGTTAGAAAATTAAAACGACGTAGACCTGGATGACCCAGACTGTGTGCTTGAATCTGAATCTGATATTGATGAAACTTCATGCTGTTACATTTCCCATCTATGTATTTCAACGTTTCATAAAATACGTTTTTCATAAAATTGTTGGTGATTTAGATTGTATTATGTACTTAGCACATTACATTTTTTGTCATTTTACTTTCCTCTCTTATTCCCCTCAAAATAGTTCAGAACACAAGGGTTGTAAGTGCTACATCTTATAATGAAATGGTTATTTGTAATATCATAAACTTTAAAAATTCATTAAATCTGCGATAAATTACTTCATAGGACCACAACTCAAAGTGTAAGTCAAAACAGATATTGTAGAGTTTCCATATAATTTTTCATTGTCACTTAACTTTAGTCATTTTTCACAGATTTCGGTATATGCCACTTATGCCCCTTGTGCTCTAAACCCCTCATAATGTCCTTTTACTTCAGCTCACAAATAATCGGTCTTAAGATGAATGAATGTTTTCTCTTCTATCTGGCAAGTTGTGCAAAAAAAAAAGAAAAAAGTAAAACCAGTAGCTGATACTAGAGATCTCTTTGACTGTAATGTCTTGCAAGAGTTCCAGCCAGATGCTTAAAAAAAAAAGGCTGTGAAAGTGTCAGAATTTTTTTGTCAGCATAATTTGTACATCCAACCAGTATTTTGGACTACCCACAATCCACTAAACTCATCGATAATGATGTATACGTGTAGCTGTCCCTAATGTATAGAGAGACAGCTATGTAGAGAGAGAGACAGCTCAATAGCGGTATGGACCAATTAAGAGAATGAGGCACCTAATTTAACCTTGCACATTAGAAGAGATTCTCATATGAACTATATTTTATATAACCAGACTAATTAAGGAATCCTTGGGGGAAGATATCTCCTCAAATCTTATAGATTATTCGGACCCGATTTAAAAGTAATGATACATTAGTGCCCTGAGCATAGGCTGACTATTCGAACAGACACAAAACTCTGGTTTACTCTTAATTTTTGGGGTAGCTATATGGGCCCAGGGAGGCTTTGGATAGCGTAGGGTTTCGCCCTCCCTTTCTTTGAATTAGTCTATAATTGGTTTTAATTCTGAATATTAATTTCTAAAAATTTCCTATCATTTTGATACTTTCATCAAATCATCTTGTTCCATATACTTTTATAACTTTCCTTCTAATAGAATATTTTTTTTTTTATATATATAAAATTAATGATTATTTTTATTTGTGTTAACAGTAAGGATGAAAATTCTGCTGAAATAGCTGCAAGATGTCTTCAATGGTTTATTATACTGGAAGAACTTTTTTCAGAAGTTTCAACTTGTTTAAGTGTAACTGCCAAATATTGCCGCTTGTGTTGTGTTTATCTTGCAGGTAGTTTATATGATTTGTTTATTAATTAAATGTCCACCCGAATTAATAATAATTTTACTTTTCGAATTATATGAAAGTAGTCATTATCTTTGCCATTTTTACTTACCAAAGTATTCTTGCATAGAAAGTTATTTTAAGTAAAGAACGAGAGATATTGAAATTACTCTTTTTAACAGTTTCGCTTGTGACAGGGTTTTAATGAAATTTCCTCAGGTAGTTTTTTGCAAAATAAATTTATTACATTTGTAGCAATTGCATAGACGTTACAAAGAAGGCGCAAGTAACGATAAATAGAAATAAACCAATTTATCAAAAATGCTGATATCGATAGTTGAAATCTATTTTTTTATTTTGAAATTACTTAGTTTATTCAAGTTGAATACGATGAAGAATAAAAAGCGTTATTTTTCTAACCATCCTTTCCAACAAGTAACAGATATGAAGAAACAGACAAATATTTGAGGTAAGATTTTTAGAGTTTCTGACCAATACCTGCATTCTTATACTTACCAGTCAACATTATTCAATAGCTGATGTTTTTGATGATTTTTGAAAACGTTAGTTTTCAAATTATAACATTTTGACACATTTTCATTAGGTATTTGAAATCCAAAGAAAGTAAATAAAAATAAATGTTGTTCAAACATTTTATCCAAGATCTGTAGCAGTTCATAAGTTGCCCTCGATTAGAGGTTGTATTTGGTTTTAAACATTAAATTATGATACTCCTCCCAACTACCCTAAGCTGTAGGACTAGAAAGATCACCAAACGTTTACATGTTTAGTATGTGGAAAAGAGGACAGATTAGAGTACTTCATTATGGTGTGTAAGTATGCATGAAAGCGCAGTGCATTCTTTAAAGCTCTATTAACAAACAAAAAATATTACCGCTACCGAGTTCTCTGTCTTGGCAGAGAACTGCAGAGCGATTTATAAAATTATTGTAACTTTCATTAATGAAATTAAAATTAATATAAAAAAAAGATGTAGTATGATCGCTTTTTAATCAGATTATATGTATGCTGGAAGATTTGTTTGTGTTAGCGTTAATATCAAGAATAACTCCATTCCTCTAAATTGTACTGGCAATTTGGTTTTTGCCAATGTCATATAAAAAAAATAAAAAATTAAGCACCTTTCTATGCAATTGTAAAAGAATTACGTTTAACTATCATAGTAAGCAATTATTGACGATACCTGGGTATTTACGGATTGTTTTCCGGATTCTCATCGTAATTGCTGAGCAAGCTCCTATTCGTTCTGGTTCTCTTGTGACTTATATAAGGAATAATTAATAGAAAAAACTAGAAAACTGTATTTAGGAATTTTACTGCTGACAGTTTTACTAAGGAAAGTAGTTGGAAGATTGGCAGTTGGGATGAATATCAGGCATGTGTGTCCAGAATAATCACTTTTACTGTTTTATTTTATTAAATACCGTTCATTTTAATTAAAATATTAAGGAATTGTATTACATTAATGCATTATTATTATTATTTTACCCTTGCGTAGTTGCAATTCTGCTTCCTGACATTAATCTCGGCCAATCACGCCCGTTTGTATTTACTACATCCAGATATTTAAATACAATGATTTAAATTGAAGTTTTTATACTTTTTTTTTTTTATTACGCCGTGAATTTGGCTATTCAGCCATTGTGTGTCGTGCGGCACCGTATATAAGACCAGTCTATACTAATAGAGAAACGTCGAATTTAAGTAGTTGCCCACTCTACTTTTACCATAATAGACGACATTTCAGGTTAAATAAGTGGGTGCCTCCGGAGATAGGTTTTGTATTAAAATTATTTTTACAATTTATTGAACAAATTTTCTGTAAATTCTGTAGCTTTAATATCATATTGGACCAAGTACTTAAAAGAAAAAATGAGCCATACAATTTCGTTCCGCCATTTTCAAGTTAAAAGCTGACAAATCAAACAAACAGACAAAGCTAACAATCTTTTCATTCACTCTGTGAATATTTCAAAAATTAACAAAATAAAGAACTAATTATTGAAAATTTAATTGAAACCTTCTTTAAACTTGAGTAATTTTTACAGGAAATGATTTATACAGAGATGTTACTCCATTACTTGAACTTGCATTGTATCATATCATGAAGTACAGTTCTCAGTTGGACTTTGAAGTTCCAATACCAGGACTAACATCGTTTTATGATTTGTAAGTTATCTCTTTCTGTATTATGAACTATTGAAAATTGTTAATACATTTTCTATTTTTAAATTTAAATATTAAAAAAAAGTTACAGGGAAGTTTTAGAACAGTTTGCATTTTCTTCATATGGTGATCATGTGTTTGGCAAGTACGTTTTAGTTCCATTGGCGCAGAAGTATAATATTAAATATAAGAAATTAGTATGGAGTGAAATGAGTGCAGTTTTAAGGGCACTGAGTACACCTGTAAATTGTGTAAGTAAGAAAAAACTAAATAATATTTATCATGACCGAATTTTCGAATGTTTTTAGCAATACTTCTTTTTATTGTGGGTTTACAGGTAAATATGGAATTTTATTTAGAACCACAGGAAACTGATCAAGATTTACTAATGACATATTTGCATGCATTAGCAACAGGTAATAGTTTATCTTAAGACCCGGCAAAATTATTGCATCACTTGGGATTTCAACGAAAATTATATTATTTAAAATTCGGTTTTATCTTGCATCCTCTCATTTTTTTATTTAGTTCTATAGGAATTGAGATTTCAGTATTAATTCTTGGGATATTCTCCCATTCCTCGATGTAACAATTCTGGGTTTCCTGAGAGAGAGAACTTGGAAATGATAGAGTCATATTCTAGAGACGTCTGAAGACTATTGTTCTTCGATGGGTAGATAGAGTGCAGCTGCTAGTCAAATCCATCGCGATCTAGAAGAGATTTTTTTATGGACATTCATCTCAGTGTTTGTTTATAGAACGTAGTCGTCAATAAAGTGTACAGTGTGATTTTGTGAGGTAAGAATTTGTGGTGGGGGTGGGCCGGTAGAGTTCACCTGTGGGAACGCTTATTCCGAGCATTTACTACAACAGCTAGCTTTGCAAGCCCTGTGTATATGTGTATTGTGTGAGTGTTAGGGATGTCATTCCTGTTGTTAGGCTGGGATATTAGCGGAGCCATCAAGATATTCCTGAAGAAGTGGATAGTACCCCTTTCTTACCTACCTTACAGAATTCAAGGCCTGTTGAAAAATACAATTCTTGGGTGAAAATCTTAAAAATAAATCCGCAACTACTGAGCAATCTTATGTGGTAGTCCAGCTTCGTAAAAGCTTTTACTTACGTTTTCTCTTCTTTACTTAGAAGAAGTATTTTGATTGTGTCAAAAATAGTAAAGGAAGTGGTATTTTTTGGATTCCCTGTTTACTGAAATAAATGTTTTTCATGAATGATCTGTTCGAGTGGAATTAGTATATCTAAAAAAAAAAAAAATCTGGTATGGAACACACGACTTTCTCTTACTCCTGTTGGTGTAGTTATGTATAAATTGACAAATTTTCTTTAAATAATCTTGGCAGATAGAGCAGTGATTATATTGTGGCCCTGTAGAGCTCACCAAAAACACGGAGACAAGCTTTTAAGATTTGAAATTTAACGCCATAGATTCTAAAATAAATTTTTTGAGGGAAAAAGTGATAGGAATTCATTTGTGTAGATAGTATGTGATGTTTAAAAAAAATCGTTTGAGCATTTTCGAGAAATTCCGGAAAAACAAAAGAAAAACATTCAGTAAAGGTCGCAATTCCTTTTGATAGATATTGGCCGAAGCCTTATTATAAGAAATTTTTTGTATGTTGTTTGTATAATTTATATAAATGTATTTATTAGATTGGAAGTAATAATAAAACCTTCGTGTTAGATGCGGTGGCAGTTACATAAACGGAATACCAAGTATGGCTTCCTGCGACTTTTTTTTTTTTAGTTATTCTGTTGACGCACATAGAGAACATTCGCTAAAAAGTTCTTTTACAGGCGATCCCAAAATACATATTTCCGGTGAATACTTAATTTCTAAAGTAAATAAGAAGAATTGCAAGAATCTCCAAACTTAATATTACGTTTCAGTAATAACCGGAAGAGATTTGACAAAAATGTCCAAAATCGTTGACCGGTACTAATTATACTGAATGAGTTTTTTTTTGTTTTTCCTTATCATCGTGAACAACTTCGCAGATTATTTTCTTTTCAACAATATGATCTTTGCGTTTCAAGATAATTTTGTATTATGTTCTTACTTTTTGTAAGTTTCAGTTCATTGTGAATTGAACTAAAATACAATTGATTCATATTGGAAATTAGAGCTTATAAAATATATAATACTTTCCTACTTATTACTTGCTTATATGTTTTAAATACCAAATTCTTATTTATAACTGATCTAGTCTTCGAATGTACCCACGAAGATAAAACAACGAAAGTGGGGTCTGCAAAGTTTGAAAACTACTCGTCTAAATTATAAAATGTACCTTTATATCATTGCTTAATGTAATTTTCAGGACGTATTAAGGAATTTTGGTGCCCTGTATTATACAAGGTCGCAGTTCATCACGTGTCCCGTTATATTAAAGAGAAATCAGATAAATGTGCTCAGTTGTTACAATCAAGAATTGTTTCTTTAGGAAATCAAGTTAGTTATAATCATTTTTTATTTTGTTTTTAATCACAATCATTTTTAAGGATTTTGTTAAAAGTAATTTTATTTACAGGAATTGAAAGAAGTACTTTTAAATTGAAAGATCTGGCGGCATATAAATAGTTGTGTTAGCAACAAATCAAGTAGTAATAATAATGAAAATTAGGTGTACCAACCCCAATTGTAGCGTTCATTCTACATATTTTTTTATTTTTATTGATGTAAATACATTTTATAAGCTTGTATCTTTTAATCATTTATAAAATCCATGGATTTTCATCCTAAATTATCATTTTATGTTTTTTTTTATAAACGAAAAATTTCAATTGTCCTCTTATTATGTGTTACAAGGGCTTGCACGAAACGAAGTCAATTAACTGGCCCATTTTACTGAAAAGTATTGTTTGTTGTTATCCCAGATTTTTTTTACTGAAGAAGACTTTCACATTTTTACACTGACTATATATAGTAGCACTTTTATTTTTACTTGAAACATTTCTTCAAGAAAAAATTGTTTTGTAGAAACCGTTTCATTATATCGTATATTTTGCACAACTACTACGTTGCATGAACTACTACGTTCATTCTAGATTTGCATTCAAACTTCGGGAAGCGAACCACCTGATCAGATGTCCTGAACTAGACGGCAACATAATCTACTATATATTCTCAACAATCAGGAAGTTTTGAGATATTAAAAAAAACAAGCAAGTGAGATGAACTTTTTCTTCTATACTACATATAATTGTTTACTGCGTGTAAACTGAATTTGCTCTGTGCAAGTCTGTGTTATCACACTGTCTGACAAACGCACCCTGAAGATGGGCGATCGCCTGAAACCGGTCGATGACCACAAAATGAAGCAGGCTATCACGGAAAATGTCTTGATACTTTCCAGCTCTGCGTAACCAACCACCATAACAATTAATTGTTTTAATTTTGTCCCTGAGTGTGGTTGTAAAATTGATTTATTTGTTTCTCGTTTAGTAAAACTAAAAACAAACTTATTATAGAGGGCTGGAAAAAACCGGCATATTGACATTAATGATTACTAATGGTTTCAATATGCCTACAACTGTCAGTTTATTGGTGGAGAAAAAACAGCCCCATCTTGAAAAATATTCGAGTTTCCGGGTAAAACAGCGTCAGTGGTTTGCTAGAAACCGACGTTTTGTAACGTCCATATTGCAATGAGCTTCTTCAGAGTCACCTTGAAAGCTAATGGAGCAATGAACCTTGGTAGAACAGGGACAGGGGCCGTTCCTTCGCTATCTTGGCTGTAGGTGATAGGCGGGGATTAATTTTCCCTTCCTTGCCGTGGGTGACGAGAGTTAAGTCCCCCATACCACTTAGTTGTCACCTTGTTCTGCTCCGAAAAACCATTAAACTCTTTTTCTCTCCTTTCCCTGATCTTGGTTTGTTGTTCCATTAGCTTTCAAGATGAAACGATCCTGAAGAGGCTCATTGCAACATGGTTGAAATGTCGGTTTCTAGCGAACCTCTGACGCTGTTTCAACCCGGAAACTCAATGATTTTCATGAAAAGATCATATACTCCTATCTTTTTAAATATTTTATCTGTTGATGATATCTTGCACTGTGGCTCTGCAACTATTTCCACTTCTGTTTTCTCCATTTCTTACTAGAATAAAAGAAGGTTTCTTACTTGCTTAGTGATTCGTGATATCATTTTTATTGTCTTTAATATTTTTTTGTGGGTTTTTGAGATGGAGACTGAAGTTGATTTATTAATTTATTGTAGTTCTGTCTTTTTATACGAAATCTTATATTTTTATTTCTCCCCTACGGTTTAAAGTAGATATGAGTAAGGCCCAATAATTTATCCAGCGCAGTGATTGTTTTTTAATATCAGAACTTTCTGCTTAACCATAGTACTAAAATACAAAAGTAAGAGCGGGAATATTAGCTTCGCATGCCAGCGGGTTTTACTCAAGGGGCATTGTAGACTCCTGAAGAAGCTGGACCTAGAACTGCAAATTCTGGGGGTGGATGGAGGAGACTCAAATACAACTTCTAACGGATTGCAATGCTATATTCGGAAGCCTGGGTGGTTACCAGGTGTTGGAGAAAGATGCACCCTCCTAAGAACCTTCCAGATCCTAAGATTCCTCAGAGATCTTAATCTGGAAGGAGTGCTGTAAGTGAGTGAGGTGGCACAATAGACCTCTTTTGTTCACAGTTAAACCCCCAAAAAAGAAAAAAAAAAAAGCGAGAATCGAAAGGTAAGAACTGCAGAAAGTGGAAGATGCTTGAATGCTTCACAAAGATATTTAATTTTGTTTCATGACCAAGAGAAAAATAATACAAAAAATGAAATGTTCAAAGTCACTTTAATTATTAATGTATTTTAGCTGATAATTTAAAAAATACAACTGCAGAAAAAAATGCCGCACATACAATCTACAAATAAAGGTTAGCAGCCATCAGGCAGTTGAAACACTTGTATTAATGGAAAATATTAATTTTTATGAATACAAGAACGAATATGAAAAAAAAAAAATCTATAATTTAAATAGGGGAATCTTTAAAACCCCTGGAAGCATAATCAGATCCAACGTTACGGGATGGTGGTGCAGGATAATCAGGATCTCCAGGTACACACTTTGTTCTACTGGTAATTATTCTCCACCCACCTTTTCTGGTCCAATCATTAGTGTTGTATTTGAAGTAATATGCTGCAGGATATAATATAGCAAGTAGAATAGCGAATTTGCCGATGACTGTCCTAGATGCGATAGCCAATTCTGGCCCTACAACTGGTTTCAAAACATTATATAATATATTCAGAGGTAGGCGGTATGCTCTTCTAATTGGATTATATAATTCTTTGTACAATTGTGGGACGTATCTTGGTTCATCTGGTGCTAAATGTTGATCTTTAACCCACTGTCGTCTCCAGGCCCTTTCTTTTTCAGTCATACCTGCTAGTCTTTGCCTTTCACGATACAATCTGCCTTGGATGGAAAATGATTGAACTCCGCCAGTATTAGATGCCACACTTGTAGCATTTGATGTCATATTATTTAAACTTTTTTTGTGTCAGATAACAGTAACTAGAAAAAAAGCCTCTGTGTTTATACTAAAGATGTTTTCAAAGTTACCACCAGATATCGGCAGCCACCTGAAAGGGTTTTTATTGTGATTTTGGGAAAAAACAACGCTTTCAGTCACGATAGTTTTTAGAAAATGATTTGTGTGTCCATTTAATAAATGGCGCTACTTTAAAGAAAGCATAATGTCGAATGTTCACATATTTCGTGTTTGTTTTTTAAAATTTTTTGCTATAATGATTTAAGTTAATTCACAGTTATATGAAACATATCAGTAAAGGTAGGAAAGAACAAATTTTTTGAGATGTCAAACATGATACAAATGGCAAGTTAAGAGAATTTGTCATATCAGCCAATTTTTCTTTCTTGAGACTGATTGTTTTTGGTTATTTACTCATCTTCATAATTATTTAGCAAAACAGTGAGGGAATTTGGATTACTGCCCTTTAAATCCAGAACTTCAGGAGGCACAATCTTTTGTGTCGAATATGGCCGGAAAGAGGAATTCTTGGACACTTAGAAATGTTCAGGAATAGCAAGGCTCAAAAATTACAGGGCAGAATGTACTTTACTGCAGGAAGAGGGACTTTACCGCCGTTATAAATTTAGTGACTAATTCAAGTTATGAAGAAAATATTCATGAAATCAGTATGAAAATATTTATGAAGAAAATATTCAAGAAACAATGAAATCTATAAAAAAAATGAAAATAAGTGGTGGCGCTTTAAATTTTTTTAAAATAATAAGATCAATCGAATCAAATAATTCTTCAAAAAAAAAGAAGAAAAATATGTTAAATGTTTGGTGTAGTACCAATGATCTAAACCTAAATATTCAGAAATGTTATAATGTTAGATACAGTAGAAGTAAACTCGTATTTAATTATTCAATAGATGGAGATTCGCTTACTACGGTGGAAGCTATAAAGGAATTTGGTGTATTCTTTGACATTTCTCCTTCTTTTTAACCGCATATATAACTGAAGCGTTAAGGATATTAGGTTTTATTATTAGACATTCCAAAGATTTTAATGTTTCTGTAGTGAAATACTATACATTATATTCGTTAGAATTTCTTTATAGTTTTGTCCAGATATTTGGAATCCTCATTATGCCCCGACCTAATTAAAAATATTGAAAGAATGCAACACAAATATTTGATTTATAAATTGGTTTAAAACTCAAACTTTCTCAATTGATGTGGAATATGATACCATTTTGGAATTGTTATCATTGGATACTTTGGAAAATAAATCAATAAATTTGATATTATTTTTCTATGTAATTTATTCAACAATCTTATAGACTGTCCTGAACTATGAAATCAATTAATTTAAATGTAGTTATATTACTTAGAATATAGAATCTATCTAATGTATCGTTCTGTTTTAATAATTCTATATTATACTATCCTATCAATAGAATGCAAAGACTAAACTAATTCTTTAAACATTGATATTTTCTTTGATCTCTTGGTAAAATAAGCCCGCAAGAAGTATCTGTTGCATGCAGTTACTTCGGGAGTAGCGACCCCACGGGTTACCACAGCTCAGTACTCCATGCACTTCATCAGAACAGTACACTATACACTTAAACTACATACTCTCTACACTTTACAGACAAGAACTAACACAGTACACAAACTAGAGTTTCCGTCCCTAATTAATTGGCGTAAGCCAAGGGAGAAAGAAAGGGATTAGCTCAGTGGTAGCGCGCTGGACTAGCAACGCGGAGGTCCCTGGTTCGAATCCAGCATACTGCCCTTAGATTTTCTCTTCAGGAGCCTCTCACTATACGGAGATGAGTAGTCTATAGTTAGAGAACATTGCATGGAGGCTGCCGACAGTATACTGAGAAGGCTCCGGGGAGCACAACAGATAGTTCAGGTCGCAGTGCGATAATCCATTGGTAAAATAAAACGTTATAAATTTTCGATATTTACTTTGTTAAATTAGAGCAATATTTAGTGATTAATCTTTTTTTGATGGTAATAAATATTTATGTTAATTATTTAAAAAGTATCCATATTCTATAATGTATCTATATTTTTGGGTATGTAAATTCAATATGTTTCTTATTTGTGAATTAGCCTTTCAGTCCGTTTTTTCTAAAATAAAATAATTTTTTAAACTTTTCTACAAAACTGTTTAATTTATTGATTGATCTTGAAAACATTATTTAAACATATAATATAGACATCTTCAATAATAACGGATATAACTCTTTATTTACAAATATTGAAATGCAAAAAGTAATACAAAGTAACTAATGAAAGTAACAGAACAACAGTCTATGCTACTCTCTATGCAACTTCAAAAATTTCTTTTGTGAAAACATTTGTACAAAACACAATGACGCACTGGATGAATCCTGAATTATTACAATTATTGTCTTGATCTTTATTTCTTTAAATTTAAAATGGACTTTCGGTAGATTTAAAATGATTTTCATCAATTGTGGTAAAAATATGCCCCTCACCCACTAGATATTCCAAAGCAGACCTATAAATAATATTTACAGAAATAAATCTTTATATTTAAGATTTATAACAACAAGATTTCTGTATCATTAAATTATAATTCACCTGATTTGATCTCGGGGCAATTTTCCTGTCATTGAGGATAATATTTCGTCCATACTTATTCCACTTTCGCTCTGTGACTTCTATAATTTAAAACACACTAATTTACATGGTGTTCTTTTAATTAAATAATTTCATATTGGTATATTTCAACAAAAATGACCATTTCACTGGTGAACTTTGAATTTACTAAGTAATGTAATCAATTGTTACTATACACGTAGTGGACACTTGACTGATAATATTGCTTCCTCTTTCAATATGTGCGCTTACTTCCGTCCAGGTTGTCGTTAAGAGAGTCGACTAAACGGCTAAGCTCCGTATGGTATTGCCCGGGCACTTCGCCAGTTTCTTTCCTACTGCCTTGCTCATTCTCTCTCTAGATGACCCCTAATTCCCAAAGAGCATCATCCGCGTCCTGGGAACAGCAGTCTTTGATTTGATTTGAAAGGAGAGAGAAAAAAACAATCAAAATTCCTTGAATGGGCACTGACATTATAGATCAATAAGAAAATACCAATAGACAAATAATGCCTTATACTCCTCTACTGCAGTGCAAGGAGAATGTAGGTAAGAGGATCCTGCAAGTTATTGGCCACGCGCTGAACCTGGAATAAACCGAGACAGGCTCCGGATGCTCCAAAAAAAGCTTGTTCTCTCTCTCGTTACAGCACATAACTTCCGGTTGCCTTAATTCTTTGTCTCCAATAACGTCATTACATGACAAAGTCGTAAAACACTTGTCTCTTTTTTGAATACTGAATTATATCAAGAGGATTTTTATTGAAGGAATATTTTCCAAACCAAGAAAAACGGCCATTTTTCTTTTTTTTTTGCTAGTAAACATTCATTTCTAACTCACCGATATTATTTCATAAACACGTCTAAATTTAGGATCCATATCAAAATAATTCAAATCGCTAGGTTTTTCATTTGCAGAACCATATGAGGATAGCATTTCCTGTTTGATTGGTTTCTGTTCAAACTGAAGGAAAATTCAAAGTTACTAAAAAAAGTAAACATAAAATAATGAAAATTTGAATGAAATAAAATGCCGAATACCTCAGTATTATCCATTGTGCCAGCTTTCAATGGTAGATGTACCACAGCAAGATAGTGTTCAATGATCTCATTAAAATCCGTTACTGGATAAATACTGAATATCATAATATGTTTAGAATCACCCTGCGATCTAACTGATCCAATCATTACGCAATAAGTATTTTCTATTATTGATTCAGGAGTATCCTAAAATTAAGTCATTATTAATTTTATATTCAGATACTTTGTAGAAATGATACCACTCCTTAGCAAAAGTGTCGCTAAAGAAAATTCTTCTTTTTTATTTTTTCATCGTTAACAATTTTCTCGGAAACATCACTAAAACTTTTGAACTGATGTATTTAAACACATACATAAAACATTATCGCTTTTATTTGAATCATTTTTCCGGAGAAAAATGTATTTTTTGGGAAATTCTGCGGAGCTAAGAAGAAAATCTTCCTGCATTCATACTACATTTCAGTACATTTTATTGTCCCATCACCTTGTAAAATAAATGATATGGGAACTAAACCTTGAGTAAAAATGCTAACTTTTATGCTTTTCTCGGAATGACGTCATCAGGTTCCGGGTGATCAGTAAAAATAAGAATCGCGAGCGGGAAGGAGATGGACCCCCGAATCGGTGGAGGACGCTTCAGGTGAACCTCCATCAAAGTAGGGATCCAATTACTCCAATCTGTGCAATTACTTCCATAAGGAAAATATCGTCCTAGCCCTGATCCAGGAACCCTGTCTAGTTCGGACAGTGTAGCACGACCAGGGGAAGCTATAGGTAAGTTGATTTATGATCGTAACCTGGATAACCCCAACACATGTATCTTTCTTAGGAGGGACATTACTTTTTTATTGTTAATGGAATTTTGTTGTAGGAATCAGGCGGTGATAAAACTGAAGCTACATTCGGCTAAAAGAGCAAGGAATTGATCATGGCTTGGGCACCTTGGTATATGACTCCAGAACCTCCACCCTAGGTGGGATGCTTAGGCCGTTGACTTACCTGCAACTACCTATCAGCTGCGATGCGAACGCACACAATACGGTGTGGGTAGCTCAGACACCAATCAGAGAGGTAAGTCATTCCTTGAATTTAATTTAGCTAATAACTTGTGCATGAGGAATGAGGGAAATGAACCCATCTTCTCGCGTAGAGAGGTGATAGATTTATCATTGGGGCAAATACTATGTGACTTGGTAAGAGTCTGACATGTGAACCTTCACCATCGGATCATATGTACGAGTACATTAGGTTTGACCTCCTAACTGTCGGCAAACCTGGGACCTACATGGATCCCAGTCCGTACGCCTGATTTTTTTTATTGTGACTCCCTTTGATGGCCCTTTGGATAAGTGATTTTACATAGTTTGTAATCATTTGTACAATGGAAAGTGTCTTATTTGATGTAATATATGTTTGTGCTACGTTTCTCAGTGCGGTACACTAAACCCAAATAGATGTATACAACAACAAACACTTCTTTAGCTGTATTTTATAAATATATATATCCTTAATGAAGTAGCTAATTTTCCATAAAGGCCTCTGAAATTATCATTTTTGGATTATGCTGATCACTCACTCACTCACTAAAAACTTTATATCAAAGCAATAACCACCGAAATAGTATATCCAGTTGAAAACTCTATTTCGAAAATTTGATAACACTAATACTTCCTCTGTCGGCGGGACGGAAGAGATGCGATAATTTTGTCCAAGATTCTTTATTAAACAAAATCAATGTATAATTATATTTAGAATATACATACCGTATCAGATTCTAAATATGATATACCCTCAATACTACCAGTTGCATCTTCTATTATATAGCTTACTTTTATTGATTTTATGTCAACCATTTTAATTATGCCAACTACTTTGACCTGAAAAAAAACTAATTAACTTAGTTAAAAGTAGTACCTTAAATCGACGAACTTATAAGAATTATAACTACTTACAACTTGTACTTCAATACCACTAATTTTTAAAATATCTTCTGGGCAATCTAAAATTTGTTTTATAGCAACTGGTGCAAGAGCCCTTGATTTTGAGCCACTCTGAAAAGAAAAATAATGACGAAAATGTTAAAATGCACAAAATAAGAGTAACTATGTCAACCATATTATCATTAATCGATACATTCAAAATTCCTCTACTATAATATGAATTCGGCACAAAAAAAAAATTATCAGCATTAGGAGGATGTGGATATTGGCACTTTTGGAAATCAAGAACTTTTAGAAAAATAAAAATTATAGAATACACTGAGAAGGCTCCTGTACGCACAATATTTTAGTTATAGTGCAATACCCCTTACAATCTTAAATAAAAGATTCACACGCCTTTTTCTTATTGCAAAATTTGGATTCAGAAATTTTTGTTAAAAGGCAGAATTTTTACTAAATCTATAGTTAACCCTTAATTTCCACCAGGTGGTGGCTGGAAATTTAAGGGAAACCTTTGGAGCTGTTTCCGTTTACCATCGCGTTAAACTGTTATTCTGCAAAATCGTAATTCTGATTAACAGCTTTTTTGTTCACATTTGATATTTAACATTCTTCTTAGCAATCAGAAAAATCGTCCGGTATTCATGGTGCATTTTAACATAGACGTTTGAATTCTACCCTGGAATTCTCAATGAATCAATTTCGCCCACAAACTTTTCCAAATAAAAATATTATGTAACCAATATATACATATAGTATGTACCAATATACAAATATGCAAATGGTTTATATGTAACCATATACAAATTTAAAGGTAAATCGATGAACCCCCGTTTTTGAGAAAATAGAAAAAAAAATTAAGAAAAATACTTTGGCATAATATCTTAATCCGATGATTCAACAGCAAAGTCACAATTCTGGGAAAAGTGAATTCTGAAGAATAGTAAGTTGAGTTCCCATCCTAAGTTCTACTTCAAAGTACGATACAATATTGATGGAAATCTTCATGTCGGATCACAAGGAATAATAACCTGCCATTGACTTTCCTGCGACTTTTTCTGTTTTTGAGAAATATTTGTTCCACACAGACAAACACACATGAAAAAAGAAATACAGAGAGGAATCTGTATTTTAAATTTAGTTGCCCTACAGATGGTGGAATTGTACTATATACTGAAATGGCACTTTAGAAAAAAACCTTTAAATTCTCTGTCAATATCAAATTATCTGTCATTATCTTTTGAATAAAGTAAGACTGTAAAACTAACTTACATATTTAGCATACTAAGTTTAACTAAAATCGCAGAAGGCTAAAAACCCAGTAGCTAAAGATGAGCGAACATATAAATATATATGTATATATTTTGTTTTTATTTTAGCTAAAATACTTTTTCATTCTCAGGTACTTCCAAAACCTAACACGATCATTTAATGCAGTTAGAAGAAGCACGCTGAATTCCTGTGTTACTTCGAACATACATGACAGTAAAATTGCAATGCAATCAAATGAAAGATAATACCTTTCCTGCAGCTGTAGGTGCTGGGCTGGAAAACATATTGGTAGTATTATCGAAGCCTCCGCCACCATCATGGTATCCTAAAATTCAATTAATTTCACATAAATAATGTACTGATAGGAAGAAATGTTAAAATACTCTAGAGCGTAAAACGCATGGCATGGTTGGAAGTACTATTGGCCTCCACCTCTACAACACTCAGTTGTGTAGGGGTGGCAATGAAAGGTCATCTTAGGATGAGGATGAGAACCTTTAAGGGAGGTCATACCAGTTTGACGGCAAAATAAGGCAAGCGAACCAACTTTTTCTCTCTAAAATCGATAAGACAAATAAGAGGTGAGGATTCGAGAGAGGTTATAACATTAGCATTAGCAATATGAGAGAGGATACACTCAAAGGGTTAATGGAGAAAAGTAATGGCATGGTTACTCTGTAGAAATAGAATGAAATTGGTCTGCCTGAGATGGAGCTTGGATGCAGAGGCTAAACAAAGGGAGATCTGTAGCTTTAGAGAGTATGGCCACTGTTTTCCAGGCTGAGATCATTGGTATCATTGAATGCTGCTGTATGGTAGAAGAGTGGCAGTCAAGCTGCATTAAAGGCTTTGGATAAGACGTGCAGGAGCTCCAAGTAAATGGGTGAATGTAGGAGAAGACTTAATGGCCTCGCTCAGAGGAACAGAGCGGAGCTCTTCTGGGTACCCGGACATGCTAGTATAGAGAGCGATCAAGTTGGCTAAAGTGGGATTCACACTGCCATTTTGTGGTCGTGAGCTAGCTATAAGCGTCACTAAGCAATCTGAGAGAAGTCAAACAATGGAGGAAAAGGGAATTAGAGAAGCACTAGAAGGATACGAAGGCTGTCTTTATAAAAGATTTATAAAAAATATAAGACAAGAGAGACGTGAAGTACTGTCTGAGTAGTTACAACTGAGGATCCTGGTTAGTGAACTGACTGGACACGCCTGGTAGCCAGCCGTTTGCACAAAATAGTCCTCCGTGACAAAATTGAGATGAGGGAGCTAGGAATACGGTGCACTAGGTCAGTGTTACAGTTTCGCCAATACTAGATTTCGCAAATTTGGGAGGGCAACACTCTCAAGGGAATGCTTGGAGTTTAGAGATAAATATATAAGTATTTTGTAGTCAGACTGGTAGACTGCTGTGGAACTCTTCTTAGAAGTTTTTTTTCCCTTATGGGGATAAGAGCCATATTGGCTTAGGACCCGCGCATTCTGGTACCCATCATTAACAACAACAATAATAATAAATATCGGGGCGGGTGTTGGTGTAGTGGTTATGAGCATGGACTTGTAAGTTGGAGGACCCCAGTTCGAGTTCAGCGTATAACTGCTAAATTTTATATTTGTTTAAAAAATGTTAATAGTAAAGTAGGTGCTTCCGCCCCCGTCCACGACACCTAATTTGGTAGTTGGACGTTAAGCCCGCCTGAAAAAATAGGCATTACTTTACTTTACTTTAATAATAATAATAATAATAATAATAATATTGTAAAATGGATGAGACTGACCATTCCTGTTTTACAGTGTCAAATACATCGGTTCCAAAGAACATTAATAATAAGAATCATATACAACATATACATTGGGACGTGGACTAGTGTAGATGTGTCTAATATCGCTCTGTATTTACAAAGAAAATAGTGGTGGATAATTGCTATATTTGTGAATTATTTTATTGTGAGTGTGTAATATACTGTTCGAGCTATACTGTGTTAAATTTGAAGTGTTTCAAGGTCCTATTTCAAAATACTGCTGTGAAAGAATAAGTAAGACTTTGACTCATAAATATCAATACATCTCTTATCTTTATACAACTGTACGCTCCAAGTTACATATATTTATAAAAAATTACTTTTTCTTTTTAATATATATTTCACTTTTTTAATTTTTTGAAATTGTATACTACAATTATGACCAAGAGCGAAACTAATTTAAATAATATTATGGAATTAATAAAACAAATGCATGTCGAGTTCTTAAAAAAAAAAAGATGACATACTGGAAAAAATAAAGTTAACAAATGATAGCCTTAATAGTTGTTTGAAAAAGTTTCAAGAGCAAATTGATAAAGTTTCTTATCTGGAGAAGCGAATTAAGTTTTACGAAGACGGTTATAGAAGAAATAACGTTCTCTTATATAACTATCCTGAAAAATTAAATGAAAGAGGCAGGATCTGGAAAAAGAAATTGAATCTATTCTTAGAGAGGTACTAAAAACAAATATTGATTTAAAAGATATAGATTTGGTAAAAAGAATTGGAAAAAATAAAGGAAAATGGCCTGTACTAATTAGGTTTTTGGCCCTGAGAAACAAATATGAGGTTGTAAGAAATCTAAAAAATCTGGAAGGAACTAATTTGGTTCTTTCAGAAGACTTTCCAGAAATTGTGAGAGCAGAAAGAAGAAGGTTATATCCTTTTTGGAAAAAAACCAGAGAAATAAATAGAAAAGCCTATCTCAGGTATAATAAATTAATGATAGACGGGAAGCCCTGAAAATTGGAGGAGCTCCAGAATAAGTTTAGGGATAGTTCAGCCTCATACAATTTCTCGCCAAGTGAACCTGACGAAGGTTCTGTAAGTACAGGAGTGGAAAACTTATCAGACGGGACGCTAAGAAATTGGGTAAAAGAAGGAAGATTGGTGAAAAGGAAGAAGAAAACCCACAACAAAAGGAATGCAGAAGGGCTACCAGGAGGGCAGCGGCTTTTTCGTTAACCGTAGTCTACAATCAATTAAGCAAAATATAGAAGTATTAATAAAAAAAAAGGCATGAAAGGAAGTAATGAGTCTGCTTTGTCGATCTTATCTTATAACGTAGCAGGTATAAAAAACAAAAAAGATAATTTTCTTGTCTTTAATTTTCTTAAAAATTATATTATTTTATTATTTGAGACATTTATTGAAGATAATGATGTCGCAGGTTGTGAATATTTTTAAAAGATTTTCATTTGTGGGTCTTACCGGCAAAAACGGAATTTTCTTTTGGTAGGGCAAAAGGAGGATGCATTTATGGAATTAAAAAGTCAAAATTTACTAACAATATGTGTATTTTTGAAAATTTAAATGATAATTTAATCATTAAAATTCAACAAAGTAACACCCATATTCACTTAATTCCGGGATATATAAATTGCAATAGCTGGATGACTGATTTTGAAAATTTAGGTAACTTATTTCGTAATTTTGAGTTGGGAAACTGCATTGTAATGGGTGATTGTAACGTTCGGATAGGTGATTGCCAGGAAATTCAAACAAAATTATATTATTGTAATACCAATATTATACCAATATTAGTAACTTACGTAAATCCAAGGATAAAATTTTAAATGTGAGGGGCAAGGCCTGGTTGGAATTTTGTGATAATAACTATTTAATTATTTTGAACGGGAGGACAAATGGAAACATTTTTGGGAGTTATGGGCTCATCCGTAATTGATTTATGTTGCGTTAGTTTTCCTCTTTTATCAATAATTAAGAAATTTGAGGTCTCTCCAAAAATTTTTTCTGACCACTGTCCAATAATATTAACAATAAAATCAGAAATAGAATGTGAAAGTGAAATTGTAACTTTGCCTCGCTTACCAAAACTGCCCTGGACACAAAAATGATAATTTTAAATATAAAAAGAAATTAGATATTGAGTTGGATAAAAATATCAGTTTGAATAATGACCCCAAACAGTCAATATTAACTCTTATAGATTGTATTAAAAATGCTGCATCGGTAAACATAAATAAACAGTTGTTGTGGTGATATTTACCACGGAAAATATCTCTGATAAATAAACAGCGTAAATTCTTATATAAGAAGAATGAATGGTACGATTGGCAGTGTTTTTATGAAAGTAAAAAGTGTTTTAAATTATTAAATGTTTGGCTATTAAAAAATATTTATTTAGAAAGTATAAAGAATTATAAGCGTCTTTTAAAAACGAAGCAATCAGCCTACTCTATCTCTGTTAATGAAAATTTTAAACATGTGAAAGATTCGAAGCAGTTTTGGAATTCCGTGAAGGTGTTGATGAAACAACATTATACTTATAATAAAACTATAGAAATAGAACATTTTAAACTGCATTTTGAAAAGTTGTATAACCCTTCTGTTGCCGCTCCGACAATATTGTACGCCCAACCGCTATTAACTGATAAGTTACTGGATGATGATTTCCCTGTACCTGAGTTACAAGATGTACTAATAAATAAAGCCAAAAATGGGAGGGCCCAAAGTATCTCGGGCTTCTTCTGATGCCTTCACTGCCCGTTAATTTACTTTAAAAGAAAAATTAGTATTGCCTAAATTTGCCCTGAATTGTACCTGGTCGAAATTAATAGCTAACCCGCATATCCCTTTAAACTCAAAATACAGACTGTTTCATGCCACATCTCGCACTGTTATGTGCTATGCTGCCCAAGTGTGGGGTTATAGACAGTATGATTGTATGGAAAAATTACAAAGGTTCTTTCTTAAAAAATTATTCCAACTTCCTACAAATACACCAAATTATATGTTGCAGTTAGAATTAGGAAAAAATGAAATGTACATTTATACCTTAAGATTGCACTTTAACTATAAAATGAAAATTCTTAAATTGCCGAAGGTAGGTTACCAAAACTTATAGCTTCATTTGTCATTTCGATAAAATGATTTTGGTTCAATACTTGGAAAAATTTAGGTGAAAAATTCCAGTTGCAGTTGGAAGATTTTAGTTCTAATTCTTTGGAATCGTGGAAGGCGATATTAAATCAATTAGAAAGTGAATGCAGAAGTAAAGCATTAGCAGGTCACATCATAAAATCTACCCAAATTTAAATTATAACTGTAGTTATTTAACAAATTAATATTAAAAGCACGGACGGAAACATTAAATTTGAATTATAGACCATTTAATACAGATCTACCTCAGTTATGTAATTTGAAACAAGTAGAGGACGTTATTCACTTCATATCTAGTTGCCCAGTCTTATCTAGCTACAGATTAAAATATTTGGTAAGAAGGTTCTTAACGAATTAGAACTCTGTAGATATCTGAACGGTGAAAATTGGAATATCCTTTGTAAATACTTGAAAGATTCTCTCTTATATAGACAATTTTTAGTTAATGAATTTAATTATTAATAATAAGGTTTTATTTTTTATTTATGTATGTATTTTTTATCATCCGTATGTGATTATAAGTATTGTATTATTAAAGGAATAGTTGTTTTCTTTTTTTCATTTATTTTGTATTGTTTTTTTCTTCTGTATTTGTTGTATTTTGCAGTAATAATTGTAAATATGCAACTCAGCAGACGGAGAAAAATCTCCATGCATTTTGTGTTTATCTCTTTTTTCTAGTTTATTAAGCGACATATATGTATTTTTACTAAATTAAACACTATTATTATTATAACATATACGCCTTCATTATACTCGTACAGAATTTTTTTCCCCTTATTTTAGAATATTACAAGTAACTATTATTTATGGTACAAATACTAGAGAAATTTCGGCAGCAAAAACAATTTAATTAACAGAATGCAGGGGCTGTCGACAGACAACTACTATATAATTCCTTTCATTAAAACCGGAATTTGAGAGTATCTGGTCTACGCCTCTTCAGTCGGTAAGAAGGTAGGCAGAAATCTAACAGACAGTTGAGGATTCAGGGCATTGGTAAATAATTTGGTAATTATTTACATTCATTACGGAATTTTTACGTCATCTGGACAGCTTTATTACTTAACTTATACAGGGAAGGTTTACGAACACTCGTAGTACCCCATAGTGCGAGTTCATAGATTTCAGTATGATTCCGAAGTGAGGGATAGATTTATGATCTCTTTTATTTGTGAGGGATAGATTTAATATTTGTCTATGAGTTTGAAGAGAGTTTTCCTAACTTTTTATCAGACTTGTTGGTCCTAGAAGGCTCAATTATTTAAAAAAAATATTAATTATAACTGACTTATTATCCATAAATACTTTGTCTGTCGGATGAATTTAAAAAAAAAAAAAGACATTTTATTTGTTTTTACATTAACCATTTCAATTTATACTAAAGGCAGAAAACAAAACGACATATTGACAACAGTACTTAAAAAATATTTCAGAGTTCTATTAAGACTTTGTCAAACTTCAATTAAATTTGTCTTATTAGTGATTTGGCAAAATATAACTCACCTGTCTCATCATTCCACATTATATTATTATTATTTAATAAGGACTAAATCTGTAAAGACGATTCACTTCTAACTTGCTTGTCTGTACGTTGTGGTATTCAAAATATAGTTAAACGTACCTTAGCTGAAGGTTTAACAAATTATAGGTTATTAATGTAATTACCGCCAACGACCACATTTCTCAATCCTCCACTTAACTGCAACTCGGCTTACTACCATCGAAGCAGCACTATCTCGTATTTGTTCCCTATGTATGCTTTCGAGGAACAGGTTATGATAGTTCATTTGATTTTTGAAAAATTATCTTGAAGACGCAATTATTTAACGTGGATTATGTTATTCACCAAAGACAAGAAAGTGAAAATAATTTTTGTGAGTATTAATAATAAGTATGAATACCTATGTCTTTTTACAATAATTAGTTGTAATTTTTTCATTATTTGCTTACCTCTCAGAATGAAGAAGATGTTCCTTATGAAGAAGAAATACTGCGGAATCCATACTCAATTAAACACTGGCTTAGATACATTGAACATAAAAAAGATGCACCTAAGCATGGAGTGAATATAATTTATGAAAGGGCCCTTAAGGAATTGCCAGGAAGGTAAGTTGGTTACTTGGATGTCAGAAGTATAGCTTTTAAACCTACAGCTTGCTGTAATTCCTTTAATGATTTCAAAACAGTTGAATTTCTAATATCAGATAATTTCCAGTTATAAACTATGGTACAATTATCTAAAATTGAGGAAGAGGCAGATAAAAGGAAGATGTATTACAGATCCTTCGTATGAGAATCTAAACAATACCTTCGAACGCGCGTTGGTTTTCATGAATAAGGTACAATTTTACAATTAATAATGAATAAACCATTCATTAAAGAAGCTGAATTGGCTTTATTGATATATTTTTTTCATGTTTTAGATGCCAAGAATATGGATGGATTACTGTCAATTTTTAGTTGATCAATGCAAAATAACCAGATCAAGACATGTATTTGATAGAGCTCTTAGATCTTTGCCAATTACACAACATCATCGAATTTGGCCATTATATATAAATTTTTTGAAGAAACATGATATACCTGAAACTGCAGTAAGAGTCTTTCGGAGATATTTAAAGGTACACTACCACCATGTAGTCCTTTCGTCCTTTATCGTGTTGTAATTGCATGTTAATGAATTAATTAATTTCAGTTATGCCCAGAAGATACTGAAGAATACATCGATTATTTAATCTCTATAAATCGCTTGGATGAAGCATCGGTACGTTTAGCTGAAATTGTAAATAGTGATGAATTTGTGTCAAAACATGGTAAATCCAATCATCAGCTATGGACAGAATTGTGTGACCTTATTTCAAAGAATCCACTTGAGATGAAGTACGTAAGTTTATTTAGAGTATATAATGTCAGTGTTCCCGAATCCGACTCATAATAAAGAAGTAATGAAGATTTTACTGGGATTACGTTGTGTTTTATTTAGAATTGTAATTTAAAATTTTAATTACTCTAGATTTTGGACAGTAATTGGCCAGAATTGCGCTTTCAGGAATTCAGTATCTAACTCCGGTTGTATTATTCCATTCTCAATATAATTTTAATTATTAGACAGAAGTGTAGTGTGAATGAGTGCGTGGGCTTTGCCTATGTTATAACTAAGCCTAAATAGTTGCACACATCAAATACTTCTGCCTTATACTTCTTTTTTTTAACACCCTCCTGCTGTTAGGCCTAGCCTGGATTCACCACTGACCAGCATTACCTAGAACTAGGCCTCTGTCCTTACCCATTGGGTTTTCCCACTGTATTACCTCATTTGGCACTCGTCCAGGTCCTGCTTCTTCCGCTGGCCGAACCTTGCTACGGTCTGCCAGTTGGTCTCACTGGTCAGCAGCGCCTCAAACAGAGTGTCTGAGGCCTGTCGCCCAATCACCGCCTCGAGATCACTTCTCAGCCGCTCCCACCTACCGCAGGAAAAAAACGTGTGGCATGCATTACCAGGGCAGTTTTCCTATCTTTTTTAGGTACGCTGTGAAATAACATGCCCGTTCAGGAGTTGTGTGACGTAAAAGTCCACTTCCCCATGTGGCCTCTTCGTCCATGCTTTACCTCCCTAATCAATCTAGCGGTCCATCGGCCCCGCAGATCATCTTCCCAGAAAGCCTGCCACTTCCGGAAAGTCTGATTCCTCTCCTCGCTGGAGAGAGCCTCTTTACTCCCCTCTGGCTTCCCTTCGTGGTGCATCTTGCGTTCCCTGGCATGGAATGCAATCGGGATCACTCCGGCAATTACAAGAACCACTGGGTCAGACACCGTGGTATATGCAGAGGCAATCCTCAGCGCACCAAGCCGCAGCACTCGAGTCTTTCTTTTCCTATAAGCCTCCTTTTCAAGAGCGTCCGCCCACATCTCAGCTTCGTAAAGGAGTATCGAGTGTGCCACACTCATCAACACTCCGTGTGTACTGCCCCGAGGGCCGCTACCATTCGTTATTAGCCTTCTGAGGGACGCAACACTTTTCGCGGTCTTTTCCGCTGCGCTCTGAATGTGCTTACCGAAGCTCAGCTTACCATCAATTGTCATACCCAGATACTTAGCAGTACTCTTCGAGGTCACAACTCTTCTCCGACACGCCATGATATGCTCGTGGGGATCCTCTTATTTGTCAGGGCCATGATCTCTGTTTTGGACAATTCCAAGACAGTCCGTGCTCCATCATCGATCTATTGACGCTACGCATCACTCTATTCAACTTTAGTTGGGCTTTCTCGACATTGAGGACGGCAACAAGTGCTGCCACGTCGACTGCGTATCCAACCAGAACTGTCTCTTCTGGCATTTCCTGTCTAAGCAGGCTGTCATTCGCCACATTCCAGAGGCCCGGGCCAAGGATCGATTCCTGCGCTGCACCCGCCGTAACTGCGGATGCTCTTGGTCCTATCGAGGTCTGGTAAATAACCGTTTGGTTCCATAAGATAATCACTAATCACCCGCAGAAGGTACTTTGGGACCCAAAACGTTTCCTCCAGCGCTCGCAGCATATCTACCCAACTTTTTGAGTTGAAGGCGTCCTTTACGTCAAGCGTGACCAAAAGGACCACCCGACGAGAGTAATGATTATGATCCTCCGTTCTGCGTACTGCCGCCTGCCTTATACCTTAAAATTACTTCTACTTATAGAATAAGTATTTAGAGTGTCAGTGTAAATGTTCTCGGTGTTAGATTGGTAACACGCAGGGACTCTCAGAGTGGTTGGACTGCTAATTCTCTCTGGGAATTTGAATTTTATAACTAAAGTTTAATAATTGTAATTTTCAGAACTCTTAATGTCGATGCCATTATAAGAAGTGGATTAAAGAAATATACAGATCAGTTGGGCCGGTTATGGAATTCATTAGCTGATTATTATATTAGAAGCGGTCTATTTGACAAAGTATGAAAATTTTTATATACCTCAAGTCCGTTTTAATTTTCTATATTAGACAATAAGTTAATATATTAAAAATATTAAGTGGAATATTTTTATGTACAGGCAAGAGATATTTATGAAGAAGCAATACAGACTGTTACAACTGTTAGAGATTTCACTCAAGTATTTGACGCTTATGCTCAATTTGAGGAACTGTCATTAAATAAAAAAATGGAAGAAATATCCCAGAAAGCTGCACCAACTGAAGATGGTCAGTATACTTCTTATAATAATGTTACATTTCAAATATAATTGTTTTTTTTTTTAATTATTATTTATAGTAGATTATCTTCCTCTATTATATCTTATAGACGATATTGATATCGAACTCCGGATGGCACGATTTGAAGATCTAATAGAAAGAAGATTACTTCTTCTCAATTCGGTTTTACTTCGTCAGAATCCTCATAACGTTCATGAATGGCTAAAAAGAGTGCAATTATTTGAAGGTAAACCGCATGATGTAAGTTTTAAATTATTATATATTACTTTACGTGAATTTCTTTAATTTTTAAAATGGTAAATACTCAAAGTATATTTTAGATTATCAATACATATACGGAAGCTGTACAAACAGTAGATCCAAAACAAGCTGTTGGAAAACCTCATATGCTGTGGGTAGCATTTGCCAAATTCTATGAAGAAAATGGACAGATTGAAGATTCAAGAGTAATTATGGAGAAGGGTACACTTGTTGAATATACTAGAGTGGATGATTTAGCGTCTGTTTGGTGTGAATGGGCGGAAATGGAAATCAGAAATGAGTATGTAGAAAAAATCCACTGGTTCAGAATAAATTAGTCAGCAGTAACCTATGTATTTATTCTATTTTTTGAATATTTTATTCTAATTTTGTAATGTTCTTCCGTTTTTTAGGAATTTCGAAGAAGCATTGAAGTTGTTGCAAAGAGCCACAGTTATGCCTTCACGGAAGGTAGATTATCATGATGATAATGAAACAGTGCAAATGCGTTTATATAAATCTTTGAAGTTATGGTCAATGTATGCCGATCTTGAAGAAAGTTTTGGCACTTTTAAGGTATTATTTTAAATAAGTCCTATGCATCGGATCCTAGAGGGCTAGTTCACCTCTGAAATTATTTAGTAGAATTTTAATTGTAGATCTGGTTCGCCAAATGGTAGGCCATTGGATGATGTCCATGCTATTCCTTCAAGATTTACATATTCCATATTTTTCTCCCGTGTGTTTTGCATCTTGGGCTCGCTCCTCGACACACTCTGCACCATAACTTTTTATTTTGAGCAGTCACAGGCCAGTTGCACTTACGGACTCCACACTAGCTGTCTGCCATCTTATATTTGACGTGCCTTGACGTAAAACCTACTTTTTAAAAGGTTGATACAGCAACTTATAAGCCTTTTCTCTCAGCTCATCCTAGCTGTTGAGAAAAGCCTCATCTCAGGTGACAGTTTGGACCAGATTTTTTTTCTTTTTTTAGAATGTTTGTAAAGTTCTTTGATGGTCCTACCGATCTCAATGCGATCCCTCAGCGTTATTCGTACACTTTAGTTACAGTCTACGTTTCCAACTCAAACGCCACATTATATCTAAGTTTGAATTCCTCTTGTTATTCATTAACCGGCTTCTTGAGAACTCACTGTCACCGTAACTAGTGACTTCAAGCAAATAAACTCCCTTTATAGTCTTAACTTATAGCTTCTTAACTACTTTATAGCCTATGCAATCGCATAGCTTTCTGTTATTTCTCACCCTCATATTGGCCTGATTCCATTGCCGGTGCCATGACCTTATGCACCATTTGGCATTCATCCAGCATCTTCTCATCTCTTCCAGAGGGCCAATGAACAACTTTTTGGGAATTGTTGTGGTTGGTTCCACAGAGCTGGAGGAAAGCATCAGATATATTTTCTGTGATAGCCTGCTTCTTTTTGTGGTCATCGACTGGTTTCGGGCGTTCGCCCATCATCAGGATGCTTTTTGTCAAACAGTGTGATAATATAGATTGGCACAGAGCAAATTTAGTTGATACAATGTTTTTGTTAGGGCCTAACTAGGTTAAAAGGGGTGTTGATACCTGAGTGGGAAAAAACACGTTTCGGTCTTTAAAGGTTCATATTGTACCCTTTAAAAATGGAAACATCCAACACTGGGTATGTGTAACTACACATTGGGGACTTAAACTACATTTTTTTGAAGGAGATTTACTTAATAATTAATTGCCCATACTAGATTGTAGATGGGGATTGGCGACCTGAAAGATCTATTGTGCCCCATTATTACCCATACTATCTTACTATTATTTTTATTTATTTATAATAGCTCGAAATAACACTGTGTCAGCCGTGAGCTACTGTGAAATAGTTACTGACAAGAAATGATAAAATACGAGTTGAATGATCATAAGATAGTATAGGTAAATAAATAATATGTTGTTAAACAATCAGTCTACATAAGCAGGTTGTTTGATAACACCTGAATCCTCATAACGTTCATGAATGGCTAAAAAGAGTGCAATTATTTGAGTGAACACATTTCGCATTTCACCTTTCATATTGTACATATAAGTTGTACATATGTGAGTAATGTATGCTAGTCGAGAAAATAAAATGTTAATGTGGAGTGTATATTTCATTAAGGTTGAATTACACACGTACATAATACTTTTTCAATGATATATTTATAAAACTCTGTGCTCAAGCTCGTTTAGACTTGTTATATTTAGGCATGTAAAGGACCCATATTTAAGTATTTATGCGTGCGTGGATGGCCTGTGTGAATTATGAATTATCTATATTATCTTAAAAGAAGCAAGCTATCACGGAAAATGTCTCTGATGATTTTTGGGAATTCTTACCTCATTCGTCTTCTCCAGATGCTCTCTCATTTGTTCGTGCGCGACCTTCCCATACATGCCTTCATCCGTACCTTATTCTTTATTACATTGTTATAACGAACTTCCTTAATCTTTCGAAAGATGAAACTCTCCATTAATCAAATAATAATTTTAATTGATATTTAATTTATCTTAAGAATAACATTAGCAACTATTATTGGTTGCGAACTCATTTCTTAATCAGTATTCTTAATTGAGCGGGTCTGTGAATCAGATATTAAGAATAACTAAATTTTCATATTAAATAATGTAAATTTGGTTACACTAATGATGAATAGAAGGCGAATATGATGGCTGGAACTCCCTTTTGGAAAACAAAATAATAAAAAATTAAGATTTAGTAAGATTTCAATCGGTTGAGTTCGCCAAATGAATATTAACGTTTTCTGAAGTGTGTTCACTTCCTTGTTAATAAATGTATATTTTACGATTTAAAGTTCATGGATGATTGTAAAAAGAACTCTTTCTTTCTTTAAATTATTTTTAAGAATTGTAACTATAATTTTTAAATATTTTTTTTTTTATCGATTTTTCAGTCATGTAAAGCAGTTTATGACAGAATAATAGATCTAAAAATTGCAACTCCACAGATAATAATAAATTATGGACTATTTCTGGAAGAACACAATTATTTTGAGGAAGCATTTAGGGTAAGAATATATTTCATTAGCAGCTTATTGCAAAATTGTTTGGTTTAAGTGTTAAAGTTTAGAAGAAGTGGTTAATAATGCTAAAAAGGATCATTATGTTCTGGAAGATCTATTGTGGTTCTATTGTTTGTATGTATCAACTACCTCTGAAGGCCATATATTTATTTTGTGTGTGTCTGTACTGGATGTGTTGTTCGTGTTGTTAGGTTAGAACATTCTCAGGGACGCAAAGATCCTTGAGGGCTAGTTCACCTCGGAAATTATTTAGTAGAATCTTAATTGTAAATGTTACCTTTTCTTATTGTAGGCTTATGAAAAAGGAATTGCATTGTTCAAATGGCCAAATGTATATGATATTTGGAATACATATTTGACAAAATTTTTAAATAGATATGGTGGATCAAAATTGGAAAGGACTCGAGATTTATTTGAACAGTGTTTAGAAAATTGTCCACCCAATTTCGCCAAAGGTAAAAAACATTGTTAATGATATAGCAACATAGATTTTTAGAAGGAATATATCTTAACTGGAAAAGTTTATTTGATGATTTTGTTTGTTTAAGCATTGTACCTGTTGTATGCAAAATTAGAAGAGGAGCATGGTCTAGCTCGTCATGCGATGGCCGTGTATGAGAGAGCTACTTCAGCGGTGCTACCAGAAGAAATGTTTGAAGTAAATTACTAAATTGCTTGTAATTCATTCATTTGATACATTACTTGGTTGTGATTGATATAAATACTGTAAAAATAATTTTCAGGTATTTAACATTTATATTAAGAAAGCTGCCGAGATATATGGAGTTCCCAAAACCCGGCAGATTTATGAAAAAGCAATTGATACACTTGGAGAAGATAATGCCAGAGAAATGTGTTTAAGATTTGCTGAAATGGAAACCAAACTTGGGGAAATTGATCGTGCACGAGCGATTTACGCACATTGCAGTCAGATGTGCGATCCAAGAGTAAGATTGTAGTGTATTTATTTTTACTACCAGCTTAATTTAAAAGTTGACTAGGGAAAGCGAAGATGTGTTTTCAATTTGTTTTTGTGTGCCTAATAAGCGTAATTGAAAAAGAGAATGTGAAATATTACTGGCGCTTTCTCATATTAAGAGTAGCGTTTTTTTTATTTACTGTCCCGCGTGGAATAAAAAAGGTACAATTTAAGAAAGTTATAAATTTTCTATTACAAATGCAATTGGCCTCTAGAAATAATATTATGCCTGTCAAAGGGCACTTCGGGATTGAAATATCAGCGGTTTAATTCCGTATATAAAGTTATTTGAAAATATGATGAATAGAGTTCTAATATATATCCTTTTTATTTTATTAGGTAACTACAGTGTTTTGGAATACATGGAAAGAATTTGAAGTTAGACATGGAAATGAGGACACTATGAGAGAAATGTTGAGAATTAAACGAAGTGTACAAGCAACATATAACACTCAGGTAAGGAAGGAACCGATAACTGGATACGACGTAAAAGTGAAATATATAAAAAATATGAGAAAAAAAGGTCGGGCGGCGCGATACCAGCATAGTTGAAGGTGTGGACTCCTGTGCTTTAGGATATCGCAGTACTGGATTCGATTCCTGACTTTAATAGACATAATATTCCCCGGTGCCAAGTTTCGTGGACCGTTTTAACGCGAAAAGAAAAAAATTATTATTAGCATTTCTATATTTGGGGATGCACTTGGACAAACGACTAACTTGGGCAACACATGTAAAAACTAAGAGACTTGAACTTAATTTACTTTTCAAACAGTTATACAGATTACTAAAGACAAGATCCACATTAAACATAAACAACAAACTTCTAATTTACAAGACTCTACTGAAACCACTTTGGACATACGGACTTCAGCTTTGGGGAAGGATAAACAATACATTTGAAATAAATTCAGACATTCCAATCTCGCACACTGCGGACTATACTTTCATCTCCTTTCTATGTTACAAACGAAACAATACATAAAGATACAAACACTGAAACAGTACAAGCAGCACATCGACTGTACACTAAGTATCATGTCAAACTGAACGGTCATACAAATTTTCTCATCAACAATTTACAAACAACTTTAGTTCCAGAAAGAAGACTAAAACGGAGATGGCCATAAGATTGTTACATCCACCGTAGACAAACTACATACTGACTGACAGACCTCACTGAACGACATTATGAACTAGCATAATTACATTCACACCCATACATTCATTTCACTTCACATTTCATTTCTTCACTTCATAAACAAATCACTCTAACAGGGCCATCATTGGATGGGGTACCTGCACACGTCTACTCGTCAGTTCATTATCTTACAGACAACAGCATTACAGGCAAAATACATTTTCTGTTGGTACCGTATTTCTGTTTATTAAATAAAAATAAAAAAAATAGCATTTAAGAATCATTTCGAATAATTCACCGTAAATACATGTTTTGAAATGTTGTGCTTGGTTCCGCAGAACAGTAAAGGATCAGAATATTTTCTGTGATAGCCTGCTTTTTTTTAGTCATCGACCGGTTTCGGGCGTTCGCCCATCTTCAGGATGCGTTTGTCAAATAGTGTGGTAATAAGACTTGCACAGAGCGAATTGAGTTTACACACTAACTACCTTTTAAATGTATTTTAAAAACCAAACTCTTAAACTAGGTCAATACGGGTAGGGTGGTGATACCTGAGTGGACAAAGGAACACGTGTTTGGTCTGGGAGGAGGGCATGTTTCAACACGTAGGTGTCTAATCTAAATCATTTTTTCAGTTCCCTTCATTTTCAATTCGTTGAGTTTTCTGCCTGTCTGGCCAATGTAAATTTTGAAACAGTCCGGGCATTTTAACTCATAAACCCCTCTCCTGTTATGTAAGTTAGTGATCTCAGTACGATTGCGGATTTTGTCACATAATTTATTGTTAGTTCTGAAAAAATCAGATTTTTAAAAAGACAGTAATCTAATAATCACAAAAGCCGATAAAGGGAACAGTACGGTGATTATGACACATGACGACTACATAAACAAAACACCGAACTTGCGATAACTTTACTACCACACAGCGAACAGGAACACCACGCACATCGCCGCGGACACCAAAAGACATGCAAAAGCAACAAACGCATAGTAACAAAGATAGACAAGAAGAAAGACTGCTGGCAGAATACGAAAAAAACTTAAAGACAATAATCTAATAATCACAAAAGCCGATAATGGGATCATGACACATGACGACTACACAAACAAAACTCGACTAAATAAAGAGCAACATATACACAGAACTCAAAAAAGACACCTTAAAACAGTTCCAACAACATATCAAAAAAGCGCTAAAAACTGCAACACTAATCATTCCACCCCGGGAAACATTCAAATACACATGTATGAATCCTTCAGCACCCGTTCTAAACGCACTACCAAAAATACACAAGCCTAACATCCCCATGAGACCCGTCATAAACTACACGACAGCACCAGCAACAAACTGACACAGCATCTGGCTAAAATTATAAAAGACAAAGTTAAACTGAATGACACCTTCACTATAAGAGATACAAAACACCGAGTACAACTCACCGAGAGTATTAGACTCACTTCAACCTCTCGTTTAATATACCTTGATATCACCAACCTATACACATCCATCCCGGTTACGGACACACTAGACAATAAAACAAGATGAAATAAAATGAATCCATGCAATTCATTCACCAACTTACAAACCTAATACAAACCACAACCGGAACAAAACTAATTCAGATTCGACAAGTTCTACCTTGCTACCGATGGCCTAGGAATGGGGGAACCCACATCAGCTATCCTATCAGAAATATTCATACAAAACATCGAAGAGGAGTTCGGAGTAACAATTTATGAACGTTACGTTGACGACTCAATCCACATACTGGAAAATGACATTGACATAGACAAATTGTTACATTACCTTAACAACATAAACCACAAAATAAAATTCATACACGAAAAGGAAACTAACAACACTCTCTAACTTCTTAGACATAAAACTTACAAGAAACGACAATAAACTGGAATACGGTATATACAGAAAACCAACATGCACAGATGCAATCATACCACACAACTTCAACCATCCCGCCCAACACAAACTATCTGCACTGAGACATTTGACAAACCAACTTAAATGTACACCCCTCACACCCACGAACAAGAACTGCAGACAATCTACGACATAGCCAAGAACAATCGGTACAGTGAAAATGTCGTTAATAAACTACTCAGAAACGAAACACCCCATCGGAAGAGGAATGACAAAGAAACAACAGACAAATTGCGACATTCACGTACATTGGCCACGTACAAACTCACTAACTTTTTTAAAAAACTGGGCATTCAACCAGCCTTCAGAACTAACAATAAATTATGTGACAAAATTCGCACTCATACTGAGACCACTAACGTACATGACAGTAGCGGGGTTTGTGAGTAAATGTCCAGACTGTAGCAAAATTTACGTTGGTCAAAAAGGCAGAAAACTCAGGGAACGATTTGCCGAACACATCAGATCATACAAATACAACAAAACTGATTCAAATTAAGCCAGTCACCTAAACACTAACAAACACAAACCCGACGACATCTCCAATTTGATAAAATTACTACACCCGGCAAATAAGGACGACGACTAGACGTACTGGAACCACTTGAAATATATAAACACAAGACACAAAACCTGATAAATGAACAGACAAACTTTGCAAGCGAATAACTATTCAAAACCCTCTTCCCACAATAAGATGGGCGAACGCCCAAAACCTGTCGATGACCTCAAAAAGAAGCAGGCTATCGCGGAAAATATCTCTGATACATGTTTTGAAACCTATGTAGTATGAAAAACATGTTTTTAGAGAATAATCTGTAAGATGTGTAAATAACTGAGTCTATTTGAACAGCATGACACAACAACAAAACAAAATCGCAGAAAGTCATAAGGATTTAATTACTGTGATTCGCTCGAAGATTTAGGCCAAACTTTGTCAAGGGAAAGGATCATTTTACTGATTAACCAGTTTTTCTTTTTCATTAAATTTATATAATCTTAAGCATATAACTTTAATCAGTTGTGAACTATGCTTACAATAAATTTCATCTAATTAAGTGGATCTAGACTAGCATTAGACTTTCCTCCAATATAAAGAATTATTGACTTTTTATAAAAAAAACATTTTAGGTGAACATGATGTCTGCTCAGATGTTATCAGCTGCCAGCAACGTTTCTGGTACAGTATCTGATCTTGCTCCGGGAGCTAAAGATGGAATGCGCATGTTAGAGGCTAAAGCAGCAGAAATGTCTGTAAATGGCAAAAGTAAGTTTAGTCCTTAATATTTATGGGATTTTAAGAATTATTTTAAACAATATTCTTCTAATTTTTGTTATCTTTTACTTTAAATGTTTCTTAATAAATTAAGAATTAGGCTGTGGTAAACTTGTTCCACTTAATATTTATAAAAAAGTTTATAAAATTTAATAAACTTATTGCTACATCACTTACATAATGACCTTGCATGAGAAACCACTAAGGGAAAGTGAATTAGCGAGTTTTTCATACGTCTTTGGGTCATTGCAGTTAACTCATTATAAACAATACGAACAATACTTTCACCGACGTCTCAGATATAATAGTAATAGAGTTTAAGATGCAATAATTTAGTTTTTCCTAACAGCATAATCAAATATTAAGTTATAACTAGCAAATAAGTATTTGATACATTTTATCTCTCATGTCCTTACGCGTTGGTCTAGTGGCTAGCACACTCGCCTTTCGTGCGAGAATTCAGTTCTCTTGAGGGCAAAGTCGGTATTAACCTAGCATCGTGATAAAAAGTGGGAAACTACAGTTGGTAGCGCCATAGGTAGCGAGGCCGGAACTAAACGGCGTGGGAACTGCGGCGTGCTTACCACCCGCCCCTCTATTCAAATCGCGTCTGGCAAGCCCTTCATGGGCTGTTGCGCCGTAGGGTTTTTTTTTATTTAATCTCACATAGATTGTACACTTATATACATGTGACTATATTCGATGTATAACCCGTGACTTAAGGGAGCCACAATAGCAGTGAGTGAATTGGCTTTATAGCCATTTCATCTACAATATAAAAGGCAAAGTAAAGAAAGGAAGATGCTAAAATTGTCAATTATTTGTGTTGAATAGTGACACGAAAAAGGTAGAAAAAGAAAAAAGGAGGGGGGATGCTAGAAAGAAGTACATATGTACAATAAATTGGGTAACATCTAAGGTAAAACTTAGTTGTTGAGGTTGGTTCCGCAGAGCTGGTAAGCATCAGAAATATTTACCGTGATAGCCTGCTTCTTTTTGTGGTCATCGACGGGTTTCGGGCGTTCGCCCATCATCAGGATGCTTTTTGTCAACAGTGTGATTTAAGTTAAGGAGCGTATCAACTAAATTTGCTCTGTGCAAATCTATGCTATCACACTGTTTGACAAAAAGCATCAGATGATGTGCGAACGCCCGAAGACCACAAAAAGAAGCAGGCTATCACGCAAAATATCTCTGATAAAATCTAAGCTGATACCCCTCCCAATTTGGTAGACACCCTTCATACAGTACAGCTACTGTGGGTCCCATTTCGATGATTCGATACATTAGCATATCTATTTTTTTTTTCTTTCAAGCTTTGTACCCAACTTTTTCTGTATTATTTTATCATTTAACAAATAGTTTACGTTCCTGTTTCAAAAAATAATAGTCATTTCGTTTCAGTGAGTGATACTTTCTCTCACTAAAGAAGTAAAAAGATAGTATTTCCATCGTTTTCGAAGTTAGTTTTCAACGCAAATACACGTCATTAAACTCTAACAACTTCTATAGCTGAAGCCACATTTTTCTTTTGGTCCATTTGCTTTATTAAAGAATATGTGATTCTAGTGAGTACTCTATTATTCAAAGGTGTTGTATGGCCGCTGAGGAATCAATTGTAATCGGGTTCCTACGGCATTTGGTTATTAATTGACCAAGAAAATCTAAGTTAGTCATAATTGTCCAAGATAACTAAGTACTACCAAAATTAGATTTAAGTACTAGCTGAAGATTAGGTCGAAACGTTCTTTTCTGTGAGTGAATAAATAAAACAAAGAGTTGTCACAAAAACACCTCTTGCAACCTCCTCATTAATACTCGATAGTTAAAATATATATTTGTGTCTGTCGAAATAGCTATACAACTAGAAGTATTATTAGGACTCAGAAATCAGCGTAATCCTGGAGAAGACCCTGCAAATTTGAAAAAAAAAATTGTCAATAAAAACAGCGGTTCATTTATAACGCATTTCTGGACAATACTAAAGAAAATTTCTTTTTTCAGATCCATCTTCCCTTACTTCTGGTATTATGTTCGTTAAAGGTGAAACTCAAGTTTCATCAGATAATACTATTATGGCCAAACCTCCACAGAAGGAAATCCTCAGTGATCCTAATGAAATCGACTTATCCGATCTGATGGATGATAGTGACGAAGATGACGAAGAAGGTAATCTGGTTAATTTTGTAATTACAACTAAAACAATTGTATGATAAATAATGTGCTTTTAATATCTAAATACGTTTTAAATCCAGAAGCGAGCAAAAGCAAATCAGTGTTGCCATATTTCACTTATAAAAACTTTAATGTTTAAATAAAATTGTTAAAATATGTTAAATAATATTCAAGTAATTTACGTTATTAAATTATTATTGCTTTTAATAGTAAAATCAGTATAACAATAAAATAATTGCTAGAAAACACTAATATTAAATTCAAAACCCAACTGAATGTTACCTTCACTTTTATTGGAAACCATTCCTCTCGCAAGTTTGCTTATATCTCTTTACTGTCCATATAAATTCATGAAACTTATTTAAAAAAATAATCAATATTGTATTTTCTTTTTTCAGAAGAAATGCCAGTGGAAAAGCAAATAATCCCAGACGCTGTTTTTGGAAATCTTAAACCTTCCAGTGATTCAGATTAATTTTAAAATAATTTATTTCTTCACATCATTGTACATATTTTTTATGATATGTTTAGTGGATAACAAACAAAATAAAGAAGAAGATTAAACTATCTACGTTGACTTTATAGAAAAGAAAGTTTTTGCATAAATTATATATAGATCTCTGATAATTCTTTTTATACAAAATTATTTTATACAGTTTTAATTCCAGAATTTGTTAGTTACAAATTTATGTACATATATAGTTCGAATTTAGAAAATAAAATATATATAAAAATACTAATAGTAATTTTTATTATTCACATGAGAACTTTTCTCCTCTTTTAAATAGAATACGTTGTTTTGGGGGGAGGGCAACTATTTGGTTAAAAGCAAACGTTTCTCTCATGCGTTTGAAAAAAGTGAACGAACGTTTTCCCATAGCAGGATAATGAGGGAGCGGAGGTTCTGGGCGTGCTGAAAAACGTATTCTAGGTATTTTGCAATGTCATACGACCGTTTGAAGTTTTTTGAAGCTTATTCTGAAACAAAGTATTTATCCATTGAGTTCAAAAGCAAGTCAATGAATGAAGAAAAGTGAACACTGGATTCTTTCAAATTTTTAAGGACTTTACAAGTATTTAAAGTACGAAACTAAAATTTTTTTTTAAAGATATAAAAATCCCCCCCACCCCCAAAGTAAACAGTTTTTGAATGAAACAGCAAATTCTTGAGAATTTTCTCTTTCAAGTTTCTTATTAAAATATCGCCTAGAAGAAAAAAAAATTATGGCTCAAAAATTAATCATATAGTAATTATCTAGTATAACTTATTTTAAGTAAATTTTTCTTATTTCAAAATTTCAAGCACTTCAATTATTTCAGTTCATCACTTAGAACATTATTTATGTATAACCATACAGAGAAATATGAGCAACCAAGAGATTTAAAGAGTTATAGATTTAATTAGGAGATTTAATACATTTTTTTTACAGAATATTTATTAGATCAAAATGCGAACATCTTTATACTTTTTTTAACGTAAAATTATTCAAAATGCATAACTGTTTTCAAATGCCTAAAAAGAAGGTTGTGAGTAACTAACTAGTAAATACCTTAAATGGAACTGTTTCCATCACAGTAGTAGTAGTATGCAACAGAGTTGGAAGCCAACGGCTCCGCACATACATCATAACCAGATTCTGAAGATAGGCGAAAATCGGAAACCAATCAAAATAGAAATTAAAAAAAGCACATGAGTATAATGTCATCTTGGATACTGTCCAGCGTTGCGGACCTAACCAGCAACTTACCCTTAAATTGTCCATATTTCAGCTGGGCTTGTAAGTACAACTTGACCTGACCACTTTATGCTCACTCAGTATAAAGTGGATAGAGGCATGAGGGAACATTCCTTAGTATTTATCACTCATATTAATGCAGTTTGAAAATATAAAGATCGACTTTTAATAAATTCATTCTCTCGTTACACTAATACTAGCAAAACTCTAAAATAATGCAATCTGGATTATGACTAATCTTACACTGGGTTATTTTTAAATATTTTTTACAGCGAATGAATCTGAGAAGGCTAAGATCGCCTTTTACAATTATAAAATACTGGCGAACAAAAGTCATTTATAAGCCATAAGATTTAATAACAATATTGTGAATTTGATGCAATCCGTGGACATTCAACCATTGGAATTCAGTAGCTGCAATGTACCAAGTATGCAATCAAGAGTAATGGAGATCCCTAGGGACGCCGAATCCTAAAAGCGGGTACTCAACACCTATGGATGAATAGATAGATGGAACTCTGACTGTGTGATCCAATTTAAAACCTGGTATCAATCAATATATGATTATGTAATAGAACCATCCTTGACACCCTTTTATTTAAGAAAGATTTGATGTTTTCTTCATTAGACTTTTGGAGTAGATCTTAAAATTCTCGAAGAACAATAAACCAAAATTAGCAAACTGTGTATCCCTGTTTCTAGACTATGAAAATGCTCATCTATGCTCTAAAAGAAATAAAAATGATACACTTACAATACATAAACATAAATAAAGTTTAATAGTTTATTTAAAATGAAAAAAATAAGAAAATATAGATTCTGTAAATTTAATTTTCAAAAAAGCAAACACACCTTTGACTTACCTGCCAAAGATAATTTACTAAGTTCGTTAGTAATTTCTGGTATGTTGAATTTTATTTTATATAGAGGTATGAGGAGCAGTAATGAAATGAATTGAATTTGAAACAGTATCCGAAGGATTTTCTGTATCTTCTCTTTCATTCATTGTAAACCCAGATTCTTTTCGTATACCTCCAAACATAATCAGTTCACCATTACCAATAACAAGGCTGTAGAGGATAGTAGCTTCCGGTCCGCCATAGGCTACTGATTTTATTGGTAACCATTCAGCAGCACAATTTTCTAAAACTTCACTTATATCTAATACAAACATGGCCATTTTAGGAGGATGATTTTTTTGCTGAAGTTTCTTTTGTAATTCTTCTTCCGATTCTAGTATTCTTAAACGATGTTCCATTCTACGTAAAACTGCTAGCCGTTTTTCACGAAATGTCCATCTTAAACGGTCACAACGAAAAGCGCTCATATTTATATTATTCACTGGGGCTGGATTTAGGGCGGGCAGTGGATGTTCTATCGGAAGTTGTAGTTGTTCTGGAGGTATTGTTGATGGTTGTTCAACTGTTGGTGTTGATCTTGATGTAAAACTTCCTCGTCTACCATTTACATTTACATCCCTATCTACTGAGGGGCCAGCATTATCATCACCAACTCTGAATGGATTGTTCCTATAAGAAATTGGTCGGTTACACAAGAATTAAGTAGAGACTTAAAGGAAGAAATAGAAGAAAGTATAAAGCTTACCCACGGAACTGTTGAGCAATACGACGTTGAGTCACCCCAATCTGAGTGTTCGTGGTCCATCGAGAATATGCAAGTGATGTAGGAGAAGAATCAGGATTTCTACTAAGCACAACTACATAATCATCCACCTAGTCATCAGACAAATAAGCATTTATTAGTCCAAGAGGTCAGTTCCAATTGAAAGGTTCAATTTATGCATCAGCTATTTATTTATAATTTAATTATAAAATATTTATTGCACATATTTATTGTATAATTTTTTTAAATAAATGGCATTTATTATATAATTTTTTTAAATAAATGACATTTATTTATTGTATAATTTTTTTTTAATAAATAACATTTTATAGTTTAGATTTACTTTGCATGCTGGATGACACCATAAATGTGAAGCTGCCCATTGCTGATTTCGAACAGAGATCCTATTCCACATCCATACTCTTCCAACCATACTCAACATCCAGACGTCATCGTTCAGAATCATATTAGGCTGTCCACCCCATCCTCCTATGTATCATATATTAATACATAATTATAATCTATGAAAATAATGAAGCATTAGCAACAATTTTCTATCTGAAGTGCGAAATCAAAGAAAGTATTCAATAAAATTTTAAGAACGTACACTAATTATTGGAGATATCATCTATTTTTTTTACTTTCTCTTACTCCTAGTAAGAGGAAGTATTGTAAACTGTGTCAAATTTTCGATATTGAGTTTTCACCGGAAATATCCGTTTTGAGGTCCCCTAAGTCCAAAAAAGTGGTTTTTAGCAAATGGTCTATGTGTGTGTGTGTGTGTGTGTGAGCAGCACAGCTCAAAAACAAAAAACCGTAGAAACTTGAAACTTGATATTCCGTTTAGGTATCACCATGGCGTCTGTCAGTGGGTCATCTATCAAAATTACTCAATCCAAAGTACCACTTTACTTGTGTTTTTTTTTTTTACTTTTTTGCGTTTTTCTCAATGGCTCTGACGATTTTCTTCAAACTTGGTATATAAACTACACATACAAAGTGCTACAACTTTTATTTGAAATGTTTCTCTGGAAAAATTCATTTAAAGGCAGTTAGGGGGAGGGGTAGGGTTAGGTTTTCATCTAAAGTGCTATTTCAGTTTATTAAACAATTCTATCATCTAAATAATGTTAAATAGAATTGAATATGTTGTTGAAATTCCGAGTTTCAAAAAAAATCGGATAACCAGAAGTGCGTTTACATTACTTTACTAAATGATTTTTTCACTTTTTCGCGATTTTCTCAAAAATGTCTCAGACGATTTTCTTGAAATATTCTATATAAATTAAACATACAAAGTCTACAACTTGTATTTAAAACATTTCTCTGGGAAAATGCATTTAAGGGCACTTTTGGAGGAGGGGTGGGGTTATGTTTTTCTCTAAAGTGCTATCATAGTTGATTATACAATTCTATCATCCAAACAAAATTAATTAGAAATAAATAGATTCAAGAAAATTAGTAAACCGGAAGTGCGCTTTTACTGGACAGTTTTCGACGAATTTCATTAAATTTAGTACACAAACTATAAAATTTGTCAATTATAATTTTGAGAACTGGAGTAAGAGAAAGTTGTGTGAGTGTTTCACACTAGATTTTATTTTTTTTTTGAAGGGTGAAATGCGGTTTACGCAAGCAGAGATATACCCTGCAGTGCTGGACTCCCAAATTGGACTTTCCTATTCAGTGGTGACCTGCTTCAGGACTAGGCCTGTCTTTACCTATTAGATTTTCCCTTAGTATTACCCCACTTGGCAATCGTCCAGGTTCGGCTTTTTCCGCCGAAGAATGTCCCTAACGTACCTTACAAGTTGCCAGCTGGCCTCACTGGCTAGCATCGCCTCAACTAGAGTATCTGGGGTCTGTCCCCAATCACCGCCTCGAGATGACCTCTCAGCCGTACCCACCGACCGCAGGGAAAAACATGTGGGAAGCACGTCTTTACTACTGGGGCAGTAAGACATTCCTCGGCCTTTAGAGTCTTCTTTAAATTACTTTTCATTTTTTTTCGTTCTCTCACCTTACTCCACTCACATACTATGTAAGGAATAAAAAACTATCGTTCCCGCACGGGGAAGCGCCACACCTCCACCTCAACAACCCCCAAACACAGCATGCTGGCAAGTGATGGCCTTGACAGAGCCCCCGCAAACCGCAGGAAAGGTAAATGAACAAGAGAAACGTGGAACCAAAGGAAGGGAAGGATGAGGTGCACGGTCGTCACACAGTTATCTCTTTAGACACCTCTTACGTCAAGTGGTAAAACCTCTGGCCCTACCATATCCCCAGAACCACCATCTGCATATGGACCACCAATATGTAGTAATAATAAAAAGGGAAAATTTAAGTACTTCCCAATTACGAAGACTAGAGAAAATTTTTTGAAGAAAACCACTTACTCTAATAAAATAATATTATGTGTTTTGTGCGTCCATTTGATTTCTCTTCATTTTTTAACGACCTAGAGAGAGACCAAGACTAAGCTGTCTGCAGGATGCAGAGAAGGACCTGCGATGTTCAGAAACAAGTCATTATAAAAGGAAGATAGCCGACCGGGAAAGGCCAGGTCTTGCTAAGGAGTGAGTAAAAAATTGCATAATTATAACTGCAGAGAAAAAAATTTGCAATAATTAATAGTCTGTGTAGTTTTTCGAGAATTGCGGTGCACAGTTTGAGGTTGTAAATGAAATTAAGGTTGGTGGGAAGAGACAAAGAAGGAAGAAAAGGAAGTATTAAGAACTTTAAGGATTAAGAAGGGCTTCGGAAACCGGTTATGCTAAAAAGCGCCGCCATTTCAAGATCTTTTCCTTTTCCCTAAATTATCATCGTTTCGTTTTTTAATAATTTTGAGCTAAACTTAATAAATGCTAAGAAATTCTAAAGCGAAATCATGATACATTACCATCGTTACAGAATAAACATTACCTAAGATTAGTAAGTGATCATCATTGACAGCTATCTGAGAATGTCCATAACGAGGATGAGGTTTGGTCTCCGTAGTCTCTTTTTTAGTCCATATATATGTAGTAAGATTAAGGCACCATACATCGTTTGATCTAGTTAAAAAATATTTTACAATATCTAGACATTAGTTTAACGTATTCTAAGAACAATTATAAGAACTTAAATTTTAATATATTAGCGCTGGCTATATGGAGAAAGCTATGCCCTCCTGTGTATATTATATATACATATTATTTATAAGAACTAACCCTCCTTTGTAATCTTGAAGGCCACCAAAGATTACCATATTATCTTTATGAACAGTTGCCGAATGTCCCGCCATTGAAGGAGGATAAAGGCTGGTATTATTCATTCGATTCCAATAATTTTCATCTATATCATATATATGTAATTCATTAAATGTCCTCCAAGCCTGAAAAATAGGAAATTATGAGCTTTCTTACAAGTGAAACCTAAATTCCGGTTTTACATATCAAATAAAAAACCTGGTGTAGAGGAAATGGTGAGGGATGCGTCCATCCTCCAAATAACACTAAGTTTCTTTTATAATAGACTAATGAAGCATACGCTTTCGGTGAAGGATATCTTCCCATAGTTAATAATCTTTGCCATTTTCTGGTTGAAAGGTCTAACTTCCAAAGATCATTGAACGTTGTACTTGTAGATGTACAACCACCAAATACATACATATAATTCTCTGTAAAAAGTGTCATTGTTAATTGTCATTGTCGTAGAGTATTTTTTTTCATAAAAAGGTAATTATAAGCGAATCATTAATGCAGTAACCGACCATGGACGCAACTTATTTTGTTGAAAGTTTCTAATAATGTTATTTATAGTAAATATGCAGTAAAAAAGAGACTTATTAATACATTAATCAATGGAAACCGTTGATACTAGAATGAAAATAAAATAATCGCCATAACAAATACCTTACCATGAACACAGGCTGAATGAGAATATCGTTTTGTAATATTGCCTTGTAAAGTTTGGCTAATGTTCTCCCATTCAGTTTTGAAATTCTTTATTGCACGACAAAAATCAATCTTTTTATGCTTAATCACATCTGAAAGTAATATTAAATTTAAAAAATGCTTGATATAATTAAGTAAATTCAATTTAATAATAATGTAAGCACAAAGCACTTACTTTGAACGTTCCTCTGCCATCGCTTACAAACTAACATACAGTTCTCTAAGTCTTTATATGGGGGAAGAAGGCCAATGATATGTTCCAAAATTTCATTAGGCAAATCATTTATGGATACATCAGGCTTCAATAATTTATTTGGTGGAAAAGAAGACATCATTTCTTCGTTATAAAATAAATTGAAAGTAAAAATTTTTCATCCTAAAGTAAAGATGAGATCTATGCAATAATTCTATTCAATATTACGCATTTAAGCTTAGTAAATTAATGAGAAAGAATATTGACATTTTTTTTTTACATCTTACGACAGTTCCGAAAAACTTTTAAGTTTATCCTCAATGTCTACTAAATAACCACAATTACAGAAATATATATATCATATTAATATATAAAATTTAAATTAAGGTGAAATTATACAGATTTAGCACATTTAAAACTAACTGCACCATTAACAAAAACCAAACCTACTCTGTTTTCGTTGATTCAAGAGGTTAAACCACTGTTTCAAAGTAACAGGTTATTAACACCTACGATGGAAGGATATCACATGGGATAGCGCAACTTGAAGAAAGTGACGTTAGGCCAGAAGTAGTATGAAGTTATAATACTATCGTGGAGATTGTATACAGTAATAAAGTTCTATTGCGGGTTAGAAATGTCCTTTTTGGTGCAATTAAGGTCGAGTACAAGTTTACCTAATGCATTTCAAAGTTGGAGAATGGTCAATATCCAACTCTCTACCACCCAAAAGGTACTATAATTCACAACTTAATTTGATTCGTAATATGTATCAAAAAACATTGAACATTGTAAATGAAAATCCAGTTTTTATTTCAAGGTATTTTTATATTTTCTTCCTATTTTAGATAGTAATCGTGTCCGTAAGTGCCGGTGTAGCTTTACTTGCATTCGTAGCACAGTGCTTAAAGCGCAGACGGAAAGCACCAACTTCTATTAAAGTTAATAAGAAAACCAGACAGCTTCCTATTTCAAGTGCTACGGTGGCAACTAGTCCAAATGGTGGTAGGTCTAATTTTTCTTATTAAAGCTTTATTAAATTGTTCAAGTGTACAGAGTTATGAAAAATTTTAAAGTTAAGGCATGGGCTTTAAATACTTTAGGGTATAAATAAGATAAATTTATTTGTTATGTTCAATGAATTCATAAATATGAATATGTTAATAAATTGATATGTCCAGTGAGAGCAAATTTTGTAACATATTAAAATATAACTCATAGTTGCAGGGTGTGTTTTTTTGAATTGTTGAGACGTTTTGTGAATTATTAACGTTTACAGAACGTGCTAGCCAAGCAGGATCTCAACGTAGTGGTAGTCCAAGTATAAGATCGTTTCACAGGCAACCATCGGTACTTTCTACACTGTCTGATAGATTGTCCGCAGCAGGTCTAACCCAAAGTGCTGTAAAACTCACTCCGCAGCAGCTTGGTACAATGGGTGAGTAACTTTTTCTTTCTTCCAATTGAAAATTTGAATTTCTTGTAACTTGTAAATTTGGTCGGGGCAATATTTGATTTGTTAAAGAGCGTTTAACTGTTTTTGTTTACCAAATTTTTTTTTTCAACCTGTTTTAGAAACCATGAGTTTAAATCAAAAATGTTTTTAAAATTCTATTATACTAATTACTTGCTATATTATAATCAACAAATCATTTTTCTTGGATTATGCATAAATTAGTTCTAGCTTTTTCTTTATTTATGAAATGTGGAACCCTAATTGTTTTTTTAAATAAGCAGTTTTGTATTCTGAGCGTATGGGCGGGCGCATTTACTGCAATTTGCGTGAAGGGTACAGTTTTTATATAGGATAATTAGAGTTCTCCCGTTTGTAGAGCTTGACCTATGTAGGTCACATTCGATTTTTGTTAATTATTTTGTGAAGTGTTTGGTCTTTTGATTGTATAAAAATAAGCTTTGGGATATTTATCCATCAAGAGTGAGGTCTATTGTATGTCGATTTTTTTTTTGTGCGATGAGGAGTGCGGTGGGTGTGGGAACTGTAGCTACCCACATTACTATGCTGGCTTAATAATTTCTTTAGTTTTCCATGTTAATATGCTCTCTTAACATTTGCGTCCCCATAATAGGGGTCTTTACTTAGAAATACAGAATCAAAGCTACATATAGTATTAGCTCACAGGATTCTGTCTCGCTTTGTAACTGCACTTGTGATTATTAGAAAGTGGGCCTTACGTTACTTACATAGGTTTTATTTAACATGCTTTGGAAAAATGTCATACTACCCTGCATTTTTTAGGAGTTAATATTGCCATTATAAATATAGAAAAAAAAAATTCTTGCACTAAAATTACTTATTCCGCACTCTGTACATATAAAACTTGAAGAAAAACGAGTTGTCGAAAATTGTTCAGTCAGGAACCTGTTGTTTTGTATTTTTTCTAAAATTATTTTGAAATAAAACTGGAAGCCTGCTGCCAACTGCGCCCATAATAATGATTCTGGTAATTCTTAAAATTATTAAATCTTGCAATAATGAAGTGTAGTGGTTGAGCGGGGAGTTAGCCGTACGTCCGCCTTGTTGGAATGATCCTAATATTCTTAATAAATTAATGTAATTGAGGCTACCTATAATAACATCATTAAAGTAACTCTTTAATGGTACTAATCTAAGTCCCTAACTAGTATTAAACTGTTAAATGTGACTTGATATTCTTTCGATGAACCTATTTTAAGTCCCTAACTAGTATTAAACTATTAAATGTGACTTGATATTCTTCATCGTATATCTGATTGAGGACATCATCTGTTATCCAAAGTCGATGAACATATTTCTCTTTTAATGTTGATTTGTTGCATTCCGTGAATTGTGCAACACTAACATATAATTGTTAAGAGTACTGCTTTACATTGAAAACACAGTCTTCATTAAATCTTCAATTGCATTCTTCATAGTGAATTATGAGTCGTTAATTCCATTTCGTCAGATCTCTCTTTTAACGCTATAATATCTTTAGTTACTTACCAAAATTTATGTTACTACTGACGTTTCTATTTATGTTACTACTACAAGGACACTGTTCCTGCAGAGAGAGGGTCTGTTCATTTATTGGCCGAGAACCTAATGGTCAACCATTACTGTGTATCTTCGTAGTTTCTTTAAGTGAGAAGTAAGCCTGTTAGTACAGCACTGCTTCAGGCACCAATAAAAATTCCAACTCTCAACTAATTTGACACTGCATGAGTAACTAAAATTAATCGTATGTGCACAATGTCAATTCCAACTTCAGAAGTAATTTCGTATAAACTTCTAAACCGGTTCTACTAGGCCGGCAAGTCTGGTCGGAGACTCCTCTGATTACAAGAGTCTGGAAGTTCTTTTTGGCTCTAGAACCAATGGATTAATAGGACTACTTGTTTATGGAATGCGATAGAAAGTTATGAACTCGTTTAGTCTAGGAAGAAAATTGGTCCATGCTATCCAAATCGGCTCTGTAAGAAATTTGTACAGAGTTGATGAATCTCAAAAGTTGTAATTTATCAGAAGAACAATCCATATCCAGATTTTCGTCTAGTATGGTATCGCCTAAACATATTTGGGATAGTGTCTGAACATTTTGACTTGGGTGCGTATATAAGTAGGAGTTTCCTAAGACGAAACTATGGTCACCTTCATGAGGGTTCTTCGTCAGTCCCGAACTTTTCTGCGGTATCTTGATTAGGAAACGAAATGCCTGTCAAGTTAGCGCATGAGGATACGGACTAGTTCTTCAGGCATCTTGATTATTTTTTTCAAGACTGAATTAGATCGTCAGGAACAACGATGCGCTATACAAGAAAAATTCTTCCCTATTTTGTTAAGGACCTAATGGCTACCAGAATGGTTGTAGATCTGTAAAAGGAATTAGTTCAATATATACAAATGATTCCATTATATATAGGGTGCCATAAGCCGGAGTGATGGAATTTAGGTTCCAGCATAAAACAGGAAACTTGTATGGCCTTCTTGTGGGATTGAACTTTTATCCAGTGCCCCTACATTCAAAGAGCGAAGTTAGAATAGTTCTTTTGGAAATGAGGCCTCTATATACCCCTATTCTTAGAACAAAAATCAATGAAAAAACATTTTTAATCTGTAACAACTGAATGGTGCATGAGTCGTAGTAATTCATTTTTCATTTTGAGTTGTATTTAATTTCGGTTTTTAAAACATCCTTTAATGAAGGTGAAGTTTATCCCTGAAAATACATTTAATAAAAAGAATTAAAATAGGACGAACTATCCTATAATCTATATTATAACTTACAAAATAGTTTTATAAATCCAAATAATTTACTCTACATAACATTATTTAGACATCTAGAATTTTATATATATATATTTTCCAAATTTTATTGTGGCAGTTAAAAAAAAAATACATTATCTTTACTACATGGCAGAGACTATATTTTTTATTTGTACATTTTATTTTTCATTTCACCTGTGATTATAATAATTCTGTGGTAACTGTTTTCTTTTTTGTGCGGGATTTATATTTCTGAGAGGGTCTGTTTTCTTTTAAATATGTTATTGTCTTAAAAGCACACTACCACAATATAGTATCACTTCAGACTTTATTTTACCCTTCTAGAATCAAATAATTTTAACAAACATTAAATAAACATAAAATTAAACAAAAATTAACCTGAAATACGCAATTCAAAACAATATAGAAATGAATAAAGAACGACTTTGTTTTCAATGTTTATATGAAGCAATCAGTTCTTAAATCTTGCAGGAAAATGATGCATTCGACATTTAGATGACCCAATTTTTTTTATACTTAATGCTTTTTTTTTTTGTTTATTAAAGGTTAGCCCTATTTATTTCACCCTATTTGAATACAAAATAAGCAATTTTGTATTCTGAGTGTATGGGCGGGCACCTTTACTGCGATTTGCGTGAAGGGTGCGATTTTTTAATTATTAACCAAAAATCCGTTTAAAAAAAAAACAAAAATTTTTATGGATATATTCCTCAATATTTTGGTTATTTTGACTTAAGTAAATTAGATAATTTCTTGTTTGAATCTAAGAGGATAAAAAATTAATAAATTTGCGTATCCTAAAAGTTTGTTTATATTTAGATAATGCAAATAAATATTTATGCAACGATTTTTCAATACCAACTGTGCTAATGAACTATTATATTAATGTTTCTGAATTGTTCAGTTGGCATTTGTTTTAAATACATTGCATAAATTGAACACGACATGGAAAAAGCTATCTTTGCTATTCAGCTTCTAGAGCCCTAACAACATTCAAATATAAACGGTTTTAAACAGAAATATTTTAGAATTGAGCGTTTATCTCTCCGGCGAATGAATGACTTCAATATATGTAAAATACTAATGAAATAAAAGTATTGAATAAAATTTGTTACACCTAAATTTGTATGTATCATAAGAATTTTGAAAAAAAAGGAAGCAAAAATTCAATATAAAAACCGAACATCTAAGTGCATGAAACATAATTAAGTGTTAACAAGTTTTTTGGGTTAGTAGATTACTTTCTTTATTTTTCATGTTTTATCCTCTTTTACATAAAAAAAAAAATAGAAGAAATTATTCTAACACAAATTAAGTCTATAAATACGATTCAATCTATATCTAAATGTCGTTTGCAATATTTTTCGGCGATATTCAAGTATATGCTCAAGATCTCTAAATCTGATAAAAAATAATTTTTTTTTGCCAACATAGTCAAATTTACAATCTAAATATTTTGTTTTGTTTTACAATACTTTAACTTACTACGTAATTACTACATATACATAAATTGTACAAAAATAATATTCAAATTTTTTTTTTCTTTTTATTAGGCATACTATACAATTTCTGTGCATTCATATTTATATTTATAATATTGTGCTATACATACTCCAGAAATATTCAGACTTTGTAAACTGCTAACTGTTTAAAAACAATAATAATAATAAAACAGGTTTACGAAAATGTAACGAGTTGACAAAAAAAAAAAAAATTCTGCTAACAAAGTATATAAACAAATTACAAATTTACATAAACTAAGTAGAAGAACTTAAAAAAAAAAAACTCCTTCCACATTTTCCTTGCTTTTCCACCGATTCTTCTTATTTTTACAACTTACACTAATTTTTACTTTTTATTTTTACATTTGTTTTACATTTATCAAAGGATATACAATAATATTTAAGAATTAGGTTGTAATTTCGTTTAAAATTAATGGGAATGTATACTGGTAAAAATGATGAGATATTCTACTTTATAAAACATAAAAGGAGAAATTATTTTTGGGTAACATTTTCTCACAATCAAGCGCAGCTTTTTTCATTCTTTCAAAAAAATGTTCGCTTATTTTATTATATTTGTAGTAATTATAAACTACTATTCAAGTACTATTGATAAAGCTTTTAAAACTATTATTAAGAAAGAGAGAGATCGATAAATATAGAGAAAGTTGTTGAAGGGTTATTATTATTATTATTATTTAATGAAACACTAATTACTATTTCTTTGTTATGTGTTTATAATAAATACTTCTATTTAAAAAAAAAAAAAAAAAAATTGGACACTTAAAGCAGATATTACTTTATTTTTTAAATGAATTTATATTGTCTGTAAAGGACGATCTAAAAATTGTTTATTACCAATTTAATAATGATCTAAATATTTAGAAATTGTCGCTGCTAGCAATCCTTGCCTTTAGTTTAGTTTTATATTGATTTGCATAATTTTATATAGATTTCTTTACTGTTAAAAAACAATGAGTATGTTTTTTCTTTCTAATATTCCTATCAACAGACGAGGTTTAACAATATGAATAAAAATAAAACAAAATATCTGAAACCTTTTTTGAATTGCTGAAACCTTTTGAAGAATTGCTAAATTTAATGAAATAATGGTGGCAAAGTTTCTATATATTTCCAAGAAGCATTAATAATCCTTCTGCCACTTATCACACGAATTTAAAAGAAAAAAAAACAGAAATTGCAAATATGTTTTTTTTTTTTTACAAAGAAACCTGGGTACCATTTTTATTAAATATTACAATCAACAATTAAAGACGAAACTGTATAATTGGGCAGAAGGTAATAAAAAGGGCAGTGGTCTCTTAAATATTCATTTTATTAAAAATAAATAACAAAACATTGGTACCCAGATTTTTAAAAAAGAAAATTTTTGTTTACTTTTTTTCCCATTTCTCTTAGAAAAAGCTGATTATCCTGTACCACATAGTAAATCCTGTAATAATAGCCGTTATTACTGGATAGGTTGGGATAATATTAGTTCCGCTACTTCCTGGTCCGGCAGCTGTTAATACATTCTCTTGTCGTTTTAATTCTTCAGCACCCTCATCATTCATCATACTAGAATTCTCACCTTTACCTCCGTCCGTACTTCCACCTTTCTTTGGCCCTTCTTCGGTGGTTGTCGTACGAGTCGTAGTTGTGCTAGTAGTGGTGGTTGTTGTTGTAGTTGTGGTAGTAGTTGTAGGAACCAAAGACATATTACCTATTTTATAATAGATAAAAAAAATCAATCAAACGACTTTTACTGTTGAGCAAATTTTATTCAAACCTGGATTAATTAACTTTACTTTTAATTGACTTTAATGTTAATTAGTTAGTTGAAACAGCTAATCACAAGAAAGCAAGAAGTATTATATTTGAGAAAATCACGAAATCAGAAGATTCCCCACCGGCTGATTGAATTGCTAAAGTGCCATTTGGAATTGTCTTAAAGGTTCTACTAAACTATAGAATACAGAAAACAATTGAAAATGACATTAAAAAATTAACCAAGTTGAGGAAAATTGAATAAAACTGCAAGTGCGACTTTATAGAAATCCGCGATTTACTCCTTCCACTATAAAATAATTGAAAAATCCTTCTGAGATTTTTCTTTAATCTGATATACATACGTACCACAAGAATTACAAGAACTTAAACCTATTTCGTTTTGAACATTTTTTTTTCGAAAATTTTATTTTAGGGTAAACAGAGGCATCACTCTCTATAAATGCTTCATCATACCATGATCCGCCACTGGTGAGAATTTAGGGGAAATAAATGTTCTGAAATACAACCCGGTGTTTTTTTTTTTAAAGAAAATTTTCCTTTTTAAAAATTGAGAACTGCAAGAAAAAAAGTCATATGAGGAGCTTAACGTCAGCTCCTTAGATGTTTCTAATAAAAGCGATAGGTTTTTATATGTATAGATGCATATCAAACAAGTTTAAGGAAAAATCAATCAAACAAATCGCAAAAATCAACTGGGTAATGTCGCAATTACAGTTAGCCAATTTTCATCAAACTTATTTTACAAACATAATCAATTGTACATTGGATAGTAAAGTTGCTAGAATCATATGGTATTTTCCAAAAGCACTTTTTAGAGGAAGGGATGAAGTCACTGATCTTTCAGAACAGTCAAAAAATCAATTTTCCTAAAAGAATGTATCAATAAAATGGCTCTCCTTTCTTTGTATTAGCCATAATTTAAAGAAAATTATTGGAACGATTTTCAAGGAAATCTCGATAAACTAAAAAAAAAATAAATTTCGTATTCGATAATACACACGACTTTCTCTTTCTGAAACTACAGTGTTTAATGACAAATTTTCTTCAAACTTGTAATTCTTCCTATATTTTACTTCCAATGTTAACTGATTGATAGAACTGTATAGTAAAAACGCACTTCCCATCAACCGATTTTTTTTTTCGAACTCGGAATTTTGGCAGCATATTTAATTTAATAAGATAACATAACTGGTCCAAGCTTTCCTCAAAAGCTGCCTTAATTGAATTTCCCAGAGAAATGTTACAAATTAAAATTGTAGCTATTGAAATATGTGTAATTAATTAAAAAAAAAAATTAAAGAAAATCGATTTCTTCTTCTAAAATCGAGAAAGTGAAAAAAAATTCAGTAAAGTTGTACTTCCGGAAGAATTCAATAAAAACTTATTTCCAGCGAAAAAATAAAATTTGGACATTTTGATGCTATTGCAATCTACTCATAATTTTAATAAAGTAAATTTTTAGAGCTAGTTGTAAAAATCCTTTAAAACATGCAAAAACTGTCTACCTATGAAGAAGACTGGGCTAAAAAGAGGTTTAATATCAAGCATGGCCATTTCTCTTCGAATTCCTTGTACAGTCCGGGCACGGTGACCTCCGTCATCATAAACAGCAACCAGCTTAGCAGTATATGGTATCTCACTTTCGGTATCATTAGCCACCAGTGTAACATTAACTGCGGTGCCCGGTTGTAAGTGTACTTCGACTCTGGAAAAAAAAATTATTTATTTAATCCAGAAAAGTACAAAAGAAGAGGGAAGAATTCATAATTTTCGTTTTCTTACTTATAAACATCGTTCCTTTCTTCAAATTCTGGGATTCCCCATTTGATTTCTTCCATCAATGAACCATTCTGTAGACGAATGATTGTTTGCAATCCTTTAAGAATCGCTTTACCCTGTCCCCAGTAGAGTGAATAATTGGATTCGTATGTCATCATTGTGTCTATTGTGGCAGCGTATGGGTTTTCATTTTTCAACATCGTATTACCCAGTACTTTTTCTTTGATAACAACATTTTTACGATCCATGTTATATCTAAGTACTGTCAACTCATATCTAATCGGTTCAGTTTCAACTAAAACTTCACCATCTTCAAATTCTTTTTCTTGTTCTTCCTGTAATATCACCATTATTAATATCTAATTACATATCAAAAAGAGATCTTATAAATTATAACAAATAGTTTATGTTAAAAATTGACTTCAAGACCTGAATATATGTTAATAATTGAATTCAAAAACCTGAATATTAACAAGTTCTTTCAATACTTAACCGGTGTGATAACAAGCAATCGTCCAGACGCTCCTCCGAAACCTTTAGCAACTTCCAGCTTTCCAAGTAAATGTACAAATCCTAATTTTTTCTCGTCTTCAGGATCCAAAAGTCCTTTTCGTCTTGCTATATAAGATTCTCCACCATAAACTGAACCAATTGGTATACCAGTAAATCTATCCCATCGTACCCAGCTTAAACGGGCACCAGCCTCAATGTTTTCTAATATTTCATATCTGTAAAATAATAGTAATGTTATTATATTTAAACTTTATAGAATTATATTCCATTTTAGCATCGGAATTAACGATGCAAGATGGAAATTGGGGAAATTTTGAAAGGAAACCATTATAAGGTTCAATATAGAAGTGTTTCTTCTAAAATTGTGGGAAGTGCTTCAAAATAAGGCAAAAGCCTCTACTATTCACAAAAAAAAAATCCTTACAAATTTCCAAGTGCAAGAGTCCAAACATACGAAAGACAAAAATGGAAGTCTCTACTACACACTTGACAAACCAGATTCTTACATTTGTAAGTAAATCCGAAACCGATTAGTGTCTACGAACGGGTTAAAACATAGTTCCTGCTCGGTATTATTTTTTTTCTTTAATTATATTCAAGGGACAATCATGTTCTGGAGTATGGAAAAATTAATGTAAGATATTAAGTTAAATATGAGTAAAATTATATACATTGACAACCAAGTCTGCTGAAGTTGCTGAAGGTCGGATATCAGAGCAAATTTATCAAGTTCATGCAGAGAGAGTTCACTTAACACAATGTTTCTGTTACCGACACTTGTTTGTTGGGTTTTCAACCAACAAGTGCCGAGTGTGTAACAAAAACATTGCGTTAAGTGAACCTCTCTGCATGAACTTGATAAATTTACTCTGACGGTGGATGAAAATCCGAAACTATTCAGAAATAAAAGAAGTGCAAGCTATGACGGATACAATATCAGATGTTTATCCAGCATCGCAGACCCATTACATATTCAACAGAATATATGATATTTGGGGAAGTCGGAGATAGTTTAAAGAATTAATACCGTAACTGGTAGATTTCTCTAGTACATAAAGCAGGTATCTCCATATTCTGCTAATAAAAAAAGGAAACTGTGACTTGGACTCATCAAAGAAAAGTGTTATCCTTAAAACTGAAGAAGAATCTAATAGAGCTTTGTGGAAAGTGTAGCCCTATAAGGTGCAGAGTTGGACAATGAGGATCTGATGCCTGGAGGTTTGTGCGAAGAAGCCTGGCAAAAGATTCTTAAGTATTAGAAGATAATTGTAGATAAAAAAGAAGGAAAAGAAACGCCCGTTAAGGGCTAAAGCTGGGAAAGACTGAACTTTGGGAAGTTCCAAGAAAATAGTTGGTCAAAACTGAAACGCGATAATCCGCATGCGACTTAACTCGGCTCTCTACGGCCACCACATTTTAAACAATTTTTATTGATTATGCAATATAATATTAAAAAATATATGACTAACTTGTCGTATGTGTAAACATGTCCGTGAATAGAAATTAGGCAAGCCTGCTTTCCATATCTTAATTGTCCCGGCACCCAGACTCCATTATGTCTAGCTCTACACACATAAATCTTCCTTTCTGTTACTGGTTCTTGTTTTTCATCAGTATCAACAGTATCTTCTGGGTTCTTGCCGTATTCATCTAAAAGAGTTAAAACGAAAATTCAAATCACAAATTGGGCATTCAAGTAAAATCTTAAACAGAGCAGTTGATACATGATTTTACAAATGAGTAATTTTTCATTTTTATTTCAACTAAACCTGAGAAAAAAGTTTAAAAACAACTTAATCAATGGAATCATCTTAGTTTTTTGTGAACCCAGAATCTTCTAAACAATATTAAGTGCTGCCAACCAAAACTACAAAATACTCTTTCTTTCCTAATGCAGCTCATGGAATTTTATTCTTAAATCTTCCCAGGCAATGCTTTTAGATGTCTTAAGTAATAACGCTTTGTTCTTTAATTTCGAGTAAATTCAAAGCAGGAATAAAGTTCTTATTTTTAAAGACCCACTAAGTTTTCTGTTTACAAAAATAGTTTATTTATAAAATAAAATAAAAAATATTATATTCTCTCATCAAAACGACTGCAATTTTCTTGCAGATTTGTTTATTTAATAAAATAACCAGAGTTTAAAAGAAATGAAATTCGTCATTACACATTATGTTCCATCAACCAATACGTCAAAAAAAAAAAAAGGGTGTGCGTTTAAGTGAATTGTTTAAATGAGCTTTAATGGAGTAGCAGTTGCAATAGCGGATTTATTTATCTGGGATAAATATTTTGTACTGTGCTTTGAGGCTGATATATATATATATATGTATATATATATATATATGTAACTATTGTGTACAATAGCTCTCTCTACCACCACTAACATTGTCCACACTAACGAATATAAAATTTAGCAATTATATCAGGGATTCGAACTGGGGACCTCCCAATTATAAGTTGATGCTCCTAACCACTACACCAAACCCGCCCCAATCTTTGAATGTTTTTAGTTGAAAACATTCAATTACATCACTATGTTTACTTTTCATCTCTAGTGAGTAGAAAATCTTTCAATCACCAGAGATGTAATTACACACCCAGAGAGTACAACTATGCTCACTAATTTTAATGAAATATACAGCTCATAATTTTTAAGTGTTGTAGAATGAATAAAATTGTTAAATACAATAAATTTTTCTTTCATGAGTACCAAATAATTTAAATTTACTCACTTAAAACTCTTTCAACTGAACCTTCAACGGCTGTATCTCTGTGTTCACCTTTCTGTTCAGAAACCCATCTCAGTGTGCTGGATGTTACGAACTGATTTCCATATTTAGAACGAATATGAACAGCATCTTCACTAAATCCTTCGCTTCCACCAATCAGCACAATCAAACAAACCGCCAATAGACGGTTCCACATCTGAAACAATAGAAGAAAACAATTTAGGATTTAACAAGGAGAACTCTTAAAATTTGTTTGAACCAAATCTTCGACCAGTTTTCAAAATATCCATAAAAGTTTATTTCTTTGACTTTTTTTTTGGCTGGGGACCTCTATGTTAAAAGTGTTTAAATAAAAAAAAAAGAAAAAGTGTTAGTAAAATAAATCTTTTAATACTTTTTAAGACGTCACATGACCTTCCTGCAACGTCATGAAATAATTACTCATGGATATTTGCCGCCTTTCATGTCAGAATTTAGTTTATCACTTTTGCATATTAATTAAAGAACTTGCAAATAAAGGAATGAGGGAAAAGAAGAACAAAGGGTCCCATTTAGTACCAAGCCAAGCCAAGTTTTGACAATTTTAAACATCTTTTATGGTAACCAAGGTAATTTACAAATTATCCATCATATTAGATGCTGTACATTTTGTTGGTTCTGACCGGTATCAGGATATTATCCATCGTCAGGGAGAGAGAGGCCTTACTCTGACGATGAATGAGAATCCGAATCCGGTCAGTACCAAACAAAATGGAGCATGCTATGACGGATAAAATCGTAGATGTTATCCACAGATGGAGATGCAACCACACATTCTCAACAATGGAAACAATTCTATGCTAAATTTTGTTCACCTATCTTTTTTTATTTTTTGAGTGATAAAATTGTCGAATAAAATGTTTGAATTTTTATGACATACACTTTAAATTATTTCTATTGTTTCATGGGAGGGTTTGGACAATTTTTTTATATTATTTAATTTACTTAATTTTTAAACTGGGCCAAGTAAATTTAATTTTTGTTTTAGTGTACAGCATTAGGCAAAATTATATTTGACTAATTATTATAATTTTTTTTTCTATGTAAGATTTTTAATTGATCCCTTTGTTTTTCAGGGAAGTCAGGGTCCCAGCGTCGATATCGCAGGAATGGTTGAGCGTCATGGGCAGATAAAAGGCGACTTGGACTCTGACCCCCCTCTTGACGCAATGTTCATCAAATGTAAAAGTTTAAAAAAAGAAGTGCATTTTAAAATATAAAATAATTTTCACAGGAAGCGCGGCTTTAAATTTTTGATTTATGTGTGTCAGCGCCGGCCTTAAGATAAATGAAATAAAAATTCATTGAAATTAATTTTGAATCTCAGTTGGTAAAACTGGAAAAAGAAAAAAGTAAATACGGAATGAAACCTTTCAGAAGTGTTGATTTATTATAATTGTCTGTACGTATTAATATAAGGAATAAATTGTACAAACCCTTCTATTTTTATATATTCGTATATAAAATTACTTACTATTAATTATTTTTACCTAAATTTCATAAATTGATTATCCCTTAGAGGGAAGTGGTGTAACCACATCTTCAGGGATCTGAGTGCTCCAGTAATACGGAATCTAACAACACGATTCACCTCAACATCACTGACATCTCAAACATTCGCACTCATAATATAATTTAGGTCTTGTAGAAGGGAAAGGAATTAGCTCAGTGATAGCTGGACTGGTAACGCGGAGGTCCCCGGATTCCCGCCCGAGTCCAGCAGTGCAGCCCTTAAGATTTTTATTCCTAGGGAGCCTCTTCTGCTCACTGTGCGGTGAAAGGACAGTGCACTGAGAAGGCTTCGGAGTGCACAATAGTTCTTTCAGGTATCAGGGGAATATCTTCTATATAACAATCTAATCTAGGTCTTGTAGAGAAGGTAGTTGATGAAATAGTGAAACTTCTTGGGTTTTTAGTTGAACCCATGGGCAAATTCTAGCTAACTATCACATTCAACCCACCTAATGCCGAAAACTTTACAGATGACTCTACTACTAAACACTCATGAGGTGCCACAATAGATCGAAGAGGATTTCCCTCCCCCCTCTCTCAATTTCTCTCTCTTAGTTTTATATATTTCAATATAAAATAGCCCTAAAAACTCGGAATCCAGTCGATAAAATAGGACTTTAGGTTTCCCAATTTTCTGCAGACTTGGCACATCTAGTTTCTCCATCTTTCTGGAAACTTTTGTTTCAGACACTACGGAGGTTTTTCCCTAGAATGGAATATCAGATTTGCTTAACTTCCTGTGCTTTTGCATTTGTGACACATTTTGTTCACAAAAAGCATTCCATTAGCTTAAAACTTTTAAATTTGGTACGATCACAATAATTTCTCTTATATTAAAAAGTAAAAAAAAAGGACTTTACAGTAAATAGGAGTCTGGATTTTTATTCGTCGAAGATTCTTTTTTTTTATTATTATTAATTCTGACCGGTTTTGGATTCTCAATACTCACACTCTGACGAGAAATGAGAATCCGAAATCGGTCAGAATTAATAAAAAGAAGCATACTTTTTTACGGATAAATCCCAGATGTTATCCAGCATTGTATAGACCCAATTACAAATTTATTTATAGTCTATAATTTGAAGTTTTTTTAACAATGACTTTGTTGCACATCCGGTTGAGGTGTCAAGATGAAATTAATATTCTAACGGGTTAAGTTCAGCAAGAATTTTTATTCTAGTTAAAATAAACAATTAAATGTTTTTTTTTTAAGCTCATAAGAAAACAAAAGAAGAAACAAAAAAGGAGCGAAATATTCGAAATAAAACATTTACGAGTATATCGTCATTGATCCTCTTCGCATTCTTGTAAGATTATGCTGAATGGAAGAAGAGGACAAAAGTATGTTCATGAATGGAATAAAAGATGCAATTCTATTTGTTTCTAACTTTAGAGAAACTGGTTTTTGTGGAATGATGTTAACCACTACATAGTTAAGATCGAGACAATGTGCCTTTTGTACATGTAAATTTTTTTATTTCCACTGAAGTCAAGGTTAAATTCCATTGAGAATTCGATTATTTAACATTACTTAATTTACAGTAAGTTTAAACTCCATATTGGTTAATAAAATAAAATCGACTTATTCAAGGACTAAAATTTCATATCGATTATTTCAATTAGAATCATATTTATAAAAAATAAATACACTATGCTATTGTTAAATTTAGAAGTGAAAAATGTGATTCTCCTCGAGATTATTATTGAATATTCTTTAATTTCCTCCCAGTAAAAGAACGGAAATCAGCATATATCCTTGCCAGTCACTAAAACAGAAACATGGTGGAGAAACCATGTAATTTATATAGAAATGGAGATTTACTACCAATAAAACCGGCAAAAAAAATATTGAATAGTTAGTCACCCTTGAATAATTTCATCTTTTATTTCAATGCATTTCTAATAAAAAAAACAAAATATATTAAATGAGATGAAGGATTATCGATTATAATGAATGATATTGAAAAATTTAAAAGAAATAAATAATTGTTTTCGACTAATTTTAAAACTAATTTTTCAATAATTATGAATAAGTTATGTTATTCAAAAAAATCTAAAAATATAAAAGCAGAAATATGATCAAAGTATAAATGTTATATACTCTAGTTGCATATATATTACAGAGATATAATAAATAACAACAAATATCTATACCATAACATACTAATAGATAAAGTATGTAAAGAATTAGGTAGACTGAAAAAAAAGGGATAATGACAACGAATATAAAACAATAAATATATTTTTAAAGGTATCAATCATTATTTTCAATTTACCAATCGTGATGAAGCGTGATGCAATCTCTGATAAAATCATTAACACTGAATTAACCGCAAAGTTAATTTTTTGTGTGACAATAATCGATTATGTTTTCTTAGTTATAATTGCCAGGGAATTTGTAAATAATAATAGCCTTTTGGGCTTTTATACAAATTAAATTGAGAAATGTTTGATTAAAAGAGAATAAATAAATATTTTAAATTGTAGCGAATGAAATGCATATGGGCCAATGGAGGCTTTGGATAGCGTAGGGTTTTGTCCTCCCCTCTCTGGAATAATAGCGAATGAAATAAAAAATGGAAAATCCAAAGTTAGAACCGTAATCTTTATAATTGGGAGCAATGGAAATGCAATTAAAAAGTCGAAGCAATCAAACAGGCAGTCACAGAATTGAGGCCCACGAAAAGTTCGAGAGAAGAACTATTTAGTATGAACATTTCATAAGAACGACACAAACTAGATGAGCAAGAGAATTATTATTTTTATTGGTGAGAGGTCAAACTAAAGCCATAAGATTAACTTAAAGGAAAACAAGTAGAAACCAGATCAGAAATAAATTCCCGGACCAGTTCCGCCTAAGATTTATACAGTTATCAGAACAAAGCGGGCAATAACACACATCTTATGGGATTAATTGCTTCAGTTCTTCCATAGAAGCATTCTGTCTTGGTGTTGAGAACTAATCTCACAATACAAGTAATCCATCATAAGATGAATTAATGTTTCTCGTCTGTGAAAAAAAAAAATCAAAGGAAAAGGAATCTAACAGAAACTCAATGATGTCTTCTTAAAGCACACAGTTCTACAAGGATCGAACTGGTCCATAAAGGTCACAACATCTCATCCCCCCCCCCATAATACGGGCCTTAATAAAATCGAAAAAAAAGAAAAGAGACACTAAACTTCTGGATTAGCAAATTATGGATTAGCATAGGAGGTTTCCAGGTTTTGTACCTGGAATTTCCACGGAGAAACGGGGTTACCTACAAGAAGGAAAACATATGGAGCAGATAATCTGAAATGGAACTAATCATGATTGTTTATGGCAGTAGACTAAGTATTAAGTTTTACATTCGTAAATTTATAGCAGAAAATAGTAATAACATAATGTTCATTGTTTAAACGAAATCGGAGCCATTCCATAAAGAAAAACCAGATATTTCATAAATAATGTCTTTTTTGTAAAAACTATTTTCTGAGGATGGAAGATTTTCAAAATAAATATTTAAAAAAAAAAAACAGGTCAGTCAAATAAATGTTTGGCTTAGGTCCAGTTTGGAGGGCGACATTCTTCTTCTAATCTTGTCCTAGCTAGGTGTTATTATATCAAACCTGAGTATTTTATGGGGAGGACCATACAAGTTTCAAGTCTTCCGGAGTTTATTTAGTTATCTTAAATATTTTTTCTACAATATTCGATTTAAATTAAGTTCAATTTAACAAATGTTCTCATAAGTTGGAAATTTCCATCTACATTTAGTTTTCTTAACTCCCACCAGATGGGAGAACATACATATCTAGAAGACTACATTCTCAGCTCTATTAAAAAAAAAATATTGGTGTAAAACACACACAACTTTCTCTTACTCCAGTTCTCAAAATTATAATTGACAAATTTTATAGTTGTGTACCAAATTTAATGAAATTCGTCGAAAAACTGTCAAGTAAAAGCGCACTTCCGGTTTACTAATTTTCTTGAAAACTCGGAATTTCGGTCATCTATTTATTTCTAATTAATTTTGTTTGGTTGAAAGAATTGTATAATTACCAATGATAGCACTTTAGAGAAAAACATAACCCCACGCCTCCTCCAAAGTGCCCTTAAATAAATTTTTCTCAGAGAAATGTTTAAACACAAGTTGTAGATCTTTGCATGTTTAGTTTATATACGAAGTTCAGAAGAAAATCGTCGGAGACATTTTGAGAAAATCGCGAAATAGTGAAAAAATATTTAGTACGGTGGGTAATGAAAGCACTTCAGGTAATCCGATTTTTTTGAAACTGAGAATTTCAACAACATATTTAATTCTAATTAACATTATTTAGATGATAGAATTGTCTAATAAACTGAAATAGCACTTTAGAAAAAACTAACCCCACCCCTCCCCAAAAGTGCCCTTAAATGAATTTTCCCGGAGAAATGTTTCAAATAAAAGTTGTAGCTGTTAGTATATGTAGTCGATATACCAGGTTTGAAGAAAATCGTTGGAGCCTTTTTTGAGAAAATCGCAAAAATGTAAAAAAAAAAATTAGTAAAGTGGTACTTCCGGTTGAGGAATTTTGACAGATGACCCACTGTCGGATCCTATGGTCATAACTAAACGGAATATCAAGTTTGAACTTTCTACGATTTTCGTTTTTTAGCTATGCTGTTCACATACTACACACACACACACACACACACACACATAGACCATTTGCTAAAAACCACTTTTTTGGACTCAGGGGACCTCAAAACGGATATTTCTTGTGAAAACTCAATATTGAAAATTTGACACGATTACAATACTTCCTCCTTACTAGGAGTAAGAGAAAGTAAAAAATTCAGTGCCCCAGAAAAATATTTCAAATAAAAGTGATAAGAATGTGTATGGATAAGGAAAATTATGTTTTTGCCCGAAATATATGTTTTCAGGTTCCTTAGTACGAAAAAATATTTTAGCGGATAGTTTTTTACGAAACAGACGTATTTCCCTTTGAAAATAGCTCTTTTTCGAACTTCTTTGAACTTCAATTTAACTAACAATACTATTCATAAACCAATCATTTTTTGACTCCCACAAATGTAGTGTATACCAGAAACATTAAGTTGAAGTCAACATTCTACACGAACTTAATAACTTTTACTCTCGGACGATGGATAAAAATTAGAAATTGGTCAGGAAATCAGAAATATGCAAGCTACGACGGTTAAAATCCCAGATCGTATCACTGTTGTTTGAAATTTTTTCCAAGAAATTCATTTAAAAAAGTTTTGGGGGAAAGAGGAGATTATGCTTCCCTGAAAAAAATAATTTTATTATATTATTTTTATCATTTCATTCTTTCACTGATATAAACAACATTTAGTAAAATTTATAAGTCTGAAGAAATTTGTTAATTGCAACTCTATAAAACTGCAGTAAGAGAAAGTCGTATGAGAGTTTCACAACAAATTTTTTTACTTTTATCTGAATAAAAAGAGAGTTAATATTTGATTTTATATTCAACAGAAAAATCTTCTAAAACATGAGTATATTATATATCCGAAGAAATAATAATAGGTTTTACTGAATAATATCTGTTCTCTTTAATCATTTAAACAATATGTTACTTGTTGTTGGGCTACTGGGAAGATATTTGTTTTCTCTGATGGAATGATTACTGATGAAATAATAAAACATTAAATGTATTTTTCTGCCATTGACTAAACTAAACTATAATTTGCATATTACTATCTTTCTTTAACTTGGAATTATTATGTATTTCATTTTTTTTTTTTTAACATATTAAGATTTATTATAAAAAAAAACTAAAGTTAGTAAAACATTGTATACTCTTCCTAGCTTATCACTTTTATTTTTTTGGTACATTTTCCTTGGGAAAAGTTGATCTTAGGAATGAATGTTTTGAAGGAGCTGAGACTTATCAATACCGAAACAGAATGGTTTTGTGCAAATCCTTTAGGCCAGAAATATTTTTTTTATTTTCAATTTTTAAATACTTTTCAAATAATATCAGCGAGGTGTTTTAAGTACGGAGGCTATTTTGATAAAATATAAATGCAACTTCGTTATACAACATTTAGCTTCAGCAGAAAACAAAAAGTCAAAGTGGTTCGGAGGCTATTATAAAATATAAATGCAACTTCGTTATACAACATTTAGCTTCAGCAAAAAACAAAAAGTCAAAGTGATGTCTTATTTTTTCTCAAGTAGCTTGGTTGTAATAGGAACAAAATTATTTTATTCTCGGAAGAAGTTTGCATCAAATGTGACATATTGATTTTTTTTAATCATCTGAGATTTAAAATAATAAAGATATTAAGCATTGTATTTTTTTGTTTAAACTTAAGACATCGTTGACTAAGATAAAAACGATAATCAAGCGGCGATTTTTTTTACGATTACATTATAACAGTATAATTTATAATTAGAGCAATTTAATTAAATATAATAATCATAACCTTATTAGTCAGGCAATAAATCTACATATTTCAAACAAGTGACAAGTTAAAATATATGATTAGTGAGTGCTTAATTTCTTATTAGTAGCTGCAATTATTTAGAGACAAAATACAGATATAATTCCATAGATGGAAATTTTTTCTTTTTTAAATTTTTTTTTACATTGAAAATGTTTATTGCCGGGACCTAGTTGGTGAAAACCGAACGCAAATGCGACATATACAACCGCCACACCAAGTGAGAATAGTGGCGGTAAAGTTCGGGTTGGGGATGAATGACACATATATTCTGACTGATAAATTTTATAGAAAAGAACTACTAATTTATTTTTATCAATGAATAGACGTACAATTTTTATTTGTAAGTTTTTTAGGATATACCTAACATTTTTGTAGACCAGTGAGCAAACCGTGCTATGCAGTTTTTTAAGAGTTTTAACCTAACATTTTAGTTCCTTCCTAAATTCACCTTTTTCCGGAAAAATTATTCAAATTTAAATGAAATCTCCATTTCTTTTGAATTTCCATTATGCATTTAATGGATTTTGCACTATAAAGGTTTATGCTATGAAACGTACATATTACTGAAATATGTTTATCAGTTAGTTAATCTTGATCTGTAAATTGTTTTATTATAATGGATGAAACTAATTGTGTACACATGAATATGTACTCCCAAAGTAGCGTAAAATTCGTGCAGCAACCTATTTTTTAATGCTGGATTTTGTTTCTCTAAATAAAAATGTATTTTTGGAATTGCTAGGTTTCAGAAGAAAAATTCCCCATGAAATGAGAAAATATTTCTTATAACCCTTGGAAATCATAGAAAAAAAAAGCGTATCAAATTCTTCTATGATTTCTTGAGTTTTAAGAAAATGTGAAAAAGGACAATTTTGATTTTGTGTTTTCAACTGCTCACACATTTACAATAATAGATCAAACTTTTTTCTTTCTTTTTTTTTGGGACGGATTTTAAATTTTTATACAAAACTTGCCGAAAAGAGAGAGTATGACCAATTATAGTTGGGAAGTTCGCAATATAATATAAAAGTAGACAAATATATATAAAGTGTTATTATTGTTATTTAATAGCCGATTATTTTCCATTTTATTTGAAGACATTACTGCTGGCCATAAAAAAATCGCGTTGGGAACCGCATGCGAAAAGCTTAATCATACCTTTCAAAGATCTAGGAAAAAAGTTTCATATAAAAGTGATGACCCTAGAGGGTATATAATAGTTTAGTATGGCAAAGTTTTTCAAGAAAATGTTGGGAGAGCCTTTTTCTAGAAAAATCGTGAAAAACTTAAAAATTAATAAATTCACAACTCCAGCTGTATTGACGGCAATAACTGAAAGAAAAGATTAAAATAAAATAAAAAGAAAGGTACTGAAACAAATTTCTCAATGATTCAAATATATATTATTCGTCTCTTTCATTCTCTTTTTTTTTTGTTGAGTTGAATGATGAAAGTTCAATTGAATCAGTTGGTGATGATGTAATAGAATTGTTCAATATGGAGTCCTAATTTAAACCGTCACATATGGAGGTTCATTCATCTCCATTCACTTTACGAAATATGACTATACAATAAATTATCTATAAATAGTATGAGTACATTCGGTATTTTAACTCGAATTATTTTTTAAGGTTCTAGAATTACTTTTCTTTACAGCATTTCCTTTACATGATCATATCTCGATCACACAGGCCGTGTAAGGTTTTCTACGCTACAGTTTGGGTCTTTTCATTGCAATTTCAGCCTTCTTTCTTATCTCTTTTTACATTTGCCACCGTCGTATTGATATTTCAAAGTGAGGACCACAGGATTCTTCACACAGCAAATGCCTAAAACATCATAGCTGAATTTTCTCCAGCTATTGTTTCAAGTAATACCAGATCTTAAAAGAGGCACGGAGAAAAAAGGGCGCTACTAGGTGGATCTTATGAACCATTTTTGAACGTCTAAAAATGGTCATGGAAGCCCAGGTCACAGTATTGACCCTGAACAGGGATCTGAAAGAGGCCTTGCGAGCCAGGTGATACACCGCCTAATTACCTTTTAGCAATATACTTTCCTGGTGTAATTTCATAAGGCAAATACATTTCTTGAAGATATATCAAACCTTCTCAATCGAATTTCTTGATAAGATGAAGATTTGTTGTCTGTCATGTTTGCAGATACATTAGGCAGTTGAAATTCCCTTTCAATGTTTTTTTACATCCGGCACGGTTTTTTTTGCAAGTTTTCGGTTCAGAAGAGCGATTTTATTAATTTTGTTGTTGTCTTTCACTTTTTTGCTCGAAGCTTCACATATTAACACATATTAGTTTTTTCTGAACATATTGTCTACCAATCCTACCCACCCTTCAATTCAATTCCAATAATGCCAATATCATTTTTATTTCAAACCATTTTTGAAATGTTTTGTTCTTTGGGGTTCTGTACCATCATTAGGCTTTCATCTAAAGACAGGGATAATTCCAACCAAATGCTTTGATAGAATTCCAAGTTTGCAGAAAATTGGTTAACCTTGAAGTGTGTGACTTTGCAAAAAATGTTTTTGAATTATTTTTTTTTGCTCTTCTCGAAAATTGCTCCATGGATGTTTAAAAAAATTACAAAATCGGTTTCACAAATTGTATTCTTCATTTAATTAGTTTTACGAATAAGTTTTAAAACAACAGCAGTCATTAATTAACGTTAAATTGCTTTAACACTTTTCCATATAGCTGATTTAATAATAAATACACCAGGTGTAATAAATAATGAATACATTCTGTAAAGTACCAATTTAATTTTTATTAAATTATTTTTCACCGCATATTTTTATGAACATATTGTCTACCAATCCTAACTCCCCCCCCCATTAAACTGTCAATTCCACTAATAAAATTTCCAACCACTTTTTTTCCACTGTTCTGGCTCTTGTAAACTTGTATTTGACATGTATTCTTCTAAATTGGTTTTTACTGAATAAAGTTCATGTTATAATGATAAACGCTGATGAATTTTTATTTATATATATAATTAAATAAATAAAATCGCACTTCTGGAGGTGGAATCTCAGAACATGTATTTCCATGTGATACACTGAAATTTTGAGAATTTGACACAACGGCAATACTTCCCTTCTTATCTACCAAAGGAGTAAGTAAATTTATATATGGAAGTATATAAAAAGTGGGAATGAGTTTTGTTCTGTCATTGTCAATATATTTATATTGTGGGAGATGTTGATAGGTTATATTTCTCCTTGGAGAAAGAGTATATCTATATATCCAGTGAGGATAAAAATGATATCTGAGAGAAAGAGGGATGGGTGAAATGGTTTACCAGTAAGAAATAGCGTGTGAAAGGAAAATGGCATGCCATTGGTATGATAGTCTTCCACATTCCTCTGGAAAATACTACAGTCCCCAACTGGTATATGACTCTCTTGCCTTTTATGAGTTTTATTTCGCAGTTTGGATTTTATTTTTGATAGGACTAGTGAAATATATTAAAGGTTAAAAGCATTTTTTAAATTTTAGGAATTTTTTTAGTTCTAAATTACTTTTATCTATTTAAAGAATCTCCGAATTCTGTCAAGTTATGAAAAAAAATAAAAGGACAATCCGAATTTTTATACTATTAAAAAATTTCTTAAGCGTAAAAAATTCTAAATAATGTTAATTTTTTATAGGCTAATATACAAATGTCAAAAATTTAAAATGCAAACCGAGCAAGAAAATATTTTTTACAATATTACAGAGTGAATTTGAAGTTTATTCCACTAATACCAACAAAGTTTACTAGATGGCATTGATGTATACGTTTAAGGTCTATAACCTAAACCTATAGAAACTCGTAACTATTTAATCTAAAACTCCATACAATTAAAATCTGGAGAGAGAGTACCAGATTGGAAATAAATCTTTTCCTCTATCTAAAATAAATTAAAACATTATACATCGTGTAAATAAAGACAAAAACCCAATACAATAATAATAAGAGAAAGTAAAAAGAAATTAAGTAAATAAGTAATATGCTTTTGAATTCTTTTATGTTTAGCTTCGGTCTCGTATTGACCAGTATTTCTAATAAGACTGTTCTCGTGCCCGTTAATTAAAAAAAAAAAAATATCAAAAAACATATTTTGCACGTTGGAGCTGCATTGGCCTTGATATGAAAATAACTTGTTCTTGAGGTTCAGTTTTGAATCTCTCTTTAATAACGGAAGGAGCGATACTATAATGCTTTGCTTTTCTGAAAGATTATATTGATGTGTGGAATACTAGTATCCATAGTGATGGCTAAATATGTAACTGATTATTTAGCTTTTTCTATTTTTGCTTTACCATTGTTTTTGTTTTAAAGATGCATTTAACTTTTACACATATTTACTTTATTTTCACACTCTATGTCAAAATCAAGAAAGCTTGAGCAAATTTAAATTTAAACTAACTACTAACTGACAGAACTCCAATACTCCTCTGAAATCAACTTTTTTAGAAAAATGTATCAAATTTAAATGTGATACATTTCTATCAATACTGGAAGTTTAAGGAAAATCGTTGGAACCGTTTATGAGAAAATTCCAAAAAACTCAAAAACTGCACAACCGGTTAACCGATTTTCTTCAAAATTGACATTTTATCAATGCTTCTAATGTTATTAATATTGTGTAGGTGGTAAAAACATATATTATATTGAAGTGGTACGTTAGAGGATAACGCTACTGTTTCCCCAGAACCTCCAAAAATTCAATTTTTCCTGGAAAATGTTTTAGGTAAAAGTGATAGATATTTATGTGTAAACAGTATACAAAGTTTAAAGAAAATTGTTGGAGCCTTTTTCGAGAAAATCACGAAAAACTAAAAAAAAATTCAGTGAAGTCGCACTTCCGGTTGCTTAATTTTGCCCGAAATCTTGGCATGATGGCCGCATCGTGGCTGAAACGGAATACCACTTTTGAGCTTCCTGAGACATCGTTTTTGAAATTATTCTGTTGCACTCACATAAAGACCGCTAAAACATTTCGCTAAAAACATTTTTTCGTATTCTGGGCACCCGAAAACATGTATTTCCTGTGTAAAGTTTATTTCGAAAATGTGGCATTACCGTAGTACTTCCTTTTACAAGGAATAAGACAAAGTAAAATTGTGTAACATGGAATGAATTTCTCTGAAAGTTACACGAGTGCGGAGGGGGAAAAAGTTGTTTTTATAATTAAACTTTATTAATAGCTCACTGAAGCTGCATTTTAAATTAATTTATTATGGGTACAGTAAAAAATTTTAATTAATTTATAAGATTTTCTGTCGCCATATTCATTAGAGAAACAAAATCTTATGATATATATCTTGCAAACATAAACGGGTATGGTTGGAGTTGTTTAATTCTGGAAGCAGTAAAATTAACGAGCAAGAAAGGAGGATAGGGTTGAGAAAGATGGGTTTTATATGTGCTTGAAAACTTGTGGCAGGAAGAACTTCAAAGCTTGGTAGTATACGTGTGCAAGTGAAATGCAAAGCTCAGCATTAATTCTGGTTTCCATTGTTTTAATTTTATTAAAATTTCTTTATGGTCTAAAATGTATAGTATTTTGGCGAATTATGGATAACGCTCTCCTTTAACTATGAAAGTCCTCCGGCCCATATAAATTAGAATGGACTTTAAAAAAAATGCTGGTCATGTCTCGGACATTTAGCATCGGCTCCCTCCCCTCCATTATGAATACCAACTACTTATCTAGAACTAGGAGACTATTGGTGGTGCACTAAGATATACTGTTGGCTCACACCCAATATGTGACCAGGTCAATTTTATCACCTAAAAGTTAATAAACTAGGTCAAACTAACAAAAGTTTCGTAACAAATCTTACTTAGACGGGATATAGTCCTTATTCTGCATAATATAAATATTATAATCTTTTTTTTACTCCTTCTCCTTCCTTCTTTTATTGCTGTTACAGGAAGTGTAACGAAATGCTTATTTGGAATATTTTCGAAATTGGGTTATTAAAGGAAATATTGGGTTTTGAGGTCTCCTGAATACGACAAAATATCTTCATGTTTTTATATATAGATATTTGCAAATGTAAAAAATATTTCATAACAAAAGTATGTGAAACGTGGAAATTGCAATAAGAGGATAGGAGAAGTTATTCCGGACGATGGCACTCCATTGTCTTGATTTATTCTATAAGGATATAAGGAGGACATCTCTTCAGCCGCCTATGTGGACTGCCGGCAATAGTGTTGAGGAGAACTGTTGGTTCAAACGGTTTTTAGGATGAGCTACTGCCAATGAATGGAGTTTTGAGGAAACGTATTTTGAGCAAGATTTTATTAATCAATGAAGATTATTAAAATGAATTTAGTTTATTTAGGATAGGAAGATTAGCAGTTTATATTAGATTAGATCAGATTCTATGGAGGTTGGCTATTAAGGCCACCCCGACCCTTAATGGGTCTATTGTGGCACCCACAAGTTAGAATACCCTCTCCAGTCCTATCTGTTTCATTAAACTTAGGAGTTTCAGGGGAGACTCCTGGATGAAGATTGAAGGCGTCAATATCTTCTCCCCGAAGCCACACAAACCCCTCACAGACTGGCACAGTACGCGTAGTGTTGTTTGCTCTTCTTTCTGACAAAATCTGCACAGGCTACACATTGTCAGGCGCAGTGTATAGTGGCTGGTGAGAAGGCTTGTAGGCATCCGAAGGAGTTATTCTGCCGTAAAAACTGGGCAAACAGCTATTAATAAAAGCTACTCGCCTTCCTCCATTCTTGTGCTAAATTGTTCATCCTAGCTTTCATTGTCTACATAGAAGAGGTTGCCCCCTTACCATGAAGCCCTTATACCCAGAATAGAAAAATTTAATTTTGGCTACTAATCCTCCTGAGAATGGCCAAGCAGCAGGACTGCATTAACAATGTAGTAGGAAGCGTTGACAATTTTTCGGAGGAGTTTAAACTGAAGAGACAGGATACACAGAATATCTCAAAAAAAAAAAAATTCAAACCGGATACTGCTTTTAGTCACCATTACAATATACAAAATGTGAGTTTTCGGTGAAAACCGGAAGTGCGACTTTACTCATTTTTGTTTTGTTTTCACTGTCCGTAATTTTCTCGATAACAGCTCCAATGATTTTCTTTGAAATTTGTTTCGATAGTATCTTCACACATTTTGGACTATCGATTTTTTGTATGAAGGAAGGAATATTTAGTTAAGCGTTCTTCTACAGGCCACTTCTGTACAAAGTTTTGATTCCTGACCACATACATAACAATATTAAGGTACAACGCAAGTACCGCTAATATTCCAAATATGAAGAAAATCGGCTCCGAATGTGCAACACTTTACTGAACAGGTTTTTAAGTTTTATGAAATTTTCTCGAAAACAGTTCCACCGATTTTTTTAACCTTCAAATATTGAAACTTAATTAGCCAATCGCATTTTATCGGAACCTTATTTTTCGGAAAAATTAATTTTGGGAGGGATTTCTGTGGCGTCAGGAGTAACTAAACTAACAAGTTTTGTTGGTGGGATTAATCACTGGCGCTGCCTTGTGGGTTGACAATGTAATTTTGCCCCCACCCACATCTATATTTATAAAACTAACACCAAATACAGTTGAGTAAAAATTCCAATTTTGAAGTAAATTTGTCATATTATAATTTGACGTTATCAATGTAAGTTAGAAAATCGTGTGTTTCACACCAAATGGTTTTTTGATGTTTGATTAGAGATTCTCTATTTGCCACAATTAGTTCTGAGGGAAACTTTCTAATGATTTGATAATGTCCCCTGGTAGCTCAAATCACTAAGCATCAATCTGGCTGTTATATATGGTAAATTACTTACAACAAACTTGGGAATCTGTTTACATTTATTGGTAATTAGTAGCTGATAAGTCTTTAACCAGTTGCGGTTTACCAATTACATTGTACAAACATGTACACAAGTTCTACTATAAGGTTCAAAACCTTGTTTGATACAATATCACTTGTGTACGTACCCCATCCTGTCTAAAGAGGATCAAATTTCCCACCGCCCCCACATGCTATTTTATTCTATCACGTTTCACAGTAACAACTATGAGGGTCGCCTCCCCCCACTAATATGAACATGTTATTAGCAATTAAGTTACTGCAGGCGATATTTGTGTATGTGTGTGTATGTGTCCGTGTAAAGAAATCAAACTAGTGTTAAGTTTGTACACGAGACAGAGAAGAACAACACCACGCTTCTAGAACCTAACCCCTTAAGTTAATAATACACGTGGCTTTGATATATGTGGCTTTTGACTTCTTTCCACTAGAGTTCGTTAGAAAAGAAAAAGAATGAAAGCGCGTGCTTGGGTGTGAATGTAAAGAAGGAAGTATTAAGGGGGGGGGGTCACGAATGTTTTTAGAACAACCAAGAAATATTGTGTTTTCAGATCTGGAATCAAGAATTGAAAGGTAGGGCTTGGTCTTATAATTCTTTTAAATGCTAGAAACAATATCTATAAGACAGATTATTTATTATGGTTTTTAGGTATCTGCCTTTGTCAATGCTTCCTTTTCATTCCCCATCTGGATGATGGAATAAGTAAACTGAAGTGAATAGCATGATGGAGTATTACGTGTCAGTCGCCCCAAGAACACCTCCTTCCAAAAATTTCTATTTTTCCAGATATTTTCCGGATTTTTTTTTGTTTTGGAAAACAAAAAGAAAAAAAAGCCACACTTCTTGTATGTGTGCATGGGCGCGCCAACAAATCTCCCAAAAATTCCAAACGCGCTGGAAGTTCAACAATTTTCTACTCCGTATAGGTCCTAAAGACCATTTTCGAGAAAATCGCAAAAAAGTGAAAATAAACATTCAGTAAAGTGGTACTTCCGCTGGAGGAATTTTGTCAGACAACTTATTGTCGGATCCCATGATGATACCTAAACGGAATATCAAATTTGGACTTTCTGTGATTTTTCGTTTTTCAGTTATGCTGTTCATATACACACACACATACATACATACACTACACCGAAAGAGAGAGAGACCATTCTCTAAAAACCACTTTTTTTGGACTCAGGAGGACCTCAAAAACGTGTATTTCCGGTGTAAACTTGATTTCAAAAATTTGACACGATTACAATACTTCCTCTTACTAGGAGTAAGAAGAAAGTAAAAATGCAGTAAATGTCGCATTTTCGATTGATTGAGTTTGATAGAAACTTTTGGTCGCATCCTTCCCTAAACCGACTAACACAGTTCTCGTTGCATTCCGAAGACCTCAAAAAACGTATGCCCAGAATTTCCGGTAGAGACTCAATTTCGAAAAACTGCCACAATTGCAATACTAGAATAGAAAATACGTAAAAGAAAGTCATGAATTTTCTCATCAGACATTTTTTTGTTTTCTATGCAATTTATAAAATTAATAAATAATTTGGTAATAAATGGTAATCACTGACATTGTTCCATTAAAGCTGTTACATAATTGAAAATGTACATGACTATAGCTATGACTAATTAGATCGTAACATAATTATGTTGCTTGAATTAGGTGTCGTAACAAATTAAGATTTATATAATCATTCTCTGAAATTCCAGTTTGAAATTAATTGTAATCAATCAATTGTAATTAATTACTAAAAGAAGTAGGAAGTGTTATGTTTATATTATACATCTATTTGTAGATCGATTTCAGATTTCAGAGGGACCTAGTTAACAACTTTAATCATTCGAATGTTCATTGTCAATTTATCATTTGAAGTTTTGAATTGATGTTTTTTAATTGAAATACAATTTGAATGGGATTTTATTAATTGTGGGACTTAAAAAGTGGTCTTTTCTCAATTATTAAAGTTTAATAGGAATTAAATTCGTCCAATTTGTACGTCTATTTATAGATCACGTTAATACTATTTGAAGATAATGTTACGTAATTTATTTTATGCACGGAATGCTTTACAAGGATGATAGTTGTGTTTCTGTTTATCGGAAACAGCTTTCAACGATTTTCTTTACCCTAAAACTTTCATCCATTTGAAACATTTTTCCAAGGAAAATTGATGTTAAGGAGATTGTGGAAAATCTATGTTAAAGAAAGTCTTATTATTCGAGTTTATTAGGATTTGATCAAAGCCACTGTCTAGTGGGCTGTAAAGTAGGTACTTAAAACAGAATACCAAATTAGTTTTTCAGGGAATTTTTTTTCGTTACAGATATTTTGTTAATAATAAGTTTGTATGTTAGTAAATGTAAACAGGATTATTCGGAAATGAAAAAAATCGTCAAAGGAAGCTGAAATATGATATTATTATTATGTTTTTACGAATCAGCAGATTTTTTGGGCTTTTACGACTCGAAGATATTGGTCAAAGATTTTGGCCGACGTTAGGCTTAATTCTAAATTGCCAGTGAAGATTTGTTATGGGCTGATACGGGCTCGTGTCCAGTTATTCACTGTGGTAACTATCCGGTTGTATCCAAAAGTACAATATATATATTTCATTTATTTTTGGCTTGTCAGTTAAAATTATAATAATCAGCTGGAAGTTTTATCAGCTGGTATCAAACTATTTTATGTCTAGGAATTTCTAACAAATTTTCTGTTTTTGAATATTCTTTATAAAAAAAAAAAAAAAAATCCGTCCAATTTATGAAATTCCAAGTTATTTCTACATTATTCAGAGCATACGCCATGATTTCCAAACATTATTCCCTGTTGGAGGAAATTGCAAGATAATTACAGTTTTAGGGGACCGTATACATTCCTAACTGTAGGTGACGTTAGTAAGGACCTGCTCTGTCAGTAGCAATGAATTTAAAATTCATATATTCTTGACATCATCTCCAGTGGTTACTGAATTTTTAATGTTACTTATAAACGGGAAAGTGAGTTTCTTTGATCTTGTAGTTTTTTTCCTTTTTACTTGAATATATACAAAAAAATAACCACAGACATATTACTACTATGATGTATATTTGTTTATTATTTTTAGATATAATGTTTTATAAGATATAAAACAATCATACAAACTTTTTAATAATACAATTCTTTATTATTTTGAGAATTTCTTCATTTTCTTCTTACGTTACAAATAGTTTTACAGAGGGGGGCATAAAGATAAACCATTCTGTCACATATCTCAACAATCATTTTCAACAAAAATAAATAAAATAAGCATTCCCTAGAATATAGTGAAAAACTGACAAAATAAAATATAAGTAAAATAGCGTTTCCGCAGTTCTGGTGTGAAACATGCACACCACTTTCTCCCACTCCCACTTGATACAATTATATAATAAAATAACAAATTTTCTTTAAATTTCAAATTTAGCTCACCTGTCCTAAGGACAAATACCGACCTACTTTACTTCAAAGCAGGTCGTGAAGTGAAGAGAGCACGCCCATTAACAACATAGAATCAACCCTATATACGTGTATATTGGAAATTTAACGCCACAAATTCTGCACAACAAATTAAATTTTTGTTTTTTTGTAAAAAATGTTTCAAATAAAAGTGGTGCAATGAGCATTCCAAGTATAAAGAAAATCATTGTGGCCGTCTTTGTGAAAATTCTAAATCATCCCAAAAAACTATTCTGCAAAGTCTTACTTCCGGTTAACCAATTTTTTCTTCAAATTTAGAATTCTAACGATGATTCTGATATATATTAATATTATGCAGAGATGGTAAAACCATACATTGTGCTGAAGTGGTACTTTAGAGGATAGCACATAAAGCTAACTGGTTCCGTTAGAACCCGCCAAAAAAATCAATTTTCTCAGGAAAATGTTACAAATAATAGTTATAGGTAATTATATTTGTAGATAGTGTACAGAGTTTAAAGAAAATCGTTGAAACCTTTTTCTAGAAAATTACGAAAAACTGGGGGCGGAAAAAACGTTCTGTAAAGTCGCATTTCCGGTATTCATGGATTTTGCCCGAAACCTTCGTGTCAGAGGCGATGGTAGTTAGTACCTAAACAGAATATCATGTTTGAGCGTCCTGCGATTTTTCATTTTTGGGATCTTTTGTTCACATACACACACGCACGCACACACACATACACACACGCACACATACACGCACGCACACACACATACACACACGCACACTCTAGGCCGTATCACTTTCATGAAAAACATTTTTTCCGGCATAAAATTGATTTTACGGGATTCTGAGAAATCTGTGACAAATTTCAAATGTTATTTGAGTTTGTTCTTGTTATTGGCGCTATCTTGTGCATTACAATGTAGTCACTTCAACTGCTACGTACCTTAAGTAGGTACATGTTACCTTCCTTACTCCATTTCTATATATGGGGGGGGGGTTAAATGATTAAAATTTCAAGTTGTAAAGAAAATTTGTCAGTGATATGAGAATTGATTGCAGTGAGGGAAAGTTGTGCGAGTGTTTGACACCAGCTTTTTTTTTTTAATGTTGAGGAGAATTGAAATACAAAGTAGCACAATCCTTTAAAACCCCAATAAGCTGTTATCAGCAGCTGGTTTAGCTAAACATTTTACTGTATTTAAAAAAAATAAATAAATTATTAATATCAATTTGTGCAAAATTGATTGGCTATGGAAATTGGCAGGTTAATTCTTCTATGTTGTTATAGAAACTGGATGGGATTAACTGAGATTGGCAGAATGAAAGCTATTAAATTTGTAAAACAGAGTTTGTATGCGGTATACATAGGTACCTTTAAATTGGATGGCTGAAATTATAGTAAATTGGAGATTTATTCGGTCCGGTTACCATTTGAATGTTTATTACAGGAATCTAGCTTTACCGATCTTATTTTATTTATTTTTTATTTTTATTTTAAGGGGGGAATATGTTCCATGTGTGTGTTTGTATTGTTTGTCTATATTTGAGTGTTGAAAGGAAGTTTATGCAGTTGAATAGACATATCGTTCTAGTTCCGGGAATAGTACTGGAATGAAGATTGTACAGTGTGTATATGTATGTGTTTGTATTATGTCTGTGACGGTCATAGAAATGGAACAAATAGAGGAGGGAGGGACTTTTAAATGTCCCGTATTGCTTGGCCAATGTGTCAATGTCAGACAATTTTAGTATACCTATACTTAGACACACACACAAGGCACATGTTGTTATGGCTGTTGGTCCTGACTGACCGGATGTTTAACTCAGCATTGTCACATTGTGGAAACACTACTAGTACGGTATATCATGATGTACGGTATACTTGTGCAGTTAGGGTTGCTTTCTGCTACAGTATTACACCCTTTTAGCTCTCCACATCATATATTCCAGTTAATCAGATTATATAACTGTATATATCATGCAACATACTACACACTTGTCTAATGGAACCTAATAAGGGGGGGGGGGGCAATCATTTTGGTGTCATTTTTTTTTTCCGTTTTTATGGAAAACTTTATTGCTTATTACAAGAAAATTTATTTAATTGCTTAAAGGCCATATAATTTATTTTATTAAAAAAGTAAAAATCCAAAAGTGAGATTGAAAATTTCAAAAATCTGGAATGAGACATACGGACTTTCACTATAATTCTGCTCGAAGTTCTTACACCCAAATTTTCTAGACTCTTGATATTTTTACTAAAAGCATAGTTTTCTTTTAAATTTAATATTTGTAGAAGTACAATTTACAAGAAACGCAGTTTTTAAAGGGAAGCCTAACTTCAGGCACCCCGTCAGAAAACCATTAAAAAAATCTATTCCCCCTTCTACATCAAAATTCAGCCAATCAAACCAATATATGTATATGTAATTAATAACAGATATCTAATGAATACTGCTCATACCGCTTTAGAGAAAAATCACGAAAAAAATTTAAATAATAATAATTTATTATAAAATTACAATTAACTATTTCTCGCGAAAAATTTACCTGAAATTTGATTATTTATGATATATATATATAAACTTTTTTTTCATATTTTTTTTATTATTTGAACCATCAAAGTAAACATTCTGGGTTTTAAGGAAAAATTTGTCAAAGTTGTATTGTGAGAATTGCATAAAACAAAAAATCGAGTAAATTTATCAAGTAATTGCGAAGGAAATTGTTCATTTCCCAAATAATAAACTGATGTAAATAGAGAAGGTTTTTCTTGGTATTTAGTAAAGAGATTTCCTTTCTCTCGCCTCACTTTCTCTTCCTGCAGCTAATCAATATTCATGAATTCTACCGCACGTATATATATATATTTTATTCTAAGAAATAACTTTAAAATAAAACGGCGAATAACTAAAGTACAATAAAATGTGATAATAAATGTAGAGTTAAAAAAAATAATAATACAGCCGTGATCATGGTGAGACTGTGACAATTGAAAAGAGTTTGAATATTGATGATAAATACTTGTGATGCACTGGCAAAAGGTTCTTTATGAGTTTTTTTTATCAGTGTTCGTAATATATTACAAGATACATTATTGTTGTACCATTGTCATAGAGTGATAGTGAGTAAATGAAGAACACAATGAACCAAGTGGGCGGGAGGGAACACTGAATGAAATAGTAAAAAAAAAAATCTATATCAGATAATTATAAAAGAAAAAGGAAATCATTAACATGGGTTGAAATTTTCACAGCCGTCTGTGGCTGCGATTCTCACCACTACTATTAATAAATTAATATAGTGACAGATTAAACTTTCCAATTTTTTTCACTTTTTAATTATGCTTATTAGAAGCAAAATATGCAGTATGCCTTGCCATTGTGAAAAGAAAGGTTACAACCAGGTCACAGCTACTCCAGGAATGTCAAAAGTCAAGAAAGCTTGTGCAAATTTAATTTTTAACTAACTGACAGAACTCCAATACCCTCTTTAAAATAATTTCTTTTTCAGAAAAAAGTGACATGTTTCCTATCTATCCAGCGAGCATTCTAATTTTTAAAGAAAATCGTAGTAACGTTTTCGAAAAAATTACGAAAAACTCAAAAAGCTATTCTGTAAATTGGCACTTCCGGTTAAAACAGATTTTCTTTCAAATTTGAATTGTAGCAATGCTTTCTATTGTGTATTACTATTATGTAGGTAGTAAAAAACATACTGAAGAACATACTAAACCTTACAGGGAACCATAACGCTATTGTTCTCCCAGAACAACCACAAAATAAATGTCTCAAAAATAAAAGTGATAAGTATTAATATGTGAGATAGTATAACGAAGTTTACAGAAAATCGTTGGAGTCGTTTTCGACAAAAAACACGAAAAACGGAAATAAAGTCGCATTTCTGGTGATAGATTTTGCCTGAAATCTTCGTGTCAAAATATGACGTCATGAAGATTATCGTATCCAAAACCATAGTAAAAAACTGGTGTGAAACACTCACACAAATTTCTCTTATTATATTTTACAGAATTATAAATGACTAAGTTTCTTTCAATATATAATTTTTACTAAATATATCCTTGTCTTCAATTTTCAATGACTTTTTTGAGGAAAACCACTCGCTCCCCCTTCCCTAAAACTTCTTTAAATGAACTTTATCTGAAAATAGTTTCCAACTGAACTTTTGAGATACTTAGTTTCTCAAATTTAACAAAATCTGTTGGTGTTTTATGGAGAATATCGTAAAATAAGAAAACTGGCGAAACTGTTCAGTAAAAATGTATTTCCCGTCAAACGATTTTTCTTTAAATACTCAATTTTGTCAACATGTTTAATATACTCGTATCTCTATTACGAAGAAATCTGCAACCATATTCAATTGATATGAAAGTTCGCATTTATTTTCTCACACTAACACAATATCCACCGCCATATCAACAACAAATTCCAAGTTCTATGGTTAGTAGTAGTACTTCCGATTTTGAATCCCCCCCATACTGAAATACGTCAAATTGGGAAATCAATTTTTTTTAATCGAATTTTTTCTCTTATTTTCAATGAGTTTCTAGTATTAAATAAAAGGTTTTATACATAGACAAAATTATAATAGTGTCTTTATAGTTATTACAAAAACTAAAAAGCTAAAAATAGCGTTTTAATAATAAAAGATATAAAAAACCACCGACAGACATACCTACAAAGCACTTAGGTATAATCCTTTTACAGATTATATACTAGGTTATGCAATTTACATATACATATAAATTTATTGATATTAACTTTATAAAATATATATATATATATATATATATATATAATATATATATATATATAACAAAAATATGACTACGGGGTAGGTAAGTTTAGAGACCTGGTCGCGGAGGGGGCAGGGGTTGGATGAAGGATTATTCAACGGAGTGTTAAGATGTCTGTTAACTTGGAGACTTTGATCAGCCTCCCGCGCTCAATTACCAAGTTGACAGCCGGTCGGCCGGTGAAGGGAGGGGAGATCAGTTTTCTGTTAACAGTTGGGCTTATAAAGAGAGAGTGGGAAAGCCAGAGAGAGAGCAAGCTGAACACTTCTCAGCAATATTCAGCAACAAACTTTCTCTTATATTGCCACACCATCCCTGCTGCCTGTATCAAACACAGCAGTCCTGGGGACTTGGCTGTGGCAGGGATTATAAAGGGATAACTAGCCGAACCATTTCCATTTCATGTTGTCGTCACAAAATAATTCATGATAAAAAAAGATCTAAAAAAAAGAAAGAAAAGAAATACGCTACTCATGGGAGACATTCAAAAGAAAAAGTACTCTTCGATTTATTTTTTGTGTAATAAATAGTAATTATATTCATGCAAGCGGAAGAGAAGAATTTTCCTTTCTCTTACTGCGGTAATCAAACAGTCACACGATTTTCTCTTCCTACAATTGTTACAATTCTAATTGGCGAGTTTTCTTTAAATTTTCTTCATGATTTGTTCAAAGTAAAGCTGATAGTAGCTGTTTAATCTTAAGCCTAATTCACGGGTTCACTAAAACAACATCCTGTTTCTTGGAAATTAAAAAAAAACAGCAACGAAATACTCGGAAACTCATCCTGTAAAGTCGCACTTCCGGTTAACCGATTTGCTACAAATTTAGAATTTTATTAATGCTTCTAATATACCTGGATATAATTATCTTTTATTTAAGGCGCGTCAAGATCTAAGGTCACTGGCGCCCGGAGTCAACTCAGTGCTCTGCCAGCCAGCAGTGTCCTCGGGCAGTGAGCTGTAGAGGATCCTAGCAAGAGAAAATCTAAGGGCAGCACTGCTGGTCTCGTACCCGGGACCTCCGCGATAAGGTGCAGCGCGCTACCACTCTAGCTTGATATTATATTGGCGGCATATCCGCACACTGACATTTTAAAGAAAATCTTAACGTTGCAGTTTTCCAGAATCTTCCAAAAAAAAAACAATTTTCCTGAAGAAAAAAAAGTTTCAAATAAAAGTGACGCACAGATGTATAATACGCGGTGTTTAGAGAGAACCGTTGAAGCCATTTCACAGAAAATTAAGGAAAAAATGAAGAAAAAAATAAACTTTCACACAAACATGTTTCTGGACTTTGGCTGGAACTTTATTGCCCGATACGTACGTGTTAGACCATAAACGGAACATCTACATGAGGACCATTCATTCGTTAAAAATAAATTTTTTCGTCCTCAGAGGACTTCGAAAATGAATTATACAAATGAAATAACCCCACTCCTAAGAAGGTTGCACTTAGGGGATCTGACCGTACAAGTTTTAGTTAAAATTCGTCCAAATATGATAATTGGAAAGTTTTTGTTTTGTTTTCTCCCAGGTTGTTCAGGAGTTTTCTCGTAGAGGGCTAAATGATTTTTCTGCACGCTTGATCCATATATGCACTTTCGACTTTTATTTGAAACCTTTTTCCACAAAGAAAACTGAAATTATGGTTGTAAGCTTTGAAGATGTCATCAATATGTTGAAGAGTCATTACAACATGTATGTTTCTACAATCTATGTTAAATGAAGCGATGGATTAATTGTTCTATAAAAGGACCAAAAACTGTTTTGTAATATTAAAGCTCTTCTTAGTTAAGAAACATTTCAAATTTGAAAACATCTTTTCTTTTTGGCGCGCAAAAATACAAGTTAGAGAGAGAGAGTAACAGCATTAGAATTGCGTATGTGAGTCAGGGCGCTGCGCGTGGTTTCTACGGTAACCGATGTTACACTGACTCCCAAGGCCATTCCATCGATCGACCAACACATCTCCCCCTTCCCCGCTTACCCATTCTTTACCCATTGCTGTTCCCAAATCGTCTCTCTCTTACCCTCCACCCCTACTAACCCCCCCAAACCGCGTTCCTCAATCTTTCTCTATTCCAAACAACAACATCCATGGATCTCTTCTCTATCTTGCCACCTAACTGCCATCTCCGTGTTCCTGCACCTTCCCCCACAAGCAAATGGGATTAAACAATCCTGTTACAAGAACCACGTGTTCCAAGGATGCCATAACCACACTATATATATAATCAAGACATGGTATACTGAATCTTCAGTAATCATCTAATCACAGAACATCCTCTTTCACAGTTCGCCAACTTCTTGGATTTAAATCAATCTTACACCTATTATTGCAGCAATTTTACCTTAACAATACTTATTTAAACAAATCACAAAATTATAATAAATCCAATTTAATTTAATGATAACAAAGCAAAGCAAGTTTCTAGGGAACCTGCAGCAAGAACACATGTCACTCACCATTATTTGAAACAATTTTCTGGAAACATTGATTACAGGAGATTTCTGGTGAAGTGGCAAAGTCAGCCTTCTTTTTTTAAATTAGCCATTTCCGTGAAATGGAATCCATGAAGACCTGGAATAATCCAGATAATGTTTTGTTTCTTAATTTCTCTTACTCTGTATTAATATTATTACGCTACCCATTGCCCCACTGAGTCTATACAGCTACCCCAAAGAGAGTCAACTACAAAGCGGGTTTAACCCAGTTGAGATTCTCAACGGTCCAAACATATCGGACCATAATCTTAAAAGGAAATATCTACTCCACAGGTACCTTATACCGACCATAGTTGCTGAACCTAATTTCCTCCCAAGCCAGGCAATCTGTCATAAGATGGATGGATGCTTCTTCCTACTCTCACAAACTCTACAAAAGGGGGAAAATACATGTTTTGAAGTCCAACTGAATACGACAAAAAAAAAAAGAAGAAATGTTTCAGTGAGTTCAAATTTGATACTGGTTTAGACTACTGCATGAATCAGGAAAGTTTTTGAATAAAACGGATGGAAAAGCGAACGTATCCATCAAACCAGTACTGCCAACTTTAATGAATGTGTATTTTTCTTCAGTTTTCTGAATTTCTTTCGAAAAAGGGCTCAAAATAATTTTCCTAAAACTTTGCATATTAATTACACGTACAAATAGGCTTATCCATTTATCTGAAACATTTTTTCAGTAAACATTAATTGAGAGGATTGTGATTTAATTTAGACGATAAATAAACATGCTTAGTTGTTTTGGTGTAGTGGTGTGCTGAAAGGTCCCCTGATCGAGTCCCGCGTATAACTGCAAAATTTTATATTAGTTTAAAAAATGTTAACAGTAAATTAAATGCTTCGGCCTAATTTACTTACTGATTCCAGCAGTTTTACATGAAAAGTAAAAATACTTGAAAGCCACAAACAGACAGAATGTGATAGAATAACATTTGTAAAAATCAACATTGGACTTAGTACTAATGCTGGAAAACTATAGATAGCATTTAATGGCGAGCCTGAAACTTGCATGAGAAACAGAAGCTTTACTTATATACGTATATATAGAATGTAATAAAGTTAGAAACTTTGTAGTATCAGCGAGGTGAGCAAGTTCATAAGAAACTTTGACTAGACACGCAAAGAGTTTGCATTTACATTACTGACCTAACTTAACTATTTGAGCAGAGACCCTTAACTCTTATTAGGGAAAATAGTTAACACTAACCACAGTTAATTTACATAAAAAATAAATGTGTTGTATGGGCAATTTGTTGAAACGGAAAGTATTGCACGCTTGATAAATTATCAAAAATTAATTTTTCACCGGAAATACACAATTTCTGGGACCAGCAATTACTTACTTTAAATGATTCTTGTGATGCAGAAGAAATCTATGAAAGAAGGATGGGCGTCCCTCAGAAATACTGAAGGCATTCCTCCCTCCTAGGACCAATATTCCCATGAAAAAAAGAACTGCAATATCCAGCGCAAATTACCATGACCATATCTAGATGAGCTTGAGTCAACTGGAAGAAAGGGTTCGTTTATGAAATTATGATTGGCACTAGTTAAAGATTAAAGCGAAATAGCGAGTTACAGAAGGATGAAATAGCGAGATACTGAGGAATGTTCGAGGTCACAGTGAATAGTTTAGTTGGAGACATAGTAGGGAACACTAGAACAATAGTTTGAAGAATTTGGATTCATAGGAGACTGGAACTAACGCAATATTATCAGAGTGTTAATCGATTGTTCTCTAGTGACAGTGCAGCTCTATTGTCTGATAGTTTATTGAGTTGCCTGCAGCGTTAAGTTCATTTCTTGTCGTTTAAGTCGGGCTATGAAGGTTCCAGGTTAATCTTTTGTTGCTCCACATTAAAGATGGAGAAATTCTATAGAGGAGGAAAAATTAATTTTCGAACTTTCTCTTAAAAATTAACTTCCCCCCCCAAAAAAATGTTTTTAGCAAATGGACTTAAAATTTAATAAGGAAACAAAATTTTGTTCTTATTCTATTTAAAATATAAGATAAAAATACTTATCTTTTATAAACTTAGTGAGGATGATATTAAACTATGTAGTAATTGTGACTAACTCGTCAAAATAAACAGTTTAATTTTGTTGTCTCATAGGACAGTATAGTGTTATCATCAGCCTCATTATAACCTGATTTAACTAAATTACCAATAATAACCTCCCATTGTCATTGAAAAATTTAGTTATTACTGTTTAATTTGTTCATTTTAATTTCAATATTTAAAGTTTAAATTTTTATGACAATTATTATCATTTATTAAATAAACAAAAGGAGATTACAATTGGTAATTAAAATGAAATTTTCCAGTAAAATGTTACAAAATAAGAGTTGTTTTTTATATGTGTAGGTAATATTCCAAGTTTATAGAAAAATCGTTAGGGCCATTTTGGAAAATCGCAAAAAAAAACAACAACAAATCCATTCAGTAAAGTGGGCTACTTCCGGTTGACAATTTTGATCGAAACATTATTGCCGGGACCTTTGCACATCACACATTATAATACTAATTTCTGAAAACAATTTTTCAATATCAGGGGACCTCAAAAAATATGTATATGGCTAGTGAAAACTCGCTATCGAAAATTTTCTCGCGATCGCAATACTTCCTCTAACAAGCAATCACTAAGAGAAGGTAAAAAAACTGTTTATACTGAGAAGTTAGTCTTAATTATTACATAATAAAAATCTTAGTTTTACTGAATTACTTTTTTCAGCAATTTTATATGAAAAATCGTATAGTTCAAATCGTATCGTTTATATGAAAAATGTTAAGGTCATAGGAAGACATAGAATGTAAATATATATATAATAGTTTCGAATATTAACCGGGTTGCCATCATGACAAACTTGCGAAATTTATTTTCCACCCGCAAATACATGTTTTGTGTGGGTAGCATCATTAAAAAGTGGAAAATAAGTAGTTCAAACTTGATATTTTATTTTGGTTTACCGGGGGGGGATCCTATAATAAAATTTTGGTCGTACACGTCTGTTTTTGAGGTTGCTATGACAAGTTACACTTTCCTGGAGAAGGGTCATTTCTTTAAAATGCATGATTCCTCCAATATGTCATTAGGGGATAATTAATTAAACCTGTTGCAAAAATTCCAAGCTAGAAAAAGATCGATCAACCGGAAGTTAATACTTTACAAGGAAGATTTTTTTACTTTTTTAAGTACTTTCAATACTCTTGATAACGACTCCTATGCATTTAATTAAAAATTTGCATTCCAATTTTCACATAATGAGATATTACTTTCATTTGAAACATTTTTTGGGGGAAAATTCTTTTTAAAAGAGGTTTATAGAGGAGCTACGATAGTTACGCTCACCTATTAACAAGAGTGAATCAAATGAGTGAGTGAAAAGTTTGGTTTCATTTCATATTCTACTTTTTCCAGTAAACATTATATCAAATTATTATTAGACCTTACGAAAAAAAAAAATGCTTCGTCTTTAAAATGATTAAATAAAATATCATTTAAACAAATTCTATTAATAGGGATCAAGGATTTCAGATTTCATTTAATTAAACCGCAAAATAAAAATTCATATTTTAATTAATGCCAGTAATATTAAAAGAGTGGGGGAAGTATTCCCTCTCCTCAACAAGGTTTGGTCAAAGGGCAGACTGGTGGGGTAGGAGGACTGCGGAGAGAAATTAGGGATAAGGGAGTAATTTCACAAAGTAATACACAGAACGATGGTTAAATTATTTCGTAGAGTGTGGTGTTGCTCTCAGATCTCCAGGATTTATACTGGGACAGGTGGATAGACGTACGTCTCGTCGTAGTAGTTCTTAATGAACCTTCAGCTTGTTTTCACCACCCGTCGTCAGAAGAGGGACACCGTTACTGGGGTAGAGCGACAAGGGGAAAAAATAAAAAAATAGAAAAGGAAATAACTGAGCTTAATAATTTCAAGCTTTAGAACTTGATGAGTTTAAGTTATGCTTATTTTATATATTTCTTTTTTCTCTCCTAATCCAGGAGACTTTGGAAATTCCACTCAGCATTAATTAGATTTTTGCTGCTTTAATCTTTAATCGTGGGCATTGCAGAGCTGTGCTTTATTATACTGCTTCACTGGATTCTTCATTACCTTGTGAATGTATGTATGTACGTAGTACCCGGTGAATTGGCAATATGCTATCACTTCATAGTCTATCTACAAATCACGAAACGTTTATGTCTGTGCGTTCAACATTTCAAGTTTAAAGAAAATCGCTATAGTTTTATTCGATAAAAATTCCCACCTCCACCCCCAAAAAAATCTCAAATAACTATTCTGTAAAGCCGCACTTCTGATTAGAATTCTAGCAAAGACTCTTATGTATCTTAATATTATATATGGGCTGTAGTAATCATACATGTACTCAATTGGTACTTGAAAGGAAAAGAAAGCTCAACGTTACGTTCGTAACTCTCTGAAACAATAACAAAAAACATTTCGGTTTACAATTTTCTTGAAACTCGGAAATTTGGCAATTTTTTATTTCTAATTAATTTTGTTTAAGTGACTTCATTGGATACCCGATGAAGCACCAACAGAACCTACTCGCACTCCCCCCCCAACACCACTTTTTCCGGAAAAATGTTTCAAATAAATGTGATAGACCTATCACACACACACACACACACACACACACACACACACACATATTTATTTCCGGTACAAACTGAATTACGAAAATTTGATATGATTTCGTAATTTTCGCAAAAAATGGCACCAACGATTTTATTTACTTGATAATCTAAATACTCTATAAAGAACGATCACTTTTGTTTGGAACATTTTCCGCTGAGAGGATTGAATTGAAATTCAGTAGGATACTCTCAGCGTGGAAGCGTCATCAGGATCATGTACAGCAGCACCATCTATATAATCTTAAAGTGAACTAGCGTATAAATTCTTCCGCCAATTACAATTTTTGTGTGAATCACGGTAAGAGAAAACCGTGTGATTGTTTCATCATGCGCAGATTTCTCTCTCTCTCATTTCTCTCTCTCTCTCTCTCTCTCTCTCTCTCTCATTTCAATTCAGACTAAAATACAATAAATCCGCTCACTATTTACATATCTCTTTATGTGGGTCACTAGTAGCGTCATTAACGCATAATCATAATATTAACTAACTAGCTGTGCATATATGTGAATGGAATTTATGAATGCCAATTGCTTATCTCAATTACTAATATATGTGGTAAGAGACGATATGTACACACAGTCCTTGGCAACTTTAGGCATCATTAACTGTGTGATCGTCTGTTGCCCTATATTTACACCACATAAAACTATTTTATTAGTTTGAATGGTGGCCATTCACTAGAAGATGTTTAATACATGTACACACAAATATATTGTTTTCAATTGCTTTATTTTATCTATTTTCAAAACTTTGGACTTTATATGATACACGTTTAGAAAGTCATCTGGGTTGAATTCCCGGGTGTAGCCGGGAATATCACTACGTTAAATTTATAATTTTTTTTTAAGTATTGCGACGGTGCAAGATTTTTTCCCCCTGGAAGAGCGACCGTTCTGATTTTTTTTTTCTTCAGTTATTTGTGATTTTCTGGAAAATGGGGCCAACGATTTTCTTCAAACTTCGTATACTATAGACACACACACACACACCTATCACTTTTATTTGAAACATTTTCCCGGGGAAATTTATTCTTTGAGGGTTGTGGGGGAACAGTAGCGTTCTGCTTTCCACTAAAGTACCACTTCAATATATGGTTTTTACCACCCACATAATATTAATACACGTAAAAAGTATTGCTAGATTTTCAAATTTGAAGAAAATAGGTTTACCGGAAGTGCGACTTTACAGAATAAGTTTTTTTAGTTTTACTAAGATTATTACGATTTCCTTTAAACTTGGAATGCTTGCTGCACAGATAGAAAACGTACCATTTTTATTTGTAACATTTTTCTGAAAAAATTGATGTTAGAGTGGGGGTATTGGAGGTCTGTCAGTAAATTTAAATTTTCACAAGCTTCCGGTCAGGTATACAAGTAAAATCCCCACCACTATTTTTATGGCCAGCCCACCTAAACGTACAAATTTTTTAGAAAATTTCTTGATAAAATTGTATTAATTAGAATATGAGAAAGTCTTGTGAGTGTTTCACACCAGATTGCTTTTTTTACTAAAAGTAAAAAAAAAGTAGTTGTCTAACCACCTTCGTCCATGATATCTGATCCTGGAGCTGGACGTAAAGCTAGTCTGAATAAGTTAGACTTTCAAGTTTACTTTCCTTTACCTCAATTTTATATTAGAACTGAACCGTTACCCTATAGAATTACTGTTCTACTACTGAAGACTTAAGTTACAAAGTAGACGTAATCAGAGATATGTAACCTGAAATAGTTGGATATCGTCTCTTGTTGAGGTCTAGATATTTTGATTTGCGTCCTTACTACATATATGGGTGAGAGAAAGTACTGGAGATTGTATTAAATTTTCGAACTAATCTTTACACTAATGGATACGCATATTTTTAATTTTCTTGAACATCTTTCTTAGTTTCTTAAAAATGTCTTTTACCGAATGATGTGTTTGCTTAAATAAAACGAAAAAACGCAGGAAGCTCGAAATTTGAAACCGGAAGTATGGCTTTCCGTTTTAAAAATTTGTCCGGAAAATTTGTCCGTTAGATTCTTTCAAAATTTACAGTGTCATTAAAATTTTTGCTGGAATATGATTTTTGCAAACTTTCAAATCTGTAAAATGAAAATTTAGCTAATGAAAATTCTAATAATTACGCTATTTAATTGTAAATAATTTTCATAAATTAATGTTTTAAAGTTAAACAATTGATTAAAGATTTTATTATTTAACCAAGCAAAATGTTTTGAAATAAATAAATAAGTTGCAATTCAGCTTGTCCAAATAGCAACATTATATCGAGAAATGGTTTTTGTCATGTGTTATTTTGACAGGAAGGGTGTGTGAGCTGTGTCACACACCATGCCCTATCCAGTGGCGCATTCCATCGGCACGGAATAATGTGTGAATTAGGGTGTCTAGGGTGAGAGAAACAGAGAGATAGACAGAAAATTGACCGTAGTATTTATATGAGTATAGGGGTCACTATTTATTGCCACCGAATGACATAAATGTCCCCCCCCCTTTTTACTGACAGGCCACTAGAGGGCGGGGAGTCTTGGTTAAGTATCAACATTACTAGTGTCAGGAAGGTTATCTACGGTTATTGGTTGATGTCCATTTCGGCCAACCTTGTGCTTACTGAGTGTTGGAACTTCTGTTAGTGGTGGAGATAAGCTTGAAATTTTTTCTTCTTCTAAATAAAGTACCATAGAGTAGGTGATCCTGGTGAGTCATGCAGGAGTAGCTCTCCTGGGGGGGGGAGGATGACTTCCTCTGGATTTGTAGTAATTGTGATACAATTGATCTGTAAATGTGAAAATTGCTTGAATGGCTATCGTAATAGGATTTATTTCTTATACTGGTTTAATACTTCCTTCTGGTTCTGCACAGTAGATTTCACTAGAGGTCGAAGTAGTAGGACCGATGATGGAGTTGCCTTCTGAAGCCGATCTAATCTAGCCACCAAACTAACGGACCTTACCGCCCTGGGTTGTTACTACTGAATTGAAAGTACGCAGTGTTAAATTAATTAGAAATAAAAAATTGCCAAATTTCCGAGTTTCAAGAAAATTGTAAACCGAAATGTTTTTTGTTATTGTTTCACACGACTTCTGTTCTTACACTAAATTAATACAATTTAATCAAGAAATTTTCTTTAAAATTGCACTGTTACAATGTTTAGTTAGGCTGGCCATTAAAATGATTATGCTGAGGATTTTAATTGTATATCTGAGCGGCTTTGTGTGGAGCGCTCTATGACAAAACTGAGAAAACTTGTGCAAATGTAATTTTACTGTACCTCCACTAGCCCTCTAAAATGAATTTTTTTCAGAAAAATGAGATAAAAGTGATAAGTTTCTATATATCCACCAAGCGGTCAATGTTTAAAGAAAATCGTAACCATTTTCGAGAAAATTTCCAACATACTCAAAAACCTATTCTGTAAAATCGCACTTCCGATAAACCGATTTTCTTCAAATTTGGAATTCTATCAATATTTCTAATAGGAATTAATATTGTGCAGGTGGTAAAAGCATAATGCTTACTGTTCCCCAGAAACTCCTAAAAATCAATTAGTATGCGAAGTTTAAAAAAAAAAAATCGTTGGAGCCATTGTCGAGAAAATCAGGAAATAAAAAAAAAATCAGTAAAGTCGCACTTCCGGTAGATGGATTTTGATTGAAATCTTCGTGTCTGATGCGGTGGAAGTGCCTAAACGGAATATCAAGTATGAACTCGATTTTATGTTAACACACCCACGCACATATACACCCACACACACACACACACACACACAGAGGACTATTCGCTAAAAACATTGTTTTCATATTCAGGGGATGATCAATTTTTTTTTATTGGTAATTTCCCAAATTTGGTGCTTAATTTGAATGATTTTTATTATTACCTTTTACAATAGACCTGCACGTTGTATTAGACTGCAGAGACCTGGAGTAGAAGTGTGGGCCTCTCTGTGTCTAGTCTGACTTCTGTTGAAAGGACCCCTTGCTAGTATAGAATATAACAGGTATTACCAGCTGATGCGTCGTCAAATAGGTTTCGATAGCAAAACCCATCCATATTGGAAGCACGGCATTACTGAAATACTTTTTGTTTTTCACGCAGATTTTCGTGATATTCTCGAAACGTTAGGAAATTTTGTGAGGGGGCTTCTGCTCGAACCGTTTTAAAGATAATTTATTAAGAATATTCTTTTAAACAATTTTGAAAGCAATTGGTGTTTAAATCAAAAGAAAAACTTAAGAATAATATTTGAAAATCATGACTATTGCGTGCTTGAGACAAACTCTTCTATATATTTTTTTAACAGTGATAAGTTAGGATTTTTTTTTTTTTAGAGTAATCTGTAGAATCTCTTGGGATCGCGTGTTTAGAATAACAAAGTTGTTCTTAAGTACACTTTTTATTTATAAAGGAAATTTAAGTGATAAACATAAAACTGAAATAAAGTATTCATGAAACGGAAATTTACTTCACTTTAATTTTAAATGTTTAAATTTCCAAGTATTTTCCAGTAAAGAAAAGTTTTTACATTCTCCAACTGCTAGGAAAAAGAGCCAAAGTATTGTAATCGGTCAAATTTTTTGGATTTCGAGTTGTCACCGGAAATGTACGTTTTGAGGTCCCCTGAGTCAGAAAAGTGGTTTTTAGAAATTGTGCGTGTGTGGGTGTTGTTTGTGTTGAATAAATAAATAGATTGTGAAAAGTGTCAGCTATTATTTTATTAAATTTTGCGGCAATATTTAAAGGAAATCAAATGAAGAGCCTAAAAAGTGAATATATATAGTATTCAATTTAACATGCGTGTTACATCACCTTTATATAAAGAAACTAAATAAAATATTGGGCAAAAAATCAATTATCCAATACGACCTTGAACATTTATTTTCGATCTTCTTCACATTTCAATGACTCCTTTGGAGTTCTGAATTATTTAAAAAAAGAAGAAGCTATAATGGTGAAATGAATATTCTGTTGAAATAAAAGTGTATAAATTATGCAGAATTGCATGTTTTTTATAACTTTCTCTTTGGTGTAGTGGTTATGAGCATGGACTTGTAACTGCGCGGTCCTCAGTTCGAATCTCGCGTATAATTCCTAATTTATATTTATTAAACAAAAATATTAACAAAGGAATAGGCGCGCATTACCTTATCCTTTTTACTGTCCCCTACTCCTACAAAGAGTAAACATTGCGATCATGCTTTTAGCGAATGAACCAAATATCTCTCAAAACGAAAAAATCGCAGGAAGTTGGTATTCTGTTTGGGTACCATCACCGTATCATACAATTTGTTAATTAAATTGTATTTGTTGGAGGAGTAAGTAAAAGCCGTGTGAGTGTATCACATCAGATATTTTGGTTTTTGTGACCATAGGCATCACTCCGTTTTCCTTGTAATGTGCCCCGCATGTTTGATATTGACACAATATTTCTTTCCTTTAATTATTTCTCTTATACATTTCCTAACAATTCCAAAATCTTTCTCAACTAGTAAAAGTATGTCATTGGGTTTAACTTGACAGTATTTTTAAATTGGATTCAATTAGAGATCATGTAAAACTTGAATCTGTTACAGTCACATTTCCTGTTTTCAGTAATGCCCGCATGCATTTTATTTTAAGTGAATGTCTTTGTGACATGCATACATACATGCATTGTTACTGTTTTCTTTAATCGGCTAAGATTTATATAAATGTCCAATATATCTTAAAGAGTCCAAGTGTAAAATGTATGTAGGTGAAGGTGACGTCATTTGTTCATAATACCCCTTTTTTTATTTTTGAAGATCTTTTTATTAATATCCTGGTAAGTTAGTCACAAGGATGAGAGATAAATAAATCGTCAGGGAGTACGGAAGAAATTGGTATTTAATGATTGTGAGTTTAATGATGTGAAATTTTTCATGGTCGCAATACTTCGTCTGTTTACTATATTAGGAGTAAGAGAAAGAAAAAATCATGAATTTTAAGAGAGAAATTTATCGTATTATAATTATTATTAAATTGAGATAAAAGTCGTGTGAGTGTATCGTACCGGATTTTCTCGTAATTATATTAGGTTTAATTTAATGTTTTACTGTTTAATCATAAGGTGGATTTACTCTGTTTTGTAAACAATATAAAACAATTAAATTCTAGTTAGCTCTCTTAGAGAGAAGGAAGAGCTATATATAAAATACCATTGGGTCTTCCTGTCAATGAACTCTCTGCCTGTGCCGCTATGTCCTCATTGATTATTACCTCCCAGACTAATAAATCCCTAGATTTATTGTTTTATGAATCTTTCAACATTCCAATTATTTGAGTTTATTTATATAATGTTTATTTTATAAATATTTATTTATTTGTTTTATTTTTTTTTTTAATATTTAGATGCCTCTAACGATTTGCAATTTTTAATATTTATTAATTATAGTTTTCTTCTTTCCCGCAAGGTGCCACCCCACTAGGACATAGAACAGAGCATAATATATTTGAGTACAACTCCAGAATAATATGACAATTTTGATGAAAGAACTGGGAAAGGTTACAGCTGAATCCAGAAAAGACTAAGAGCGTGCGATAACAAAGGACAGAGAGAGATTAGTGGAAAAGAAATAGAACAGGTGGATACTTTCAAATATCTAGGAGCCCATCCGTTCCAAAAACGTAATCTGGATGAAGAAATAAAAGAAAGGGTGGTAACTACGGGTAAACGTCTTTTACGCTTTGATAAAACTTTCTTAGTAAAGCGAGAAGGTCTCTATAGCGGCATGCAATAAGACTGTATTCCTGCCGATCCTTACATATTCCCGAGTGAGTCCTGGAACCCACAGGAAAAGACATAAAAACGTGATCCAAGCAATCAAGGTACCATACTTAAGGAAAATAGAAGGGACAAAGTCAGGAATGTATATGAACTTGCAAGTCCACAAGTGGTGGAGTTCGTAGCAACCAACCAGTTACGTTTGTTTTGGCCATCTTTTTAAAAATGGAAGTAGGGAAGATTAGCGAGAAAAGCTATCCCTAGGAAAACTTGGGAATGGGATGTTCAGCAGCGTTTCCAAGAGAGAGAGAGAGAGAGAGAGAGAGAGAGAGAGGATGGAGTTGGAGAAGTGGAGAGAAGGTTCAGGATTAGGGATATTGGAGAAGGTTGTGCAAGGCCCCGACCCGGACCGCTGTAGCCGGTATCAGGGAAGATTAAGAGCGAAGAAGTTTAATTCTTTCCGGTTTTTTTAATAGTTCATGCCTGAATTCCCATTAATATAATCCAATAATTAGTGCAACAGAGGATTTGCTTTATTAAAAATATACCAAGGGAAATCTGGTATGAAGCACTCATTTACATAGACGTTCCCCCCACTCCCTTCCACAATCCCTCTCTCTAAAATCAATTTTCTCGAGGAAAAAGTAATATACGCACATGACGATATGTCCCTGTATGTATAGTTAGTGTAGCAAGTACAATGAAACCAATTGGTGTCTTCATACAGAAAATCGCAGAGTACTGAAAAAAAAACTGTTCAGTAAGTCGCACATCCGGTCAACTGATTTTTTGTTTTAATATTTATTTTTATTGAATTTAATATTAATATAGATCATACAATCGTATAATAATAAACTGAAAAGGCGAACTAAGAGAAAAACAAAAATTACAATGATAGATAAACAAAACAAACTTCCTGAAGCCAAAGTTAAAAAAAAAAAAAAAAATTCGTAGCATCCAATCCTGGGATAATCGTACAAAATCTTCTTACCCGGTTTTAACCCAATAACGTAAACATTATGGTGTGAAAAAAAGGCATACTTTCTATCAAATCCCCTTTTAGTCGAATAACGTTAATCCGACGTATAGAGCGGCTTCATCTTTTTTTTTATAAAAGAACACGAAATGATACATTCGTATTTACCTGGTGTTTATTATGTTTTTGTATAAAGAAAATCACTCCGAATATTTCCACATCCCCTTCGGCTAGGAGAAAATGTCTTTATGATACTTTTCAACCGTGAATACATAGATTTGTTAAAAAATCTAGTTAAATTAAAAAATTGTACGTTAAACATGGAGGTCGCCACATTTGACAAATGCTGTTCATATAATAGAATCCCATGTACATAAAAAACTTAAAACAAAAAAAATTCTATGTAAATTTAAAGTTTGTCTGGTAAATAAAGTTATTTGTATGGTAGGAGAGGGCCGTAATTCCGGTTCACTACACAAACTCGTTATCTGTACATTAGTCAACAGTTACCATGGTAATAGTTTCCCCAGGAATGCTGGCTTTTGTTACACATAAAAAGTAATGTACCATGAAATCACCGGCGTCAGGGGGGGGGGGCTATATTTTAAAGCTGAAGATTCCGACAGAAGAGAATCGTAACTGGTAAATTTGTATATTTAAAAAAAAAAAATAATAATAATAAAGTTTGGATCCAGTTTGGTGTATATAATGTTTTTAAAGACTGCTGTCATGCGGGAACAGAAATATGAAAATGGTGGCCACCAGACAGCGCTTTCCTGAAAAAATTGTTTTCTGAAAAATGTTAAGAATCCGAATTAATCAAACTCGTAATTACAGCTACTGTGCACTTTAAAAAATCGTACAGTGCATTCAATTGACCCTTTTAACGAAAACTTATCATTGCTGCTCCTCAACCCCCCTCAATAAAATCAAATTTGCTGGAAAAATTTATCAAAATAAAAGTAGTAGGGCAATTTGGCGTAGTTTTTTTTTTTTGTTTTTTTTTTGTAAAATCACACTTCCGGCTAACAGATTTTGCCTGAAACTATGTCGGATCCCATGGTGGAACCTATTAGTGAAATAGTGTTTGAACTTTTTGCGATTTTTCATTTTTTCGTGTTCAGCGGAAACCAAAACATACATTTCTCGTGAAAAGAAATAAATTTCCATAACTGGACAGGGTGCGTAATATTTCCGTCTTCTTACAGCAATGAACAAAAGTGAAATCTGGTGTGAAACACTCACACGACTTTCTCTTAATGCAATTTACATAGTTATAAATAGCAAATTCTGTTCTAACATATAATTCTTACTAGATGTTTAGTGTTGCCTTCAATTTACAGGAATCGGAGAGTCTATACTTTGTATCCGACTCTTAGAGGGGGGAACATTACCTTCCCCTCCAACTAAGCTCCCCTTTAATGAATTTTCTCGGAAAAAAGTTTCAAACAAAAGTGATAGGTTTCACTAAGTATTATAGTTAGTAAATTAATATCACCTATCGGTGTTTTTACAAACAATCGGAGAAAACTTAAAAAATACTGTTCAGTAAAGTAGAACTTACGGCCAACCAATTTTCTTCAAAATCTGGGATCTTAACAACATATTTAATTCCCATAAATATCTATGATAGAATCTAATACAAAATAGCACTTTAGAAGAAAGCACAACCCCAATCCACCCACTAGATTCCTACTTAAATGAATTTTCCCGGAGAAATATTTCAAATAAAAGTTGTAGCTCTTTACATATGCAGTTCATACAACAAGCGTAAAGAAAATCTTTGAAGCGATTTTCGAGCAATCGCAAAAAAAATGAAAAATCCATAATCAGTAAAGTGGTACTTCCGGTTGCCCAATTTTGACAAACTAAACTGTCGGGTCTCCTCATGGATCTTAACGAAATATATCAAGTTTGAGCTTTCTGCGATTTTCTCTTTTTGATTATACACACACACACACACACACACACACACACAGTCCAATTTATAAAAACCACTTTTTTGGACTCGATGGACCTCAAAACGCATATTTCCGGTGAAAACTCAAGTTTAAAAATTTGACATTATCCCAATACTTCCGGTTTACAGCAATAAAAGGAAGTAAAAATCAAGAAGCCATTTTATTGTCAAGTACGAATTTTTGATCCTTTGCTTTTCTTAATACATTCCAAAATTCAAAATGGATACAAATTATAGAATTAATAAATTTATGGCAAAAATTTAATCGCCACTTGACATAATATAAAATTTTGGATAACTTTTTAAAATTAACCTCACTTTTAAAAGCGTTACAATAAAGTTTTAAATCAAATTATTTACAAAGAACAAAATTTATTTTCAATTTGAAGCAACTCAATTGGTTAATTAAAAGTAAAAGTAAACAATACTAATAAAACAGGGATAGAAGTGTGGGAGATATGGACATCCCAGTTTCCTTATCTTGTCAGGCAGGAAGTACTTTGAGGTGCAATCAGCTGGGCACTAATCTAAATCAACGCTTCTCTTCCTTGACATAACTACCGGCCGGATATCCTTTACATAAATCTTATCCCTTCCTTTTTGATATAAAATTTTATACTGAATTATCTTAAACTAAAGAAAATCTGATATTAAACTTTACAAAACTTTCTCTTTACTGTTTTCTCAGGACCAGAAGCTCCAAAAATGAATATCTCCTGGATAAAACGCTCCAAATAAAAGTAACTGATTTATGTAGTTAGTATTTCAAGTTTAAAAGAAAACTGTTGAAATGTATACGAGAAAATCTTGAAAAACACAAGAAACCTGTTCTTCTAAATTCCTACTTCCGGTTAACAGATTTTCATTTAAAGATCTCAATTTTATTGATAAAATTATAAAAATCTGCTATGAAACACTCACACGACTTTCTCTTACTTCTAATTAATAAAATTTAATCAAGAAATTTCCTTTAAAATTGCAACATTACAATGTTTAGTTAGACAGGCCTTGAAAATGGTTATGCGGATTTTTGTTACTTTACACCTGAGCGGCCTTATATGGGCGTGCTCTATGTCAAAATTAAGTAAGCTTGTGCAAATTTAAATTCTAACTGACAGATCCCCCAATATCCCTCTAAAATTAATTTTTTCAGAGAAATGATAGTGATACGTTTCTCTCTATGCAGCAAGCACACCAAGTTTAAAGACAAATCATTGTAACTGTTTTCGAGAAAATTACAGAAAAAAAACTCAAAACCCTATTCTGCAAAGTCGCACTTCTGGTTAACCGATTTTCTCCAAATTTGGAACTCTATTAACGCATCTAATGTATATTAATACTGTGCAAGTGATGGTAGAACTATTCATTATACTGAAGTAGTACTTTACAGGAAAGCATGTAATGCTACCTACTATACTGTTCCCCCCCAGAACCCCCCAAAAATCAATTTTCCCGGGAAAATGTTTTAAATAAAAATGATTAGTATCTATGTGTGTAGAGAGAGTATACCAAGTTTAAAAGAACACGTTGAGGCCAATTTCGAAGAAAGTCACGAAAAAAAATGCAGTTCCGGTTGATGGATTTTGCACGGAAAACCGATGCGGTGGGTGGTAGTGCCTAAACAGAATACCAAGTTCGAACTTTCTGCGATTTTTTGTATTTTGAGTTTTCTGTTCACACAGACACTATGAGCTTAATAATTTTTGATTTTCTCTTTAAGTGGATTATTTATTTATTATTTAATTAATTTATTATGTCCACTTTCACGCATATAGGACATTCAAAAGTTCAATGTAAATTGAAATCTGAATAGAATTTAACGACTGAATTTGAGAGATGACCTAAAAGTTCAATTATGACTGGCTCCTTTATGATGTCGATTATGGGTCCAATTTTGTCCACACAATAGCTACCTCTGCCAGGTTCTTTGTGTGTTGTGTAAATGTTGCAGTACTAAGTTTTATTCATTCTGTTGGACTGGGTCTTCGCGAGGTCGCTGAAGATCATTGAAGAATTGGCTAATCCTCTTCCGTCTACAACTGACAGAACTTACAGTGACAGAAACTCGCAAATATAAATCAATATCAACTATAAATCAAATATACTTTTTGTTTTGCAAAACTTTTTTTTTTTTTTTAAAAAAAACTTTATTTAAGAAAATAAATGAACTTTAAGACCACAGACTAACAAAACACCCTTACTTCTTTTTATTAAATCACTGTCACAAAGTTACGCCTACACTAAAGTTAAACCATAAGTTTTCTAATCATAAAAAGTTTTTAGTTATAAAGGAGCCCTTTAATATGGGGACCTCATCCGGTTATTTAATGTAATAATCCTGCACACATTAAATCTTATATTCAGATTATTAGTTGTTAAAATACTTCCGTTAAAACAAAGTACTGTATAAAAAAAGAAAAACTAACTGAAAAAATGTTTAGCTTTTGTTTGTGTTAGTCGAACTAAATCATATTTCCCATAATCACCTTAAAATATTTTTGTTTTTCTAAAACAAGTTTCCAAAAAAAGTGATAGGTTATATATATATATATGCAATTTGCATTCCATGTTTACAGAAAAACACCATGATTGTTTTCGAAAAAAATCGCGACAAACTTGAGTTACCTTGGCCTTTAAAATCACACTTCCCAGTTAGCAGAGTCTTCAAATTTAGAAAATATTCTAAAGCAATAAAAATACAACTTCTTTCAGTTGGTAGAAACATACAGTATATTTATTATTATTATTATTACAATGGCAAAGATTTGCCACAAGTATAACACTTGGTTAGAGGAAACAAACATAATAAAGTGTAGAACCTAGAGCCACTCAGTGGTAGCATTCCGCAAAAAGAACTTCCCTCCATATCAATCTCGCCAGCAAGTCACGAGAAACCACTGTCACTTTAGACGTCAAGGAGAATTGTTCGGAGGGAGGTTTGGGAAGAAAGGCGACGGCCGGAGTTAGAGTGTGGATAAGGTGTTATGGAATTTCTTATATCGGATTGTGGTTAAAGTCGGAAAAGAAAGGTATGTTGAGGTCATGATAAATAGTAAGGTTGGACACATGGTAATATTGGTTGTATTACAACTATTCCCTCTACTAATAAAATCTCCAAACCCAGAAACAAATACGGTAAAGTCTGCACCTTCACAGTAAATCGATTTTCTTCAAATTTGGAATTCTAATAATGCACATAATTGGATATTAAAATTATGTCCACGGTATATTTGTCAACTGAAATGGCAAGAAATTTGCCCACGTTCCAACTCCGCCAAAACCTCCATTAGGAAAGGAAATTTCTTGGAAATTATGAGGAAAGTTTGAAAGAAAATTCTTGTAGCTACGTTCAAGGAAAATTCGCAAATATATAAAAATAAAAAATATTCATTCATGTTTTCCGTAAGTGATATCCAATTAAAAATATCAAAATCTGTGCAGTCACAGACTCATTCCTCATTCATTTTCCTTATCTAAACCCAACAAAAAAAAAATGCCGTATTCAAGGTGTTAGGACTTACATCAAAGAACGTATATTTTCAGCGAAAATTTAAAATTCCAAAATCTGACACAATTATCTTCTTCTATTTAGCAGTAAGAGATATAAACTAATTCGTGAGAGTTTTTCATAGTAATTTCCTCAAATATAACAGTAATAAATTGCTGCTACTAAAGAGGAAGTCAAATTTTCCAAATGTGTGTTGAGTACGAAAAAAAAAAGTTTTTAGCAAACGGTCCCTGTGCGTTAACGGAATATCTCAAAAATGAAAAATTCAGAACGTTCAAACTTGGTACTAACACAGACGAATCAGACACGAAGATTTCAGGCAAAGTCCATCTACCGGAAGTGCAATATATACATAAATACTTTTTGACTTGAAATATTTTCCCAAGGAAATTGATTTCTTTGGTGGTTTCTGAAGGGAACTGTAGTGTTTTGCTTTCCACTAAAGTACCCTACAGTATAATTAATGGTTTTTACCGTCCAGATAATATTAATACATATTAGACGCATTGATAGAATTCAAAAATTTGAAGAAAATAGTTCACCGGAAGTGCGACTTACAGAATATATCGATTTTTAGTGGGGCTTTTGTGGGCTATCAATTTAGTTTAAATTTAAATTTGCACAAGCTTACTTACTTTGACATAGAGCGCTCCATATAAGGCTGCTCAAATATACAAGTATAACCCGTACCTTGTTTTTTTTAAGGCCAGTCCATCTAAACATTAAAAACGTTGCACAAATTTGTGTTACTACATTGGAGTAAGACAAAGTCGTGTGAATGTTTCGCACCAGTTTTTTTGTTTTTATCAGTAGAGACAAGATCTAATGAGATGCTCCCTACCCTATTTCTCTTGCTCTTGAAAATCGATTCAGTTCTTAAATTGTAATACAAGTAAAAATGACTTCTTCCTTTTATTCCAAAGAAATTCACGTAATTGCACTGCACGATTATTCAAAAGAAGATTCCAATCTTTATTCCAAGGATTCTACTTAATTTTACCTTCTTTTCTTTTTTCTTTAACTTATTTTTTTCTTTTTTCGTTGTAATTCCCCCCCCCCATTTGTATTACTTTGTATTGTCGTCACGAGATGGAACAGAAGAATAAAAGATGAAACAAAAAGTTATATCTTATTTGTCTTGCCTTTTATATTTCTTTGATTTCCTTATTTTTTATTTTATTTTTTGCAGATTTTCTTTAAAAATTTATTCTGGTTCATTGATTAAAAAGAAAACGAAAAAATATTGTGAAACACTCACACGTCTTTCTCTTACTGCGAAATGGCAAATTTTCTTCACACTTAACAATTCTTATTAGTGTTTAATACCGACTTTTATTACTTTTATAGAGAAAATCAAAAAGTACTGAAGATCCTATTCAGTAATGTCGCACTTTTGGTCAACCGATTTTCATTAAACTGGGAATTGTGGTAAATTATAATAATTCACATTAATATGATTTAGTTGACCGAATTATATAGCACATTAGAGGAAAACATAAGCCCAGAAAGCAGACAAATAAACAATAGAAGTAAAACTGTGAAATGATTTTTTGTTTCTTCCTCCTGGTGGAATGCTCCAGAAGTAATGTATGGGTGTATGGGCCTAGTCCAATTTTCCTAATAGAGATTTTGAGATCCTCTGGTGTACGAAATTAAAAAAATCTGGTGTGAAACACCAAGACTTTCTCTTACTCCAGTTTATATAGTTACATAATCTGTGGTTTTCGAAACTCTCAAAATATAACGCTTATTCATGAACTAATAATTAGTTCGATTCCTTTTTTTTATGTTGTTGCGAGAAATTAGATTTTGATTGCATTAGCTCATGCTAGATTTCAGTCTTTAGTAGCACACTATGTGGACTGCATCGCATACATAAAATTAATTTAATGTATAGCTAAAAACTCCAAGTCTAAGAAAGTTTTTTATCTGGTATTTTATCCATCGAGCCAGGTAATCCCCTAAGGAGATTGAAGAGGTGATTACCTACCTCATGATCTACTATTGTCATGGACACGATGAAACAATGTAAAGTAATGTAACACGTTGCATGATAATGGAGTGTCACCACTGGGTGCCTACTCCAATCTAACCTCCCGTCATTATATTGACTATCATTATAATTGACTTGTTGTATCTATTGTTACAGCTGTAAATTTCAATAAAATAAAAATAAAGAAGAAGAAAAGTTTATTATACAATAATTCTATCATCTAAATAATATTAATAAGAATTAACTATGTTGTGAAAATTCTGCGTTTGAAGAAAATCGATTGACCGGAAGCGCGTTTTATATTGAAGTTATTTGAATTTTCTACGATTTTATTCATAAAAACACCGACGGATTTCAATTAATACATGTATTACACAAACTCTGAATGCAGAGGATTATCACTTCTGCTGGGAATCTTTTTTCCGAGAAAGTCCATTGAGGAAGTGTTGTATGGTTCCCTCATAACAGGTCATTTTATTAAGTTTATGGTTCACCCATTGATATAAAACTGAAGACAAGTAAATATTTAGTAAAAATTGCAAATTTGAAGAAAATATGTCACTTAAATTTGTGTAAGAGAAAGTCGTGTGAGTGTTTCACACCAGATTTTTTTTCTTCAGTTCTACGTAATTTTCTCGAAAAGGGCTCCAATGATTTTCCCTGAGGCAAGCATAACAAAGTACAATTATGTATATTAGTTTCATTTGAAATATTATCCTAGGGGAATTTATTTTAAGGGAGCTCTGAGGATCAAGGATAGATAATGAGTAATTATTGCAATATTGAACCGTCAATTAGAAACCAGTGAAAGAAAAGAAACAAGTAAAAATTAAAGCTTTTGAGAACTGTATAAAATTAATCTCCTTTTGTACTATTACTTTAATATTAAAATAAGGGAAAACCAGGTGATAAATAGAATTAGCAGCGTAATATTGATTTGAGTTAGAAACTGAAAAATAAGTTATTTTGAAAGCTGTGAAGCCGATGGGTGAGTGATGAAAAGTTTTGGTTGAAGCACGTGATACCCACCAGAGTGCTTATAGAATGGTTGCCATAGTAACCAGAAGAAAAACGGTGGTGCATATCACACGCAAACAATACTACTACTACTACTACTACTACAAGAACAGCGGTGTGTACCGACCGTCTGTCTGTCTAGTGCACCGGTATGAAGAGAAGAGTACTGCCACCTATTTTTAGAAGGGTCGTTTAGTAGAGGGAACCATACACTTCCGAGCTGTATGGCTTGTCTACGGGGGCAGTGGGGGGTAAACGTATCAAAACCAGCTGGTGTTTATATAAAAGAAAAAGGGGGTTTGAAATTGTACTTCAAAAATATTACACCATATCGCGCACATTTTTCCCTCTGGTTTTTCAGCTAATTTCTTCACTTTGTTTCCTTGAAAATATGGTATGGAAAACTCCGGCATGAAAACATCCACATGTCTTTCACTAAATTGCAATTACATGCTACGAAATTATTATTGGCAAATTTTCTTTCACCTCGGGAAATTTTTACTGTTGGCTTGATATCAATTTTCTCTGAAAAATATTTCAAATAAAAGTGAGAGGCGTCGCGGATCTTAATAAAAACCCTTGCGAAAAGTTTCAGTTTATTATATCAATTAGATAAAGTAAAAATATTTTTGAACGAATAACCTTTTAAATGGAAAACGAAACGTTCAAAAAATGCTCCAACTTGATATTCCGTTCAGGAATTACCAGGGAACTGATTGCCCCAAATCCTGATCCTGTGTACGCAAACCTTGCCTTACAATCCCACAACATCATATCTATACAATACTGAATGTTTTTTTTCATTTTTTCGTAATATTGTCGAAAACGGTTCCAACGATTTCTTTTAAACGTCGCATACTATCTAGAAACACACAAATATCTTTCACTTTTATTTTAAATATTTTCCCCGGAAAATATATTGTTTAGAGGTTCTGGGGGGAATTGAGCTTTGTGCGCTCCTCTGAAGTACCACTTCAGTACAATATAAGGTTTTACGAATTACATAATATTAATTAATATACACTGGAAAAAGCATTGACAGAATTCCAAATCTGAAAAAATCGGTCAACCGAAAGTGCGATTTGACGGAATAAGTTTTGAGTTTTTTGAAATTTTCTCGAAAAAAGGTATAACAATATTTTCTTGAAACTTGGAATGCGAATGCTTGCTGCCTAGATAGAAACTGATCACTTTTATTTGAAACATTTTTCCAAAAAAAATTGATTTTTGACGAGCACTGGGTTTGTCAGTTAGTTTGTTCAAGTTTTCTTGCTGTTAACACACAGCGCTCCACATAAAGGCCCCTCAGGTATACAAGTAAAATCCCCAAGAATATTTTCAAGTCCAGTCCAACTAAACATTGTAACGTTGCAATTTTAAAGAAAATTTCTTGATATATATATTTAATTAGTTTAGAATTAAATTTAATATTCTTTTTGGTAAAGAAGAACAAGTAAAGTCCCTAACACTGCAGAAACTAAATAAAACAAAAAAAAAAAATCTTATTCCGAGACAATAGTTACGCAACATTGGGGGAGGGGTGTGATGAAGGACTAGAGATGTTGTAACTGTAGCACGTGTTTTCAGTTATGTAAGTTAGCATATATCCCCGACTGCCACCCTCTACCGGCTGGCCAAACTGGGTCTCTCTCTACTCTGGACGTGTACCAAAGAGCAAGAAGAGGACGACGACGGTCTCCTATACGGCGGGGTCCTCCCAGGGCTCGGGACAGAGCGGGGCCGAATGTGGAAACTCTCTGCTATTCTTGTTTGTGAGCTACTAGACTATGAGACGCCCCTCCGGATGGACTGAAAGCAATCAATACTAGACAACTATTTACTTCTTCTACTTGTTTTTGTAGAGTAATTCACCATTTTTTGTCCTTCTTTTTCCATTTTCTTCCATTATCATTTTTGTGTAGTCACTGTTTTTTTATTTTAATTTATTTATTGCGGAAAAGTTCCATTACTGTTTAACTGAATTCAATACAAATAAATAAATTATTTTTCTAGTTGTTTAAAAATATTTCGTAATTCTGAAAAAAAAAAATTGGGTGTGAAGCAGTCACACGACTTTCTCTTACGATAATTCTAATTCCTTACTAAACATATAATTTTAATTAGAAGTCTAATTGCCTTCAATTTACAGAATGGGAGAATCTAAACTTTATAATACTTCCATTTTCTCACTAGTGAGTTTACAACTATTTTCTCTCACTAGTGTGTAAAAGTAACATCATTCTATTGCAATTAGCCCGACATCTAGCGGCAATACACGTAAACAAGATCAAAACAAATCCCAGATACAGTGGATTTGAGGTTATACCTAACGGAGGTTATAGAGAGAGAGTATTTATTTTTATATTCATATAAATTAAGAACCAATTTCATACGATTCCAGAAAATATCTAACTCGTGAGCGAAGTATTTTTTACAACACTCGTGCACAGTTTGGTGCATTCGCAGCGCTCGAGCGGTCAAATTCCGAACTCGAGTGGTAAAAGTCCCACATTTTTCACTTGTTAAATAAAATGACTATTTTTTGGCAAAACAATTTCAAATAAAAATGGTACGTTTTTATCTGTGCAAACTTTTCAAATTTAGAGAAAATCGTTCTCGAAAAAATTCCAAAATAAAAAAATAACTCAAAAGATCAATACTAGTAAAGTTGCAGTTTCAACAATCGATTATTTTCGAATTTGGAATTCCAGCAATGCTTAAAATATATATTAATATTATGTAGGTGGTAAAAACCGTACATTGTACTGATGTGTACTGTATAGAGAAGCTTGACATCAATGCCCCCCCCCCCGAACTACCTCAAAAATAAATTTTCCCGAGAACATTTTTCGAAATAAAAGTGATAGAGATTTAATGAATGTCCAGTGATAGCAAGGCTCAAAACATATAATAGGAAGTAACCTATAAATGTACCCAGTTGTGGGGGCTAATTTATAAATGCTTAAAAACTTTTCTAATCTTGCCTTGAAGTAGAGATAAAGGTAAACACTCAGTCCGTTATCCTTTATTTCTTATTCTGGCCGTTCTTCTTCTATTGTTCTTTCCTTACCTTCGTTATATCTTTTAGTGAAAATGTAATGCTGCAATATAAACAACCTATTTATTATAACCTCTTTTTTTTCTTTACTTTTTTTCTCTTTTGCCTACCTATTATACCTCTTCTTAATGAAAAACTGAATTATTGTATGCATAATTAAAAACTTTTGGTAAATTCCTATTTATTACTTTCTCTTCTAGGTCTCCTCGTCTTCTAGCTCGCAGTGGAATGAGGCTCGCCCGCACCGTTTCTAATCTAATCTAATCTAGGTCTTACTACAATCGTTCTATTGCTCATTTAATATTAAAATACATTCTTTGCTAAAATTCCTAGTTTGAAGAAAAGCTATTAACTGGAAATACTATATAATCGAATAGATTTGCGGAGTTTTGCAGGATTTTTCTGGAAACGGCTCCAACGATTTGAAATAACAATATATAAAAAAACATAACTTTTATTTCAAACATTTTTCTGGAAAAAATTTATGCCGTCTAAGGATGTGTTATTAGGTGACTTTAATATTCAGTTTTCAATAAATAACAAGTTGACTTTAGACTTTAGATTTCTGTCTAAGTTATGGATATGAAATCGCAGTTAATGATGTACTAGATAATGGCTAAAACTGACCTAGATCTCCAATTCAATTCATGACTGAAGTAATGAGGGTTAGGAGAGGAAGCTACTTAGGGTAATGAAATTAATAAGGATTGAAGGAACACAAGAAAGAGTGCAGCGGATGACGCAATAACTTGGAGCTTACCTAAAGCGAGGATGGCTTCACTGACAAAACAAAACAAGAAATAATAATAATAAGAGAAAGGTTTGATACTGTGGATTGTTAATGTTCACTGCCGGTGTTTGTCCTTAACTGTATTTTGAAGAAGACATAAATATCTGGACTCGACACACCTTCCTATGCTCATTTAGTACCAGAAAAACACGGACGCTTACACAGTGGCATAAAAGTCTAATCCAAGCAACTAAGATGCAATATTCTGGAAAGATAGAACGAAATACGTGGTGGGACACCGATTAGGAACACCACCGCAAGAAGAAAGAAAGTTAAGATGTCACACTTGGTGTGGTTGGTATTGAAGAGATCCTGCTAATGTAGTACAGGCCCTGCTTCAAATGGATCCATCGAGAGCTGCCTAGGTTCATCTACCGCCCAAAATCCATCAACCGCAAGTGCGAATGTACTGATTTGTTTTCCCTCCAGTTTTCGCGTTTCCTTTAAACTTGGAGCATAGATAAAAACGTATCACTTTTATTTGAATAAGTTTTACCAAAAAAAGTGTTTCTGGATAGTTGTATGGAATTTGTGGCGTTAAATTTTAAATGCAGAGAGTTGGTTCAGTGTTTTTCCAATTTTTCATTTTATAGACAATTGTATTAACAGGAGTATTAATTCGTGTGAGTGTTTCACACCAAATTTTTTTTTTATCTTAAATTGGAGTAATCTAAAGTAAAGTATTTTATAACCCCCCTTCCATCCACGTCACCTGATTGGACATTAAGTCCATCTGCATTACTAGTTTTGGTTTAACTTAATAAAATAAAGTTAAATAAAAGAACGTACTTTAATAATGACAATGGTTGAGTAACATGATAATAAAATTTGTAGAGGAGGCTGTCTGCAGAGTTAATTACTTTAACAAGTTATTACCTGTCACATCACGTGGATTATCCAAATATACATTTAGAAGGTGTGTCCCTAATCCACCCCTAACAGCCAAGCTAAAAATAATATTGATCAATACAAGTATCGAACTGTCATATCGAAAACTATTTCTAATTGGCCAACTCCATTAAACTAATGCCAACCGAAATTATTACAAATATTAAAAGGAAAAAACTGCGAGGAAACTCTCACACGTCTTCTTCTTTTGTAATTTTCGTTGTTCGAAATTACTAATTTTTTTCCTTCAAATTCCAAATTTGTGCTAAGTATTTAAATGCCTTCATATTTTACAGGTTTCTTGTCAAATACATTTTTTTTTTCATATCTAGGGGATTTCGAAAACAAGTATTTCCGGTTTTGAACCGAATTTAGAAAATTTGATGTGACTAATATATTGTCTCTTACAGGTGTAAGAGAAAATATTAAAAAAAAAAATGAAAAAAACTAACTTGACTGACATAAATTTCCTTTTCGCAAAGACATAAAAAAATCTCTTTAAATAAAAGATTTACGATCTAAAAATGCGTAGTAACATTATGCTATAAAAAAGCAAGTATTTTTACATTATATTTATATAACTAAACACTCACACGGTAGTGAAAATCTGGCGCGAAACACTCACACGACTTTCTCTTACTACGATTCACAGTGATAATTGACTAATTCTGTTCTATTCCAATTCTAGTCTAATTCTTACTACATGTTTAATTATCTATAAAATAAATGAATGGGAGAACCTAAACTACTTCTGTAAGGAAAGCATAACTTTAACTCCTCAACCAGTGTACCTCCCCCCTTAAATAAATTTACTCACAAAACCGACTGATCTCTGTATGTTTGGTTAGTATAACAACTTTAATGAAATTCGTTGCTGTCTTTATTGAGAAAGTCACAAGAAAACGGAAAAAAATCTGCTCAATTCACTTCCGGTATACTAATTTTCTTCAAACTCGAGATTTTTGGCAGCACATTTCATTGTCATTAATATTATGTAGATCACAGAAATATATAATAAAATGAAATAACAATAGAGGAAAACATAACCCCACCCCACTCCTCTTAAATGAATTTTCCTGGAAAAATGTTTCAAATAAAAAAAATGTGGCTCTTTGAAATGAGCCGTTCTCGAGAAACTCGCATAACACTGAGAAATCCATTCAGCAAAGTGTTACTTCCGGTTGACTGATTTTGTCCAAAACCTTATTGTCGGGTCCCATGCCTAGCACTTGAACTAAATAATAACAAGTTTGAACTTTCTGCGATTATCCATTTTTGAATTATGCTGATCCACACGCATGCTGGTACACACGCACACACCCATTTCTAAAAACCACTTTTTCTGACTCAGGGGACCTCAAAACATTTATTCTGGCGAAATCTCAATTCCGTAAATTTAACACGATCGCAATACTTCCTCCAGCAAGTAAGTAAATATTGAACTAATTCAGACAATAATAGATATACTTGACCTGCAGCGTCTTATTTACTGTGAAAAAAAAATTAAAATATATATATATATATCAAAATTCCTAGTCTATATTTAATTAATATTTTAAATTAAGAGTGGTCGAGTTCCCCCTCCAATTAGCCAACAATTTTTTTGGTTTGAAACAAAATAAAAATGGAATAAACAAATCCATAAACATCTCAGTTAACTGTGGCTAGAGGGGGGGGGGGGCACAACTTCCATATACCATTTTTCTTCTTTTGTTTTTGTTTAGAATTGTAGGTTTCTCTACACGGGGTTCGAGCTCTACCAATTTCTGTTTCTGTTTTGTTTTTTGTGCATATTTCTCTTTGCATGTTTATTTAAAAAAGAAAAAATATTGAAAAAACAAATTCCTCTCAATTTTGTTTTAATTAAACATTCAGCTGTCAGTGAAAAATTGATTGTTCGCTTAATTAAATCGACTCTATTATATTGATAAAAGATAATTAAATTTTACCATGAATTGAGAAGTTTTTGTTTGACGCTGCCATTTATATATATTTTTTCGAAATCTGTCGAGGTTTTGGTTCCGGAAGTGTTAATAAAAAAAACCAAACAATCTTCTTAGTTTTTCCTAAACGTTTCGGGAATGATTCCCATTTTCGAAGGGTGTATCTATTGTCAAAAATACTGACATTTGTTATTGTTATAATATAGAAATTAAAAAAAAAAAAAATCTAAAGCAAAAAAACTAAAAATTTGTCTAGCTTATGGAGAAGAAAAACCAAATTTCATATTATAAAATTTATTTTTAATTAATTAAATTAAACTTACAGCGCAACAGCCCATGAAGACTTGCCAGACGGCGATTTTTATTGGGGAGCGTGTATTAAGCACGTCGCGATTCCCTCGCCATTTGTCACAACCTTCGCTACTACCAAGGCGCGCCACTAACTTGTAGCTTCCCTTTTTTTCTAACGATGCTGGGCCAATCACCGACTTTGCTCTCACGGGAACCGAACCCTGAATTTCCGCAGCAAAGGCGAGAGTGCTAGCCACTAGACCAACGCGTGGAGGGCTAAATGTATTTTTAAGTACAGATAATCAAATAATCTGTTATTTTTTGGTGAAGATAAAAACAATTCCCCAAACCTTTGGGGAAAAATAAGAAGAATGTTTCATTTTATTAAACTTCCTGACTAAAAACCTTGACAATTTTCTAAATAATATATAGAATTAAATTTGTTGTTACTTATAGTGCAGTTTTGAAGAAAATCAATCGATCGCAAGGTTCCTGAATCTATTAGTTTACCACGATTTTTGCAATAATGACATCAGCTAGTTTTTTTAAACTGAGTACAATACATAAAACTATCACTTTTGAATATTTAAAAGTCAAACAATTGGAGGAAAAAGGAATTGGAGAAACACTGGAGGGATACAGAGGAATGTCTCCAGGATAAAACGTTTATAAAAGGTACAAAGATAGGAAGACTTGAAGTATCATCTTGTCTCCTTGAGTAGGGTACAGGTATTCAGGGTCCTGGTATGTGTACAAAGTGGACACGCTTGGATAGCCCAGTCATTTACCCAAAATAGGCAGGACATCTAATTCTTTGTGTTAGAATTGTGTCAATGAAGCCCAGGAAATCAATCGGTCCACTATCTAGGTCAATGAGCACGTTTTCGCAATACTAGGGTTCCGCATATTTGGGAAGTCAAGGTTTGGGGTAGTTGGAGATTAGGGATATCTTAAGATATTGCAGTTAGACCGGTAAACTGCTGTGGGAGAGGCTTCTTTGTGGTGGGGGTGGTCGGGTGGAATAAGAGCCATACTGGCCTAGATCTCAATGTTTTTGGAAACACCCTATCAGGTCTCAATGTTTTTGGGCACACCCTATCAGGTCTCAATGTTTTTGGGCACACCCTATCATACGTAATAATAATATTCCAAGAAAATTGATTTTCGGGAATTTCTTGGGGAGGGGGTAGTGCTGAGGTCATGCTTCTCTCAACAAATCCCATGTGTATAAATTGTTGAAGGCAACTAACAACTACACATTTAATAAAAATTATATTTAATAAAATTGTGTGTGTGTGTGTGTGTGTATGCATTTTATGTTTAAATCTCGGAAATAATAATTTAATATCACGTTAAATACACAACTTTATAAAGTGTAAATTAACGTAAAAAAAATATGAAAGTTAACTATTAATAATTAATCAGTTCACTTATATTTTGTAAATTTACCGGTTACAGCGTTTTAAAATGTTAATATTGATAATCTTTAAAAGAATATAGATGAACTGAAAATGCTTTTATCGCATAAAGGTGAATTAAATTTTGTAAAATTTGCTTAAATTCACTTCGTAATTTTCAAATATGGATTATATTTATTGGAAATATGATTGAGGTGCTCAGAATATGATTTTTTTTAATTTTTGTATTTATTTAATTGAATCGTCTGTATTTGTTGTGTGTGATGTAAACAAATCACAAAAAAAGAACAAATATGGCATTTCGATTACGTATTACTTCATTTGAGAGGAAGGCTTCGGTCAAATTCCATCAACCCGGAAAATACGATTTATATGTGTGACATTTTCTTGTGAAAATTGATTTTTTGGGAAGTTCTGAGCGAATAAGTACCGCCCCGGTTTGCTTTCCTCTACGGTACTAGTTCACTGCATTATATTATGGTTTTCCACTTACACAATATTTTAGAAATGTTGATAGAATTCGATATTTGAGTTTAAAGAAAATATTTGTCATGTTCTATATATTACCGTTTTAAAAGGAGCAAGAGAAGAAAGTCGGTGAGTGTTTCACACCAGTTTTTTTTTTTTAATGAAATATTTGCTAAAAATAATGTTAAAAAAACAAAACAAAAAAAACAATAGCAATAAACCTAGATTGCTGACTAATTTTAAACTCACACAAATATGAATGGACCAAGTGTATTTTATGATAATGATTACAACAAATTGTTCAGCTTTGTGTTCAGCTTTGCTAACAAGTGTTTTTTTAAAAAACATTCTCTCTCTCTCTCTCCCACCATATATAATTTTGTAAATCGCTCTTTCATTAATTAAGGAATTTATCAATTATTTAATTTGCAATATTAACTCTCTCTAATTCCAATTAACGTTTTATTTATTCCCTTTTATTGTTCTCATTATTATTGCGTATTTTTTTGTTAATAAAATTTACCGTATTTTTTGCTTTTTAAACATATTTACCCATAAAAGTTAATTTACATAAAAATGTAAAGATCAATATTTACTTGTTTTCTTGTTTCTATAGAACTAACAAAGTGTACATACATATTGTCTCTTTTTTATCTATGTTCAATTTTTTCCCTATATTATTTCAGTATCAGTTTACAACATTACCGACAAACTTCATGTACCAACCAACAGACAAACAAACAAAATACACCGCATCAACTTTGACTAAAAAAACAAACATCAAGCTCATTAAATAAAGGCTTTCATTTTAGTTTTATTATTATTTTTTATTTGTCGATTTATAAATAATCGATAAATTCATTTTTGTTCTATTGTATCTGGAGAATTGTAAATTCTCTTATTATTCAGGAGGAGGGAATCGGGTGTTAAACATTCACGCTTTCAAAATTGTTATTTTTTACTTTCTCTTATTCTCGGGGGACACTATTGCTATCGTGTCAAATTTTCGAAATTGTGATTTGAAATTTGTCAAAGTTTTGTGATTTGAATGTTCAACGGAAAAATCTGTTTTGAGCCCCACTTGAGCAAGACACTTTTTTTTTTTAAAAGAAAAGTATTTTTTTTATATGGAGTATTCTTTTGTGCGTGTATCTATGTGTATATATCTGTACGTTGAGGAATGTTTTATGCAGCCATAATTTTAAGTTTGCTACTAAGAAAAATAATGATCCACAGCTACGTATTCTCGATTCTTCTCTAGGGTGTCTAAATCATGCGACATTATCTGGAGCATCGATTCTAAAAAAAAAAATTGAAAGACTTCAGAAATGTGGGCTTATAGTATAATACTTCTATAAACATAGGCATGGAAGATAAAGTACGGAACTGAATGGATAAAGAGATTGTTAAAATAGTTAAAAAAGAGAAACCCAACTATTTTGGGCACGTGATAGTCATACATGCGATATATACGCTTATCTAGTAAAAACAGTATACGATTTTATGGCTACCGCTCGAAAACAATCGAAGAAGTTTCGTAAAGAAGAATATCTTAGTTGATACAATCTTAGCAGTGGTGCAAGCGCGGCTAAAGTAATAAAAAATGAATAACCTAAAAGTCATACTTGCGTAGTAGGAAGTTCATACTTGCTATTGCGTATCAAGAGACCACTGGAGGTTTCTATTGGAGGTTTCATTAAGAATTCCTTAATCGGTACTATCTCTTTTACTACATGGATTTTTCAATAAAAAAAAAAAAAAAAAAAAATGAGTTTCTTACAAACGGTACCAACGATTTTCAATAAACTTTGTATTCCTCGAAAGTTGCAGACATTCAGTTTCTCACAATATCGCGAGTTTGAAATTCATGTTAATATTTTACTCTTAATCTTTCTGCTAAACAGTTCATGTTTCCGCACCATATGACACACGATCCTCTCGACCATGCTGCTACTATCTGTAATTTGGGGGGAGATTCTTTGTTTGTTTTTTTACATACAGAACTGAAAATATAATTTTTGAATTAATATGTAGAATTGTAACGATTATTTTTTCACACCACTGGCTCTCTTAACGTTTTTCCGCTGAAGATCAAATGCGATTTTTATTGAATTCTACGCGTAATCCTTTATTACTTTTTTTTAATGAATTGATTATGACGCTTATTTTTATAAAGGTATCTGTAGGAAACATTTACTGGATCCTCCAACTACGAGCTGTGAAGTTCTGCAGGCGGGATATTCATTACTGTAGTAGTCACCTTGACATAGACAGTGAGAGCACCAATTTAAATTGATCATTAAATCTAGGCTAATGGATGGTAAAGTGTTAAAAATCACTATAAACTCAAGGTCATACATCAATAAAGTTGATTGTCAGTAAATACAGTATAAATAAACACATGCGTAAATAATGGTACACAGGATGAACGTGGGTAACGCTCCAGTACCAGTGGGTTGACGCAGGTAATAAGGAAATATGGAGGTGTCTCCAGATAATTGTGGATAAGTAATTAGTAATTTTTTTTTTTTTAATTTGTCATTAATCTCTACTTTCTCTTACCTAAGAAAATTTTGCAATCGTAGCGACTTTTTTGGAAATTAAGTTTATTGAATTACATGTTTTATGGCTCGAAGTGGGAAAAACAAAATCTGGTGTGAAACACTTCTCACGGACCTTCTCCATCTGCAATTATAGAATTGTGACAAATCTCCTTTACATTGGAATATGGAAAGGAAAGTTTAATGGTCCTTTGGCCATTTTGTAAAGTTTAAGGGCGGCTTATCAGAATGCATATTCTCTACTGTGATGTACACAGTGGCTCCACACCTAACTACCCAGTCTTTTATCCCACAAGAGGTGCCTTCAAAAAGATGTAAGGAATGAGAAAATAGCTTTGACTCGGCGAAAACTGATTCTACAGTTACTTGAGACATACTGATCTATTAACACAATATTTCAATGATGACCTAAAAATTAGGCATCTAGTGTCACCAAAAGAAAAGTTTAGGCGAATTTAAAGAAAATCGTTGGGAATCATTTTTGAAAAAATAGAAAATAGGGGAAAATCATTCAATAAAACGGAAAAACAAGTTTCGAGCTCTCTGCAGTTTTTGTTTCTAAATTTCTCTCTCAGTCTGTCTCTTTCTCAATCACTCTCTCTCTCTCACACACACACATACACAATATATATATATATATATATATAAAATAAGAATAGATTTATTTAAATTATAAATGAATATATGATAGTCTCACATATGAATATGTTAAGAGAAAAACTACGCGTTTATAATGTTGACAACAAAGTTAATAAACTAAAAAAAGAAAATTAATGGGGAGAAATTTTTAGTTGAGAAAATCTTTTTTTCATTCCAGTATGAGAAAATATTATTATAACTTTAATTAAATACAATGGCACTTTTTTATTCTTCTTTATTATTATTGTTGCATTCTTGAATTGTCCTTAATTAAAATAAAATATAGGAAGAAGTTAATTAATTATAATTTCCAACGAAATATTTTTAAAAAGTTATTGCTCTGATTATGGTAATTTGTTTTTCTTATTTTTTTTAATGTTGTAAAATATACTTCACTGCAATAATATGATTCCGCTGTCTGAGAAGTCATTTTTAATAATAACATTTTATTTCATCATCAGCATAGAACATTTTATTTATTAAAAATATTTATAATTATAAATATCTTTAAAACAAAATTTAGAATTTTAATTTTTAAAGGGTAGTTAGTAAAGTGTAGTTGGTAAAGGGTAGTTGGTAAAGTGTAGTTGGTAAAGTGTAGTTGGTAAAGGGTAGTTGGTAAAGGGTAGTTGGTAAAGGGTAGTTGGTAAAGGGTAGTTGGTAAAGGGTAGTTGGTAAAGGGTAGTTGGTAAAGTGTAGTTAGTAAAGTGTAGTAGTAAAGTGAGTTGGTTAAAGTGTAGTTAAGTAAAGGGTGTAGTTAGTAAAGTGTAGTTGGTAAGGTAGTGGGTAAAGTGTATTTGGTAAAGGGGTAGTTTGTAAAGTGTAGTTGGGAAAGTGAGTTGGTAAGGTAAGTTGTAAAGGGTAGTTGGTAAAGGGGATTGGGAAAGCGTATGGGTAAAGGGGAAGTTGGTAAAGGTAGTTGGTAAAGGGTGTTATAAGTGTAGTTAGTAAAGTGTCGTTAGTAAAGTGTAGTTTTGGTAAATGTAGTGGTAAAGGGTAAGTTGGTAAAAGTGTAGTTAGTAAAGTGTAGTGGAAAAGGAGTTGGTCCAATGGTAGGTGGTAAAGTGTAGTTGGGTAAAGTGCAGTAGTAAAGTGTAGTTAGTAAAAGTGGAGTTGGTAAGGGTATGGTAAAGGTAAGTGGGTAAAGGGTAGTGGGTAAAGGGGAGGTTGGGCAAGGGTAGTGAGTAAAGTGTATTGTAGTAAAGTGTAGTTGTAAAGGGTAGTTGGTAACGGGTAATTGGAAAGGGTAGTAGTAAAGTGTATTTAAAAGTGTAGTTTAGTAAAGTGTATTTGGTAAAGGTAGTGGTAAGGGTTAAGTTAGTAAAGGGTAGTTGGTAAAAGGGTAGTTGTAAAGGGTTAAGTTGTAAAGGGTAGTTTTGTAAAAGTGTATTTAGTACAGTGTAGTTTAGTAAAGTGTAAGGTGGTAAAGTGTAGTTGGTAAAGGGTAGTTGGTAAAGTGTAGTTAGTAAAGTGTAGTTGGTAAAGTGTAGTTGGTAAAGGAAGTCACGAAAAAAAACTCTGAAAATTATTCACTTAAGTCCCATTTCCAGATAATCGATTTTCTTAAAAAAAATTAGTTATTTTAGTATTGAATTTGTTGAGACCTTAATAATTATTTTTTAAGTTAAGTAGCAGAAACTTTAAGCTAAAAAAAAACAACAAAAAGAACACCTTTCAGTAAATTCAGTTGTTGGCCGAAACTTCCCTTCATGTCAGATATGGTGGTGGTGGTGGTAAAATATCACATTTGAACTTCCTATGATTTTTCGTTTTTGAGATATTTTTATTTAAAAATAAGAAGAAGAAATACATAAATAAGGAAAACTCACTAGAAACAAAGAAGAAGAAATACGCACAATTCGCTGGAAACCCAAGGGAGCCCAAAACATCGTATTTCCGGTAAAAACAATTTCCAAAAATTTCACAAGATCGTAAATAATTCCCCTCTTATAGCAGACATTTCTATCTATGTAGCAAGCATTCAAAGTTTAAAGAAAATTGTTGTAACGTTTTCGAGAAAATTCCAAAAAGCTCAAAAACCTATTCTGTACAATCGCATTACCGGTTGGCCGATTTTATTCAAACTCCAATAGTTTTTTTCAGTGAAAACTCGGAATGATAGCAATGCTTCCTCTTACTCGGAGTGAGAGTAATTTATAAAGTGATACCATGCAGCTCTTAAAAAAGCACTCTAGAAAAGTCACTGCCTCCTACAGAAATAAATTTTCTCATGATGTAGAACTTCCGGTTAACCGATTTCTTCAAACTGGAGATCTCTCCAATTGTTGCCATAATCGAACATTAAGGAAATGGGTTTTATCAAAGCTTATAAAAAAAAATCCCCCAAAATATTTTGATCGACGTGTTTTCGAGAAAATTGGGGGGAAAAACTGGAAAAATCCATTCAGTAAAGTGGTATTACCGGGTTAATTGACTTCAACCAAAAAACCTGATTGCCAAGTTTTCTGTGGCAATAAAAAGAAATATATTAAATTTGCAACTATTTTGAAACGATTTTCCATTGTTCGAAGTTTGCTATAAAAAAAAAAATCTGGTGTGAAACACTCATACAACATTCTCTTCTCCAGTTCTCAAAATTATAACTGACAATATAATTTTATAGTTTGCGTACCAAATTTAACGAAATTCGTCGTCGAAAACTGAAAAACTGTCAGTAAAAGCGCACTTCCGGTTTACTAATTTCTTGAAACCGGAATTTTAGCAATCTATTTATTTCTAATTAATCTCTGTTTGGATGAATTGTGTAATCAACTATGATAGCACTTTAGAGGAAGCTGTAACCCCCCCCCCCATAACTGCCCTTAAATGAATTTTCCCGGAAAAATGTTATAAATAAAAGTTGTAGTGGTAGTATGTGTAGTTGATATACGAAGTCTGAAGAAAATCGTCGGAGCCATTTTTGAGAAAATCGCAAAAACGTAAAAAAAACAACTAGTAAAGTGGTATTCCGGTTGAGGAATTTTGCCAGATGACCCACTGTCGGATCCCATGGTGATAACTAAACGGATATCAGTTCGAACTTTCTACGATTTTTCGTTTTTGAGCTATTCGCTGTTCACTACATACACACACACACAAACAAACCCATTGCTAAAAACCACTTTTTTGGACTCAGGGGACCTTAAAAAGGATATTGCCGATGAAAACTCAATATTGAACAATTCGTGACAGGCAATACTTCCTCTTACTAAGAGTAAGAGAAAGTAAAAATACACACAACCAGACGATTCTCTTCACATAAATATCCCATTTTCTCTCTCTCTTTGCATAAATAGATTAGTAATTCATATTATTTATTGAATGAGGAAATACATTAGATTCCATTCCAGAGAATTGTTCGTTAGTTCTAGTACTATAGAAAAATGAAATATTCATTGTCACAATATTTTACAGTATGTGATAGAATTATCACTTATCACTTCATTTCCTAGTTTATTTGAAAATAAGTGATTACATTCATAATTTATGACTTTCTATTGAATCAGTTTTCTATATTTTTCAATACTTTATAAAACTAACGTATTTTTATTTTGTTCTTATTTATTCTGATAATTTCATTCCAATGATTAATAGAATCGTAATCTTCCAAAGAAGAAGAGAGTAAGGTGAGAGAAAGACAGATATCATTATTTTCTCATTGTATAACAATGCCTGCAACACATAAATAATATACTAACAGAACTTGTTTGTAATTTTTAACATCAAGCTCGTTAAGTTTCATTTAAACACGACTCTGAGATATATATATAGATACAGATATTTTATTACTTATGTAATTTATTGAAGTGACCTCTTGACGTCATAGTATGACGCTACAAAGCCGACTATGAATGATTGGGCAGAGGGGAGGGCGGCATGTGATATGTCAAGAGAGTTGGGAAAGTATAATACTCTGGCCTTTTAAGGGCACATACTCAATAAACATGTCGAGAAGTGTGTTATACAGAGGAATTGATAAAAATATTTTTCTCTCTAGTAAGAAAGGCCGAGCTTTTTTTAATAATGTGCCTTATTTTTAATATTTAAAATTAATTTTCTTATCATTTTTATTTTGGGGATTTTTTTTTTCTAAGTCGGACTAACAACATTCTCTAATTCTGAATCACGTGTTTCCAGGTTCTTCACGGGGGCTGGAACAAACTGATGAAACAATTACGCTAATTTTTTTCTTATTGACTAACTGTTCCGGAATTAACGTACATTTTGTCCTTCTCTCACTGGCCGTAATCATACCCTAACTAACGTCAGTTTGGATTAAGCTGTATATGCAGCATATCTCCAAGGTGTTTGTTGGAAGGTAGAGGTTTTCCATGGGGTTCCTGGATACTGCAATATATATATGGAAATGAGCAAGCTGATTTACCTTGCGAAAGCTGGTTTCCAGATGATAAAGGATATCATTAAGGTCTCGTCCGATATAGATTCATAAATGGGCAGTATCCCTCAAGGAAAAAAAATGGGAGAAAATTTCTTGCCAACTTGCTTAGGATTCCCAAGAATTTACAACAGGGTATAGGGGTCGCATGCTCCCGGCTGAGCATAGGTCACAACTGCCTCAGTACACAACTTCACTTCACTGCAGTGGTGTTGCTCAACTCCGTATTGTCCGCTATGCCAGAAAGAAGAGGATATGACAGGAAAGCATTTATCTCTCTGCTCCGCATTTCAAGAGGCGCCCCTCCTTTTTCTGATCACTTATACATTGCAAAATTTTACTGGGCTGCTCAACAAAAAATGGCAAAACGTGTCGGGTCTAGGATAAATAATAATTCTCTTACAATTAATAAAGTTAATTTTCGCACAGTTTTGTTTCCACAATGTTTACATGTTTTTCTGGAAAACTTACGGGATCCTTCCAACGAAAATTATTTAAACCGATTTAAATTCAGTTTTTTTTTTTTACACTTCAGAATGAAGTATATTAAACAAAAATACCAAATCCGATATATAACCTCATTTAGAAGCCTAACATGTAATATGTACATACATAAGTACGTGAACATATCGGACACTCTGTGATATTCCCAAAACTTGTATTTCTGGTGAAAACTCAATTTCGAATATGTCAATGCCTGATCACAAGACTTCCTCTTACTAAGAATAAGTAATAAGGAAATAGAAATTTATAGCAAATAATTTTCTGACAGTTTTTTTTTATAAAAACCTACCGTAATCAAGAAAACATTAATTAAAATACAAATCCACAAAAGCGACTCGGCAATAAAGTTTTTCCCCCATACCGACGGTCAACATCATCATCACCATATGCCATATATAAAGCTAGGAACTTGTGTCAATATTGACTGCACTGTATATGTATGTTGTAGCTTATATATGGTATAGTCTTACATATTCACATACCCGGTGTTTATTCGTTGTCCAAATATACATCACTCTGAATATCCGTTTAATTTCCCACTAAGAGCAGTTTATATTTTCCACTATGTTGTCTGCTACTATAAATTACTGAGAAAAAAAAAAAAATCTCGTTACAAATAAAAACATGAATTTCCGGTGAAGAACTTTATTTTGAAAATTTAATTACGAACTACTTCCTCTTATAAACATTATTACTTGTTGTGGATATTGTTTTGTTCCTTGTTACAGCAAAACATGTACTTCCGGGGAAAATTCAATTTCGGAAATTCTTACAGGAAATCACAAGTACTTCCGTTTATAGCAAAAAGAAAAAATCTGGTGTGTAACAATCACACGACTTTTTCTTATTCTAATTAATACTATTTAATCAGGAAGTTTTCATATTAAAATTACCGCCGTACAATGTTTAGTTGGGTTAGCTATACAAACGGTGAGGAAGATTCACCTGTATACCTGAATGGCCTTTTGTGCAGCGCTCTATCTCAAAACTAAGAAAGCTTGCCCAAATTTAAATTTAAACTAATTCACAGACCAGTAATACCTCTCAAAAAATGAATATTTCTTGGGCAAATATTTCAAATAAAGGGACAGTATTCATATGTACAGATAGTATACGAAGTTTAAAAGAAAATCGTTGGAGCCATATTCGAGAAAATTACGAAAAACTAAAATCAAGAAACGTCAAAGTCGCAATTACGGTTGATGGATTTTGCCCGAAATCTTCATGATAGTGTTTAAACGGAATACAAAGTTTGAGCTTCCTGAATGTATTAAACACACACAGACCATTCGCTAAAAATATTTGTTCGTATTCGTGGGACCTCAAAACATGTATTTCCGGTGAAAACTCAATTTCGCAAATCTGGGAAGGACCTTCCTCAGGAACTGTTAAGAAACGGTTGAGAGTTAAATGTTAACAACTCTCTACCGTTCCTTTAACTCTTCACCCTTCTTTACCAGTTCCTGAGGAAGGAGACCAAAGGAGTCCGTTGATAAACTTTTAAGGATAAAAAGTTTTTTTTCTTAAGCCCCAGCCAACCAATATTTTGCTTGTTTCATTAACAACGGCCAAACATAACTACTGTTTATCTTGAAAAGCAACTAGTTTATTTTGTTGGCCCAACTTCTATTTATTATATATTGATAGTTGTTTTCACCCTAAGGTGGATTAAGAAAAGCTTTAAAATTAGTTTATTAAAGTTTTAACTGGGAATCCTTTTTCTTTTAACATTATAATTTAGTTTCACAATATTCTCTATAGAACTTCTTAAATAAACAAGTTTATTTAATTTTATTACTTGATAACCAAGTATATCAATCACAGTTTTATGACGATTTATTTTTTATTACTAAATCGTAAAAAGTCCAAAAAAAAAAACATAAATAAAGAAATTACGACTGAATAAATTCAGCTATTAAAAGTTTATAAAATGACCTTATAAATGTGAACTTACTTTTAAATGATGTTGCTAAGAATATATTTTAAGGCTATTAAAGAAAGGTGTGTTGTGGTGTCAATTAGGTGTTGTTAATAGACCTTTTACAGGTACTAAAAGCTCAAAAGTTCAGTTTAGTTAGTTCTGATTTAACATGCGTGTACTCATATGGACTTACCGTGACTTATCAAATGAAGGGTTTATTATTCCACTACAACATTCGTTGTGAAACGTTACTATGGTTTTACCAATAAATTGTATTTTGAATTGTCTCAACTAGTTTGGAAATATGGACTGAAAAAACTAGTTTTGAATATGGACTAAATGACCTTCAAACTTATACATCATTTTAAAGACTTATCTATAGTCAGCTCACGCACCTAAAAGGGGTCCGAGAGAAGGCCAAATTCAGGCTTGGATGCCCTTATCTTCAGGATGTTATACAAAGTGGGTTTACAGATCAGCTCATGTGTGTGTGATGGGAAGATTAGGTCAGCATCCCTAAATCATCAACAGAAAAATCGCCAAAATTTCAAATTTTGACATATCGTTTAGATGGAGCTCTTCAAGTTGTAAGGAGTAAGGACCCTGAAGAAGCTCATTGCAATAAGGGAGAAACGTCGGTTTGTAGTAAATCCCTGACGCGGTCTCAAACCGGAAGGTCAAGTATTTTTCATGAAAATGGCCGCGGAACCCGAAAAGATAATAATGTCAAAATTCAAAACATGTATTTCTGGTAAAAACGCATTGTCGACAATTTAATACGATCGTAATACTTCCTCTTGAGCCACCACATAAGTGCACTTCGATTCTTAATCTCAATTTAATTTTTTTTTTATTATTCTTAATTCTGTTTTTCCAATATAAAATGACTCTCGGAACCAGAGAGTGTTCTTGCAGTCTACGAAAGTGCATTTCTATGAAAGTGATATAACGAGTTAGAACAAAAATAATATCACTAAAAATAACAAGTTTATTTTGGCGGAAATAATAATTTATAGCTCAATGTTTTTTTACTAACAGGAAGTGAATGTTGCATAAAATAAAAATGAATCAGCAATAAATTTCATTGAAAGGAAATGAAAGGATTAAGGTTATTGGTTAAAAAAGGGGAAAAAAAGTGAGTTCATACTTTAATCTGAATGAATTTTCATTTTTCGTGCAGCTGTGTTTGGTCTGCATACACTTTTGCACGTCAACTAATTAATAATCTTTCATGTTATTTCATATTTTATACATTTATTTATATCTCGTATAGTATATAAAAGAAATTTCTAATTTTAGCCACAATCGGCCAAAAATAGAGACACGAGAAATCTACAATAGATTTTCTTCTAGAAAAAGGAAAATTAAAAAGCAATTGTTCTGAAAGTCGCCGTGAATTTTCTAATAAAAAGATTTCACTTTCACTGCCCCTGCTGTGATACGGATGTTCTTTATACTCTGAATATGAACTGAATACCATGGCCTTGCTAGCAAATATTCTTTAGCATGTTTTCCAGGGAAAATGGATTATCGGTCGATTTTCTGGAAAAAGCAAAAATAAAATAAAAAGATCGCAGGCAACCTTTAACTTGTTACTCCTTTGATGCCCCGAATACTATGGGATTCGACACAACTATGTTTCAGTAAAAATCGGATAATCGGAAGTGAGACTGAATTCAGGTAATTTTTTCGTACTTTTTTTTAACTTTAATTTTTATTTGCAACTGCGAATCATACACAACAAGCAAGTGAGATGACAATGATAATATTACAAATAATAAAATAAAACATAAAATAAATTAAACACAAAACTGAAAAAGAAAGAAACAAAAACAATAACTAATAACTTGACGTGACAGAATTGAATGAGGACCATCCAACAATGACCATCATAAGTCGGTTAGTATAGACACCGATGAAGCGAATTCGAAGGATGCCCATTTTTTATCAAGCGATCAGGTGATCGCGAGGCCATCGCTAGGAAGCGTTATCTGTGACCAGGTTGCGGATCAATGGGTTGTAGTGATGGGAAAGTTTGGAATGGAATTTAATATATCGGGACTTGGCGAGATCTATGACGAATGGGATTTTTAGGTCACTGTGGATAGTGTGGTTGCTGACGTAAAAAAGAGCATCGACTATTGTGCGGAGGATTTTGGATTGGAATGACTAGGGTACGATGAAGATTGGAGCACTTTGCTGATCCGTATAGTTCGAGTCCGTATGTCCAGATTGATGCGAGCAGAGCTATGTAGAGTGTTCTTTTGTTCGAGAGAGTTAGCAAGTATGCTCCCTTGAGGAACTCCAGCGCGGATGGGATGAACTGAAGAGGAAGAAGAACCTTAGATATCTTGGAAGGAGCGATCTGATAGATAGGATCGTGGGATAAGGTAGTAGGTGCTAGGTAGGATTGTCTTGAGCTTCAGCATAAGGCCTTGATGCCAAACTTTATCAAAGGTTTGGGATATGTCCAAGAAAACGCCTGGGCAGTATTGCTTCAGCTCAAGGGCGTAGTTAGTCAAGATTTTTTTTTTCTGGAAAACAGCACCAATGATTTTCTTTAAACTTGCTTCGCACGTATATAAAAAGTATCACTTTAATTTGAAAAAAAATATTTTTAAGAAGTGGCGGGTTTCTGGGAAGAACTATAACTATTTAGTGTTAAATGAAAACTTTCATTACAAATTTTGTTAGGGTTTGATTAGATGCACTGCCTGCTTAATAGTACCAGAAAATTAATCAAATAATAATAATAATAATAATTATTATTATTATTACTGTAAGAGTAGTAAGTCATGTAATAATTTCATAATTTTTTTTTTTTATAATTATAAAAAAAGTTGATCTATTTATTGAATTAATTGAATACCAACATAATTAATTGGAATATTAACAGTTTTTTTTTTTTATAATATGTAGATTAAAGATTTATTAATTTCTGCACACAGACAGAACTACTATTACGTGTTCAATGATTAATGGCACAGCTTTAATTTCACTTCTTGTTTTTTAAAGTAATCTTTACTGCTTTACACTCGAAGTCCTTGAAAATTATGATTAAAGTCGGCTTTATTTAGTTTTTTTTTTTGTTATATACGTTTATTTGTAGTATATTAAGATCTTAGAAGTCTCTTCGGCTGAAAAAAATATTTTTCTTTGAAGCTTCTTCTGAATTAAGAAAAAAAGGTTAGTAAAATTAAAAATCGCTGTCTACCGGAATTACAACTTTATTGATCGTTGGCCATGTACGTGTGGTGCTTGAAGAAAATAGATTCGAGTTTGTAACAAGCGCAATTTTATTGAATTTGCAATGTTGTTGGAATTTGATCAAGGTCAACCCCCCCCTCCGTATCAAACTAAATTTACGTTAAAAGGAACTTTATTTTTACTAAACAGTTTTAAATTAAAGGACATTTTCTTTAAATATGAAAATACAACTCATTTGTTCCTAACATAAATATTGAGTTGGGGGGGGGAGCAAAGTAAGTACCTAGGCAGATAGTGGAAGTGATTACATTGTACTCCAGAAGAGGCCGCCATCAGCACTGAACCATCCCAGCATTAGAAATTTAACGTCACAAATTCCGCATAACTATCAATTTTTTTTCGGAAAACTTTCCGCACAAAGAGGCTTCTATTAATTAATACATTATTAGGTTTGTGTTAGAATTATTCATTGTACTGAAGTGTTTTTTTTTTCTAGAAGAAAGTTATTATTCTGCCCCCGAAACCAACTAAAAAAAACCATCCCAGGGGAAAATGTTTGAAATAAAAGTGAAAGGTATTTATGTATGTAGATAGTATATAAAAAGTCGAACTTCCGGTTGCTGGATTTTGTCCGAAACTTTCGTGTCCTACTAGGCTTAAGAGAAAGTAAAAAAACTCTTTCTGGGATTCTGAGGGATCTATAAGTTGGACTCAACTTTAAACATACATTATAAAATATATTTTGGGGGGGCAGGTAGTTAAACAAAGACATATAGTCCATCACAATAATAATCACAACTTAACTCTGAGTAGAAATGCCTAAGTTCGAAGAAAATTTTCTCTGTGAGATTTAGTAATAACTGCAGTAAGAAAAAATCGTCTGGTGAGAAAGTTTCCACGCCTGACATCCCCCCCTCCACGACATAAATATTTATTACCACTCTTAGGTCTTGCGAATGTGGGGAAAAAGAAACTAGATCCTGTAGACCTGTTGGGGGGGAAAAAAAATTGTTAGGTGTAAGTGTGTTTATCTCTCTGGGATATATCTCTTTTCAAAATTCCATTTAACCTGCTTATGTTTTGAATAAAGCTTACCAACATATATATTCTGAGAACTTTCATTCTTCTAAAACTAAGTGCAAATAATATTCTTCAAGTTAAATCTTTTCCAAAACTAGATTTTTTTTTATATATTTATCTCTCCCATATTCTTTTAGTTTTATTTATTCCAAAAGTTATTTGTATTTATTTATTATTTCTACATTAATGCAATCCGAAATTGTAAAACCTTCCCAAGTGCCACAATCATGGTGCATTAAAAATAGATCAATATTAAGTTTTTGCAAACTACTTTTGCAGTTTTATTATTACTTTTTTCTCAACCGAAATAGTTGGAATAGTGCAATTCATAATACCAACTAACCAACAGTAGTTATTCATGGTTCTAATTAGTTATAAAACTTACAACTATAACTACTTGAATCTTCTTGTTTTCTTTCACTAAATATTCTGCTTTACATATTTACTTCCAAGCCAACTGTAATATATGTCAGTGAGATATGGGTGCTCACAAAATATGACGAACGAATGCTGAATGTTTAGGAAGAGAAAGATCTCTGAAAAATCTTTGGCCCAATAAAAGAGGGAGAGATAGGTGCATGCCGGATAAGGAAAAATGAGGTATTAAGGGAACTGTACCAGGAGCAGAATTTGGGGAGTTGGAAAAGAAAAAGGAGCTTGAAATGGTTGGGGCACATTGTTAAGGAATCTAGAGCCCCTAAGAAATTGTGGATTGGCATCCGGGCGGGGCAAGGAAAAGAAGATGGAGAGGAATCGCTTTGGTGGGAGAGACTGGTTGGGGAGGCCAAGGTTCTTCGAGGAAAAAGAAGTAGAATTAAATATTTAATTTCCAAAATTCAAACTCGATCTGAGTTAAATTTGGCAAAAAAATTTACGAGTTGAACGTCGTCACTTCAAAAGTAACAACAATAAGAATAGTAATAAATTACAACTATAGTTGGTAATTTTTCTATCACAACTTGTAATTTTACATTTCAGTAATTATAAATTTATTAGCTGTCAAACATAATAATTGTAAAAACAACTACTACACTTGTTAGTTGTAAATTGTTAGTAGTAAATACGTAACTAGTAATTGGCAGTTACAAAATAATTACCTAAAACTGCCCAACTAGGACCCTTACTTTTTATCCAGTTTGCTTTACACAGTGCATTGGAATTCCGACTTTTTTTTCTTTTGGAGTAGATAATACATTTGATTTCCATTCTGCAATTTTTACTAAAACTATAGCGCCTCTCAACGTAAACATATTAATGGTGGCGGTAGGGAGGTATGTGTTGGTAAGTCCAGAAAGCACTAGCACCTTGATCAATACCATTCAATAAATTCGAAATCTAACGTCTCCGATTTTCCAGAAACTTTTTAATATCAATTTATATGGAAAAATGATTAAAATAATTATCTATATGTATATCTGTGCCATTAGTATTGCAAGTTTAAAAAACATCATTATAGTCGCTTTTGAAAAAAAACTTAAAAAAAAAACGCACACAGAAACTATTCTGCAAACTTGCAACTATTGGTTGGTAACCGATTCTCTTCACATTTGTGAATTCTATAAATGCTTTTTTACGCGCGTTAATATAATATAGGTTATACAGACATATATTGTTCTAATTGGGGGGAGGGGGCTTTTAGTGAGAAAAACCCTCGAACTTGTATTTTCGACGCAAAATTGGAAAATTCGACACGATCGCACTAATTTCTCTTACAGCAGATTGAGAGAAAGTAAAAATTTGCCATGAAACACTTACATGACTTTCTCTTATTTCTAATCTCACTTGTTTGATTTAACAAACTAGTGTCGGTATTAAATGTTTTAATTCGCTAAAACAGTTACATTTTACTGGACATAGCTAGTAGGTTTTTTCCAAGTTTAAAGTAAAATGTCGTATTCGAGAATACTCTGAAAATCTATTCGATAAAATCGCGATTATTATACATTGAACAGAAAGCACTTTAAGGTAAAATGCTTTCTTTGTTTTTGAGTTTTTTTGTAATTTCCTCGAAAACGGTTACAACGAGTTTTTTTTAAACTTGGAATGCCGATTGAATGCTTGCTGCATAGATAGAAACGTATCACGTGTATCTGAAATATTTTTCTGAAAACAAAAATTAATTTTAGAAGGGTATTGGTTGTCTGTCAGTTAGATTAAATTGTCACAAGCTTTCTTGCTTTGGACATAGAGTGCTCCACATAAGGCCGCTCAGGTATCGAAATCCCACAGCCATTTTTATGGCCAGCCCAACATTGTAACGTTCTATTTTTAAAGAGAATTTATTGATTAAATTGTATTAATTAAAGTAAGAGATAGCTGTATGTGTTTTTTTTTTTGAGTTATTTCATGTATAACATGAAAGAGAGAGAGAGAGAGGGGCAAAATCATTTGACAAGTAGTAAATTACTGCTCAATAAATTATTTGATGACCAAGATAGTGGTGCAGCAATAGTGTTGGTTACTCCAGTGTCCAGTACAGGTTTTTAATTATTTATTTTTTAATGACCAACGGTTAGCTCGTTTATTTATTTATTTAAAAAAGAAAAAGACAAATCATAAATTGGGTTACCGCTGATAATTTTTTATTTTGGTAATTTATCTATTTCATATTGTAGGGTGTAATGTAATAAATAAATAATTTAAAATGGGTAGATACATTACAATAGTACTATCGTATAAACTATTCATAGATATTGGTCTGGTCTGGATATATAAATCAATTTCTATGTTCTATTGAAATTTATGTTGAAAAGGGGCAGCTTTTATTATAAAAGGTTTTCCTCACTTTTAATACTAATCAATGGAAAACTTTTATATGGAAACTGTGGTATTGAGTTCTCTGCAATTTAGTATATATGTATTTATATACAATAATTAGTATACTAGTCTTTGATAAATATTGAAAATAGTAATTCTAAAAAAAGGACTTTTCAATGAGAATAATAATCTGTTCGAGTAAAAGAAAGTACTGCGATCTTGCCAGATCTTCGAAACTGAGTTTTCACCAGAAATATATGTTCTAATGTCCCCTTGCCTGAAAAAATTGTTTCTAGCGAATGCCCTCTTTGTATATGTCGTGTGTATGTTTTAATGGAATATCTCAAAAAAGAAAGGCGTCGGAAGCTGAAACTTGGCATTCTATTTAGGTACTACCGCCGTACCAGACACGAAGATTTCGGCCATAGTCCATCAACCGGAAGTGCGGCTTTACTGAATGTCAATTTTTTTCGAAAACGGTGTCAACGATTTTCTTTAAACTTTGCATCCACATAAATACTGATCATCACTTTTATTTGGAACATTTCCCCGGGAAAATTTATTTTTGGGGAGGTCTGGGGAGAACAGTAGCGTTATGCTGCCCCTCTAAAGAACCACTTCAGTATAGTATATGGTTTTTACCATCTACCAAATATAATAATTACCTAACATATTAGTACTAGCCTTGATAGAATTCCAAATTTTGGAAAAACTCGGTTTACAGGAAGAACGATTTTACAGAACAGGTTTTTGAGTATATTGAAGGTAGGTCTTAACTGACCTAATTATCTAAGGTTTACACTTAAAATTTGCACTGGATTTCTTGGTTTTGACATAGAGCACTACAGATAAGGCCGCCTTGGTATTTACAAGTAAAGTTCCCAAGACCATTTTTATGGCCAGACCAAATAGCTGATGATTATGGTTACAAATCGCACCGCAATACAGCGCTACTATCTAGCACAGAAATACTCGTACTATTCCAAATTAGACATAACCTAACCACTCAGTCTAAAATGATCATGCCGTAAAAACTTAATATCGAAAACTTGAACGATCAGAATTCTTTCTCTTATTAGGGGATTAAGAAGAGAAAGGGAAAGTGTGAGGGAGAGAGGACATGCAGTAAAGTCGCACATCTAGTTGATGAATTTGTGACTTGAAACTTTCGCTGTCCAAAATGTGGTGATAGTACTAAAACGGAATATCCAAGTTTGGTTTTCCTGCGCTAAACTTCCGGTGAAAAGTCAATTTCAAAAAGTTGACATGACCACACATCACTACTTCCCCTCTTACAGCACTAAAGTAATAAAACTAATTGGTTTACAGCTTATAAAGTAATAAAAAAAAAGGATTTAAAAAAAAATAAATAAATAAATTTCAATTTATTTAAATATTCTGACTGCATATGGCAATTTTATATAGCACTGGGTTTTGTCGACAGTTTATAAAGAAGAAGTTGCAATTGAAATACAACATTTCTCTATTTATTTTCTGCCCTCATTCTCAAATCTCTTTAAATAACACACTCCCCCCCCCCTCTCACCATCCACTGAAAAAATATAAATTTTTAATATTGCTGCTAACCTTGGGACATAGTGCAATAATACTGTTTATATAAACATAGACCACCTCCCTCCAACTTACAAACTTGTAATTACAAGACGAATTAATCCTAGAATTATATATGCTATTTCTTTATTTATTTTCACATAAATTATTTATAAATGAATTTATTATTTCTAAATATTTATTAATATTTTCTCATTCACTGGACATTTATTCCATCAAATTTAATTTTATATACTAACTGCTTTTCCTCGAACAATTATCGCTTATATAACTTTAAAAAGTTTGTAAATTAGTTTTTGAAATGAAAACTTTTAACAATGACGTGAATCTTTTGTGGTGTCGGAGATTTTTTTTAGATCATATATTCATCAATCGGAAATGCGACTTTACTGAATGTTTTCTTTAAATAGTTTTCGTGATTTTTCTCGATTTTTCTTTTTTTAATAGATTCTTTTAGGGGGTTGGTGCACCGCCGGCCCCTGGAGCAGGTTCACTAGTTACGGACAACACTGCCCACCATGGGGGCCACATCCAATCCAGGACCACCGTATGGGAGTCCAGCGCCCTGCCATTGGACTAATCCCTTCTCACACAGGATTTCTAAGATTTTCTTCAAACACACAGAAATATGTATTCAAATATTTGTCCAGAAAAACTGGTTTTACGGGTATTAGGAGGAGCCAAGGGGATCGCTTACATCTCTGCCATTACACGCTTATTCTAAGGAGGGGGCATTTAGACAGAGAGCGCTGTCATTTAATGTATCACATTCAGGTAATCAAATAAAATCCCCCACCTTTTTTTTTTGTCTCTTCAAAGACATATTACATCTTTATGGGGGGGGGGTTGTACCCGATCTTACATAAATAGACAAAACCTGTATGAATACAGAAGTTTAGATATAAAACTAGATCAAACAAAACTTAAGTACAGAATATGAAATGTATGATACATATGAAATTTTACAAATCAAAATAGATAACTTTTCCCGTTATGTATATTGAAATAAAAGACATACATATAAATCCTTATACATACCAAATACATTATTCTTTTTAAGATATTCTTTATAAATTACATAAATAAATAGGTAAATTAATGTGATTCAACAATAATTTAATTTTAGACAGTTTAACTAATAATAAACATGGTTTACGATTTGGAAATATCAAAAACAAAAGATTTTCCATTTCCTGTTGGGTATATATTTATAGGGTATCCACTACTGGAGGGGCTATATATTTATAGGGTATCCATTACTGGAGGGGGTATATATTTATAGGGTATCCACTACTGGAGGGGGTATATATTTATAGGGTATCCATTACTGGAGGGGGTATATATTTATAGGGTATCCACTACTGGAGGGGGTATATATTTATAGGGTATCCACTACTGGAGGGGGTATATATTTATAGGGTATCCACTACTGGAGGGGGTATATATTTATAGGGTATCCACTACTGGAGGGGGTATATATTTATAGGGTATCCACTACTGGAGGGGGTATATATTTATAAAGATATTTGTCTCTAAACAGTGTGTAAATAGTTAGGAACCAATAAATTGTAGATACTGAATCATCTTTTCCCTTTTTGCAATAATGGGGCAACAGATATCAACATCAAATTTAAATAAATCCTTTCGACTATTTTATCCGAACATGTTTTATTAGACATTAAATTGAATGGCACGAGCTCTGATCGCATCCATTCTGACTTGGAAATTCAGTGAAAATTCACCTTATATTTACACGTAATAAGTTGAGGCTATTTTAAACGTTTAGTAAAAATACCGAATTTAAAGCAAAATTTTGCCATTTATAACAATTGAATTAAGAGAAATTCTACATGCAGACATAAAATTCAGTTTTGTGTCTTTGGCAATATTATTTATAGTAGTAACTTAATAAAGGGACATTGAAAAACTTTTACTTCATAAATTATGTATTGTTAATTCAATAAAGTAGAGATAAAGAAATATTATAATAGAAATGTTTAAAAGCTGAGTAATAGGCGACGATAATGAAAGGCTCTTAGCTCTTGAAATAGTTATTATGTCTCATGGCTAGGATATTACCCAGACATAAAACAACTCTATCTCTAGAGCCATAATCTTCTCTCCCAATTATATAAATATTTTAGTCCATACAGTTTGAAGTTCTTTTTAAATAAATATTTTAATATTGCACGTTTAATATTGCAAATTTAATATTTCTTAAAAAGGCTTTTATATTAAAAAAAAAAAAATTCTCTAAAAAAATTGAAGCTTTTGATCTTTTGTAAAATTAAATAAAAATAGAAAAAAGAAATCACGGATATTATTATAAATAATATTAAATATTCAATTTTGAATTTCTGTTTTACCCCTTTTTTTTTTAGAATATACACAATAAAAATGTTGTAATATAAATCTATTGTTAAAGGTCGGTGTTCGACTTTTATAAAAGTCAGGGAATTCTTTTTAGAAATGGGGTATTATCATCTCTTAACGGCTCATTTTGTACGGATTAGAGTGAATAACAGTGCTTGCAACAATGGACAGGAGGACACCGCATCACAAGGCTATTGTAATAATATTGCAAAATGTAACTGTTTTTTACTTTAATTAACTTTTGTAACAATAATAATAAAAAATAACATAACATTTTTTTTAATGCTTTAATAATTCGACAACCTGAACATATAAAGAAGTAACTCGTGATAATGGTTTTCCATAGATAAATAATAAATAATCGAAAAGCAAACAAGATTCGACTACTCATCTACTACATTAGAGACAAATACATTTTCGCCGCCTTCTCTAATTATAGGAAATATTACCACCGTAACAGAATCTTTGTCGAAAAGCTCCAGAAGCTTTCAGCCGGCTCCTTGGAGCTCTGTAAACTGTCGACTGTAGACTGACTGAATCTAGCTAGCCCTTATATATATAAGCATGTGCTTGTAGAAAACTTGCCCTACTTCTTCTTCTTCCTGATTTCCTTGGGGTTGAGGTTGACCGACCTTCATATTTCCCCAGCTTGTGGTAAGGTGATTCGTCCTACTTAAAAGTTGCAATACATACAAAACTTATCAACCAGGACTTTACTGAATGATTTTATTTATGTTCTCAATATTTCTAGCTATGAGTCCGTCTCTCAGTCCGTCTCTCTCTCTCTCTCTCTGTCTGTCTCTGTCTCTCTATATATATAAGGGCGTGTAATCATATACATATATATATTCGCCTAAAGCTCAAATTTATTATTCTACCGTAACCGCTTCTGATACGAAGGTTTCGTATGCCAAAATCCGTCAACCGGAAATGCGATTTCACTGAAATCTCGATAACGGTTCTAACGGATTTTCTTTCTACACATATAAGCTGTGTAGGAATTGGGTTACTTAAAACTGGAAATATTTTTTCAGGAAAATTGATATTTTGGAGGGATTCTGGAGGATAAGTTCACGTTTTCATCTAAAGAAGTGCCACATCAGTACAATGTATGGTTCTAGCATCTGTGAAACATTAACAAAATGAAGAAAATATCAAGGAAAATATCTCTGCTGCGAAAAAGTATTTGCGGGTGGGTCCTCGTATCTCCTCCACGTCAAAATCCAGCTTCTTTCAGATAACCTCCAGAATCTACAATGGCCTTTTGAGAAAATCTTGTTATACTACACAGCCAATTAAACATACCTTTTTTTCTCTAATAGTAGGTCCCTGGGAGAAAAAAACTTAGTCCTGGGACTCAGTCCCACGGAGGGAAGTGCTCTCTTAGCTTCTTTCACATCTCTTGGAGACGATCACTTATGCCGCAAAAAACAAACAAAAAAAATCGGTATCGTTCAGAGGATTGTGTGAACCTTCCCCTTGCTGTATACTAGCGAAATTTTTACAACTTTCCACGTCATACTGTGTCACAGATTGGCGTTATTTTTGTTTGCTACGGGATAAGATGACAGTCTCCTGATTCCGATACTTCCTGTACAACATTAAACTGGATAACATCTTCCAATTGAATACATATTGGGAAAGTGCCCATTGACTATCTAGGGTCTCGCTGTACACTTCAGCCTCAGTTCCCTGAGGAATGCTCCCACTGGGTGTGTGTGTGTGTGTGTGTTGTGTCCTCTATTTTTCCAGGAAAATTTATTGTTTGAGGATTTGTGGGAAAAGCGTTGACAGAAGATTTGTGGGAAAAGCGTTGACATTCGAGTTCCCTTGAGCTACTTCATGCAGTACCGTTATAATAATAAAATGAAATTGTTGTAATAAAAAAAATGCAACTTTTATAGTATGCGATTTTCAGTTTTTCCTCGAAAAAACTTCATTTGCCTTTTTAAGTCATCAACTTCTGTGTGTGCACTATAATTAAACAATTATACAAATAGCAGGAGCCTCCAAAAAATTAATATAATAAAAAAAAATCTGAAATTGAAGAAGGTGAAAGTATTTATACAAGTTTCCAAAATAATCCAATCTAAATCATATTAAAGTATGTCCCATAATTGATTGAATTTTTAGTGCAAATTTTGGAAAGTTTTATTTAATCAAAAGAAGGAGAGAATCGATTTAAATAAAGTAGCTGACAGTGAAATAATAGCTTTATAACAAAACTGCTAATCTAAGACTTTGTTTCTAGAAGTTTCATCAATAAGAAACTTTTCAATCAGAATAATTGAATGTTTCACAATTTCACTTTAATTTGAAATTTCTATTACTAGTACTTTGGAATCTTTTCCAAATTATATTAAACAGAACAATCTCTTCTTGAATTTTAATAAGATTCTATTTTTGAAATTAGCATTTTCTTTGTTATATAAAACTGCTGCTAGTTTTAACTCTTGTCCATTGCATTCAGTTATATTAATATATATTACACAATTACATTATATTATGCAACTACTGCCAAAGTTTAAAGAAAGTCGGCTTTCTTGATGGATCCATGATTTACTTTAAACTTGGTAATTTGAAACATAATTGCGGGAAAAATGATTTTTCGGGGTTTCTACTACTCACTATATAATATTTAGGACCATAAAGAGAAAAATAACTATTCATTTGTCAAAAATTTCTCCACGTGCTGAGTAACAGATGAACATTGCATCCGCCCTAAATGAAATTAAAGACATGCCTATTAGAGATGGAACACAGAAAAATTGAGGACCGCTAAGGGAGTGGGGGGGACTAGAAATGATGGAATTTGTGGACTTACACTTCTGACTGGTTTCGCATTCTCATCTATCTTCAGTCTAAGGCTATTAAGAATCAAGTTCATTGTGACGCGTGACATAAAAATTGAAGTCAACTCTTCTGCACGAACTTGAAAACCTTACTCTGACGATGGATGAGGATCCGAAACCAGTCAGAAACATCACAACCAGGATTGCTAGATTGACAAAATCCAAGTTTGTTATTCAGCATTCCGCGGATCCAGTACTTTAGTGGAAGGCAAAACGCTACTGTTCCCCCACCCCACACAATAAATCAATTTTCTCGGGAAATTGTTTCAAATAAAAATGATGGGTTTTTATGTGGAAAGTTTAAAGAAAATCGTTAGAACCTTTTTCGAAAAACGTTAGAGAAAATAACGAAAAAACCTGAAAAAAAAAAAAATCAGAAAAGTGACACTTGCTGTTGATGGATTTTTGCCAGAAATGTACGGAGTGTGTGCCTAAATGGAATACCAAGTCTGAGCTCCCTGTCATTTTTCGTTTTTTGAGACTTATTAACAAATTACACACAGACACATTCACACATACTTCCCTCTTATTAGGGATAACAGGAAGTACAAAAAACTAGTTTTCATTTAATAATTACATCACTCAATTTATAGCACGCTCAGTTGGAGAGTTTTTCCCCAATCAATCGACGCGGGCGAGGTTAAGTTAATACTGAAAACGGCCCACTGTAAACCCACAGGGTTAATCAAGAAAACAAATTTATGGGTAGTATTGCTATTGAATGTTTGCAATCCAAGAAACAAAATAACAAAATATCATTTTTCAGTCCATTGCTTAAACAAACGTAAGATAAATCTTTTTGTTCAGACCAATCAAAAGATTTATTGTTACTAAGGCTTTTTATTTTTCTTTAGTTGTTTCTTTTCTAAAAATAATTTTTCTTTTTATACTTTTTATGATTATATGGAGTAGTTCCAATTATCATAAAATGTCTTCTTTGTTCTTTGTCACTTCTTCTAATTTCACAACTTGTTTACAATGTTACGAAATTTCTCTTTCTAAATAAAGAAAATTCAATTTTATGTGAGATCTTTTTATTTTAAAGAAATTTACGAAAACTATTCAATATTCTTTTTACATTTTACAGCTGTGTCTTAGTGAAATACAAAGAAAACTTTATAATTACCAAGCCATTCACATAATAACATAAAACTAAATTTAAATTTCTCCTTGTAATAATCAAACAAAAAAACAAACTCAGTTCTAAAAATTTCCTCTTATTTTCTTCAAATTTGGAATTTATTGTACAAGTGTGTGTTATCATACGTCACTATCCTGATGGTGAGTGAAACCGAAACTCGAAACCTGTTGATGACCATAAAAAATGAAGCAGACTATCACGGCAAATAACTCTCGACGCTTTCCAGCTCTGCAATCCCAACCACAACAAACAACTCTACTACAGTATTGGCGAAGGGGGCATGCTACCTAAGAACTTGTCTAGATTATGAAATTTAGGAAGTACTAGAGAAACAGACCAGGAAGTGGTGCTTTAGGTTGGAAAAACGTCCTTATCCTGGACTAGAAGGGAATGGAACAATAGATCATTCACGGTCTCGCACTGCACTATATCTCCGAAAGATACATTATGAAGTTTTAAGAAAGGTCGCTGAAGCCATTTTTGAAATAATCAAACGAAAAACCAATTCTGTTGTGAAACACTCACACGACTTTCTTTCACTCCAATTAATACTCGTAATTGGTTAATTTCAAAAAAAGATTCTTTAAAACTGCAATGTTTAGAAACTATCAGTTTAAAAACAACAAACAACAAACAGTACATTGGTTAAAACATTTTCTTTGGATTTCAGGGAACCTCTAAACATGAATCACCGGTGAAAACACAATATTTCGTAAATGTGACACGATCGTCGCTACTGGTTATAAGAGAAAGTAAACAATTATAATACTTCGAACAGTTGTATCTTTTATAAGGTTTTTTTTTTGCAATTTTCCCTTATAAGTAAACAATAATAAATAAAATTAAAAAGAAAAAGGATTAAATTAAAATTAGGTCCGGGATAAATGAATTTATTAATTAAAACTCGCTCAGGGTACGGATCAGGTTATCCCAGGCTTCTCCTGGAAAATGTATTCAACCTAAATGGAATTCCTCTCATCCTCACTAAACGACTCCTATTTACTGAATAATTGTTTAAATTAACAAATTAGTGTTATGTTAATTTGAAGGTAACACAATATTCATACAAAATTATTGGCTTAATTTGTTAATCAACTATATTATTACAATTAGAAATTTGGTCCTAATTGTAAATAATTTATGAACGATTCAGTAGGCACGAGAATTGGCCGGGAGAAAGTGTTGCTTCGGTGAGAATTTTAGAAGTGTTGTATGAAAGAAAACCTCACAAAAAAAAAACGAGTCCTGATATTCCGGTATGGAAATCCGATACCATAGTTTCCATTTTGAATTACCTCCTCTTTTATTTCAACTTTGCGCTAGTTCTCGTAAACGGTGTCAATGATTTTTTTCTCTCACTCAACGTTGGGTTTACCTCTAAACCGTCATTTCAGTACGATTTATGATGCTCGATATAATAAAAGTTGCTTGGAAATCTATAATATGGTCAGTCCGAGACCGCGTCGATATTTTGCCCATATTGCAATAGGCTTCTTTAGGGTAGTGCCGACTCAACCAACCAACACTTTTGTTGGTTTAGCATTGGATAAAAAAAAGAAAGAAATAATTTTCGCCAAAATTTCAATAATTTTTATCTCGAGCCACAAATGAACAAGACTACTACTACTCATACACTATCACTAACACACATCTTCGCAAATATATTTTAGCCTTGTGATAATGATTATAAAATTATCGCGAAATTTTTACCTTATTATTACTGTTCTCATTATTTTCATAAATACGTGTAGAATTATGGAATAGTAATGGAAAGCAAGAAATTTTTTTAAAGTAAAAATATTTGTGATGATAGATAAATCATAACCATTTCTATCAACCACTTCCCTGATGGAAATGGTTGATAGAAAATTTTCAATATATATATATGAATTCCAGTTTGTTCAATAGAAAGGCTATGGACGTTCTTAATAAAAGTATTGGGAAACAGTAAAAGGGTTTTAAAAGTGGTGTGAAGAAACAAAGGAAGAGTATATATATGTACTATAGGTGGTCTGTGTAAAGTTGAGTATATGGGGCAAGATCTGTCTGTGTTGATAGGAACCACCAAATGTATAAGTCATGTTGTTGTAAGTATTTGTTGGTTATATAGTTGGTGGTAGAAATGGTTTTGTTCTGTATCTTAACTTGGGGTTGGTGTGTTGATAATACGTCTGTCTGTCTGTAGTTAGTAATCTCACCTCGCTAGAGATGATATATATAAAATATACATAACCAACAGAATCTTCATCATCTTATGCACAAGTTATATAACAGTTTCTTGTTAACTACATTACGTTCATTAGTCGTTACCCTCAATATTACCCTATCCACGTAATTAAGTACACTAACTTCATAACTTGTTAATTTTACTTTTAACATTTATTAAATATAAACAGTAAAATTTTACTTTATGAAATTTCAAAAATTTAAGTTTTCCCCCCATTTTATGCCATAATGTTTATGGCATTTGCTATTATTTTCCTGCAGTATAAAAAACTCGAATTGTATGTAGAAGGAATAACGAAATGATGGACATTTCCCCCTTCACGCTACAGTTTATGCTGCTGAACTTTTCGCAATTTATTACTCTATGCGAGGGAAGCAAACCTTTTAATATGTTCTAACTCTGAAAGCTCCTTGAAGAGTATTAAAAATCGATTTTCAAATGGCCCCTTTGGTCTCTACATAATCTATGAATAACAAAGAGAATTACAATATCGAGGAAGAGTTTAGTATTATTTCTTTCGTTTCCAAGTACGTTGGGATTGAAGGGAATGAGAAGGCGGACGAAACGGCGGCTTCACAACAACCGGATCTGGATATACGAATATATGAGATTTCCGAGGCGGTAGTGGCATTCTAAACAGAATACTAAGTTTCAGCTAATCTGATGACACCTACACACACATACACACACACACACACACACACACACCCTATCTACCGTTCGTTAAAAACATTTTTGTCGTATTTAGTTTTCCTAATACATTCATTTCCTGAATTAGCAGTATTTTATAAATTCCTCTTACAGCAGTAAGAGTATAGTTACAAATTTAAAGATAAAAATACCAATAAAATAAACTTAACAAAATCACGAAGCACAATTATTTATACTTATAATGGTCCCCAAGAGAGAACGAGTGGCGGTGTTAACTTCCTCTGCTTATATTATTTAGAGTGGAATAAATGCCAACCAAGAGATCTTTTGGTATTTTCATGCTTAGCTGAAGCACGTTCGTATAGATAGTTCAACTATTTTGATTCATCTACTTTGTTCCTAGATTATGTATTCCTGCTGTGAAAGTTTCGTTATAATGTTAATTTTATTCTAATACAAAACTAAAATTTAACTAAATAAATATATTTCTTGGGAGCAATGTATTTTAGAAATTTAATGTGTCATTTCAGCGACTCTAATATAAATAAATTGTCAAGTTCCTAAATTATTTGGTTGAACGGTAACCAGGCAACAGTTTTGCACGTTAAAAGTAATTTGTTTAATTTTATTCGACAAAAATTTGATAATGATAAATATGACCTCAATAATTTTGCTGTTTGTATAGCGCTTTGAAATCAAACATATAAACGTTAATATAGCTAGAAAGAACAATTAGCTATCTAGGTTAATGTTAACTTATATTTTTACTTTCTCTTGTTCCCAGTATGGCGATCACGTCAGATTTTCGAAATTTAGTTTTCATCGGACATGTTTACATGTTTTGTAAACCTCAGAACATGCATAGAAAATGTTTTTAGGCTAATGTGAATTAGAAAATAATTTTGGGCTAATGTGAGGTATGAGACCTTTGGTTCGTTGCGACCTGAGGAGATAGTAGCTCAAAATGACCTGGTGGTGAAGGCCCTCAAACTTCTTAAGGAGGGAGGGTTTGTCTACTAGGAACTATCGGGAATGGCACAATAAGCCTCTGTTGGCTGCAGTGCCGGAATATAGCCCACCGAGATTGGTAATAATAATAATTGCCTAATATGTGTGTGTGTGTGTCTGTGTGATATCTAAAAAACATACACTCTCAGAAAGCTCACACTTGGTGTGTATAGCTTTCAGGTACTTTTACTGAATGGCCTTTTTTTCACCCGGTTTTTCGTGATTTTCACGGAAACGGCTCTAACGATTTTCTTTACCTAAACTTCGTATATGCACTATCTACAAACATAATAAATAACCATCATCTTTATATGAAACATTTCCCCGGGGAAAAATGAGGTTTTTGCGGAGTTCTAGTAGCGTGATGCTGCCGTCTAAAGAACCACTTCAGTATAGCATATGGCTTTACCACCTCATAATACTGCTAATACACACAGAACCATTGGTAGAATTTCAAATTTGAAAAAAATCTGTTAACCAAATGTACGATTTTAGAGAATAGGGTTTTGAGTTTTTTTTGGAATTTTCTCTTAAACAATTGAAGCGATTTTTGTTTAAAGTTGGAATGTTAGCTATATAGATAAAAATGTATCACTTTTATTTGAAAAAAATTTAATTTCAGAAGGATATTGGAAGTCTGACAGTTAGTTTAAATTTAAATTTGCACAAGTTTTCTTGGTTTTGACATAGTCCGTTTCAGATAAGGCCGTTCAGGTATACAAGTGAAATCCGCTAAATTTAAATTTGCACAAGTTATCTTGGTTTTGACATAGTTCGTTTCAGATAAGGCCGTTCAGGTGAAATCCGCACCGCCATTTTTGAGGCCAGACCAACTAAATACTGTAACATTGCAATTAAAGAAATATTTCTGGTTTAAATTACTAATCAATTATAGTAAGAGAAATTTGTATCGAGTGTTTCAAACCAGATTTGTCTATTAGTCTTCCTTTCTAGGGTAAAAGGTGTGGTGAATCGTGCCACGACTGTTCGTTCAACTCTTATCATTCCCTTTCTGATTTCCAGTTTAGATAATGCACGTTTTGACCTTTCTAATGCGCCCTTTTTTTATTAGTACTGCTGTTTGCAGTTCAGTTCTATGAATGGTTTGTTTATTGTGTATATTGACCCTTATCAAACTGTAATGATATTGGTAATAAAGTGGAAATATCAAATTTAAATAGTGAAATATGTGGTGTGACATATTTGTCACACTTTCCCAGTTTTTTGTTTCTTACGCATTTATATTGTATCTTAATATTATTGTATAGGTGCTGCTGCTTCCACCTCACATCCTTCCAGGAAATCGCGATTTTCCTAGTAAAGAAATGTTAAAAAAAAAAAATGATAGTCCATGATGTGGAGCAGTTTGTTTAAGCAAAGTTTAAAGAAAATCACTGGAAAACCTTAAACTTGTCACTGACATGTTATAAGTTGCTCTTCCGGCTTTGCGGATTTTTTTTTTTTTTACTGAAACCTTAGTGACAAATGGCGACGGCAATATGATTCCTACACGGAATACCCACTGTTTAAGCTTCAATGGACTTCTCGTTTTTGAAAAAATTTTGTTCACGGATCAGATACACCCCAGATACAATTGGCTGAATACAGGGTCGCCATACTTCCTGTTTTGGCAGTAACAGAAAGTAAACATCCAACAAATGGTTTTTGAAAGATATCTAGGATACACACCATTCGCTAATAACCTTTTTTTTCGTATTCAGGGGACCCCACAACATGTGAAACTCCATTTCGAAAAACCAATATAATAGAATATATATTTAAAATAAATGAATTTAAAAAAAGTTATTACAATTATAGTTTGAAAAGAAGCAATTTCTTTACGATTAATATTTTTAATTAAAGTCTTTAATTAATTAAACAGAAATACAGTTAATTAGATCGATAATTAAATCCTGTCTAAAATATTTATATCAGATACACACACACATACAAAATTCATAATTATCAAGGCTGTTAATAGTTTATTTTATTTACTTTAGGAATCCTTGATTAGAAAAGTGTTAGCGAGTTACTACATTCCAAACAGTAGAGCTATTGGAAACGGAAACATTTTAATTATAAGGAATGTCTCTTCCTCTCACTCACACTTTCGCCCTATCTCTATCTCACTCTGTCTACCTCATCCTCTCTCTCTCCCGATGGGAGATTTCCTGCTAAGAAACTACTTACCTACGAAGGTCCTCCTCACCCACCAATAACAAGCTGGTTTGGATTGTTTCGCGTGCTACTACAGCAACACTATCTCGACTGGACCTCTCACCCACTCCTCCCATAGACTATCATCATCATCATTACCTTTCTGCCTGACCCGTTATGTACTGGCGGGACTGTAAGACGCCAAAAGACCACTATGCTGCACGCAACTGGAAGGCCCCACTTAAAGGTTTTTCTTTTTTATAAGCCAATTCCCTGAATGCCCAATATTATATCTATATCATATTACTAAAAAAAAAATTCTTTATAGACTTTTCCTGTCTGTCAGTTTGTATGTCAATCACGTCAAAACTGTTTAAAAAAAATGTGACAATATTTTTGGAATTTAGATACTATGGAGTTTTGATTCAAACGTGAGCTTTGCTTTGTTTCAATATTTTTATAGAAATGAAGGGTTTTGAGCAGTGTTCGATCTTGGCTTTGATTAACATTAACGTTTTTTTTTTTAATCCTATGCATTGCGGATGAAAGGCTTCCATTTTTCGCAAGCAGATCAGCTTTATCAGTTCCGTTAATCCGACTATGTCCCGGGTTTCTCTGGAGCACCATCTCTGCACCGCACCTTCAGTTTCTTACATTCAGAGTGACTATGAATACTTCGCTGTTTTCTTGGAATAGCACTCGGCCATGAGGGGGGGCTTTTTCCGGGGGAAAAATTGATTTCTTACAAATCATATATTAAAAAAAATATTTCCTACTCCTCTTACACCTTCTATTATTACGATCGTATCGATCTCTTTGTTCTGAAACTTAAAATTTTCCAGTTAAATACTGCCGGAAGAAAAAAAAAACGTCATGACAAAGTAGGGTAAAATGGAATTAATTGTTATGACATTTTACACCTATAAATTATTTTAAAATAAAAATAAACATTTATTACTTTCTTTTTTTTTCTTCTTTTTTTTATATATACTCGTATATTAATGTTAATAGTGCCATTTATTTTTTTAACTTATTTTTTTGGCTTATTTTTGTTACTAAAATGGTCCAATTAATTTTGAAAGGTAAATACCTATTATCTAAAAGCTGTGTCTGCCTTTTTGTTAAATTAATTAGCGACGATTTAAAATTTAAATTAAACGTCATCCTAGCATTATAATTAATTCCCAGTGTTGTTACTTCTTGATTTATTCTTTTTAATCTATTCAAATTAAGTGAGAAATTTATTGGGAGAAGAGATGTATATACTAAGTGCAAGTTTTCTTTCTCTTACTAGTTGCAGCAGGATTCACATTTGTACGACAATGGGTTCTGGTCTGAGTTTATCTGTGCAAGAAAAGGATCTGGTGTGAAATATTCATATGACTTTCTGTTTAATGCAATAATAATGAAACTGGCAAATTTCCTTTAAAACTGAAACTTTACTCGCTCGATCTAATAAATGAAAGAAGTGATGGGTATGCACACCCATGTATGCACACAGGTGGACATAGCGCCAATTACATTGGACAATCACAAATACCATGTGACATTTAATGTCACACAGCTTCCCCTTAAACCCCTCCCCCAAATAAATCTCGGAGTCAGATGCTATAGTGGTGCCTAAAAAACGGAATTGCAAGTTTGAGCTTCTTGGGATTTTTTAATTTTTGAGATATTTTGTTCATAACGCACCCAATCAGACATACATTCGCTAAAAACATTAGAAACAGTGACAATCAGACCGCTGACTTCACCTGGAAAGCATCCTCTTTCCATTTCATTGTTTTCACTTGTTATGGCTAAGTTATAATTAATAGTTAAGAAGTTTCAAATTTTCATTTAGAATATCCTCAACCAGCCAATCAATCACATTGTAATATTTAAAAAAAAAAATTTTATCAATCAGCTGATATAAAATAAATATAACAGAGAGGTTATGACCGTTTACAACTAAAACCTTTCGACAACAATAAATATAACAAAATAAATAGTTAGATTAAAATCATAATCTGAGGATTTCTTTGTCTAATATGAAATCTGTAAACCGGATTATTATGATTATTAGCAGCGACCCGATAATAAAGAAATTGATGTAAACAATGATGGTTTTGTTTACATTGTTTAGTCAACTATTTAAAATTGTGATGAATACATTTGAACACGCGAACAACGCCTACCAGCTTTTTCTGACTAAATATGTAAATAAGAAGCTGTAGGCTAGCAAAGTAAATAGAATTTACATCTATTTAGCGGCCTTGAAACCTATGATAGGCTGCCCCCATTTAACCACCACTGATTGTTATTACAATAAATAAACCATTGTCAGATTTTTCTTTAAAAAAAAAATCAAAATTTATACAAAAAGGTTTAATATAAAATTTCCCTATAAGATCGTGAATATTTACTTTTTTTATCCAATAAGAAGTTCAGTGATATCTATCATTTTTTACTTTTTTCCCTTTATTTCATCGTATTATTCCCTTTTATTCCTGCATATTATTTTCATTAAATTTGAATACAATAAGAATTTGAAATGTTCATATTTAATATTTAAGGTAAAACTGTTTTGGAGGTACATTGTAAACTTTTTTCTTGCCATTCTGTCAATCCATCACCTGTCTTATTATTGTAACGGACAGGAAACCTACACACGCAAAAACTCAGCTCTTTGTAAGCCTTCTTACAAGTAAACTTTCATCCATCATCAGGACGACATATGTATATGATGAACAACATGTTGCAATAATGTACCGTATTGTTTTTATTTATATTATTGAAATATAACATAAATCCAAACTATTTATTTTATTTAATGTTTCCCCCACTCTTAAAACTAGATTCCAAATTAAATAATAGTTATTAATCTAGAAGAGAGTAAAGCTTTTTTACACCAGAGTTTAGGTACTGACCACACTCAGCGCAGCAATACTTTACTCACGTCTTGAATGTTAATTTTTTTTTAAAACGAGTGATGTTCTCAAAAACGGTTCCATGGATCTTCTTTAAACTTCCGGTACTATCTACATATATACATACCAACATATATATATGTATATACACACCACTTTTATTTTGTAACAGTTTTATGAAAAAGTTTTTTTTCGCCAAGTGTGTGGAGTGTGTGGAGGTGTGGAGTGTGTGGAGGTGTGAAGTGTGTGGAGGTGTGGCCTTAAATTAGATTTTCTCCCCTTTGTATAAAGCAGTAAGAGAAAGGCATGTGAATGTATCGCACTGCAATTTCGTTACTTTCTCTTACTGCTAATATTTTTTTCTTCTTTTTCTTGGCTTCTTCCTGTCAGTGCAGATAGTTTTTTATTTGAAATCGTTTTTCAGAAAAATATTGTTGACTCTATGAACATTAGATTTTCCCCAACAACTATTTTATATTTTGCCAGAAATAGCCTTCATTTATTGTTGCAGAATTGTGGTAGCAGATTGCGGAGATTTAAACCATAATTATTTATGTATACAATAATGATAAAATAACAGAAATTTGCTACCAAAACAAAAATTCCACTTAGCTGGGAAATTGTATGTTTCAATTAACCAAACTCCGAATCCCCTGAGTGAAAGAGAGAGAGAGAGAGAGGGTGAGATTTGTTATCATTGTTCATCTGTTATTTTAGAGATTGTTATTTTGGGGTGTTTGTTCTATAACTTCCGATATAGCCAACAGTCCCTAATCAGCTTATATTCCTTAGGGAAAAGCTGGTGGAAAAATTGATGAGAAAAAAACGATAGCAGTTATTTTTCTTGATTGGATACATATATTTATATTTTTTCTTATTCAATTCTTTCCTTTGTAATCAATCTAGGAACAGGAAGTATTACTTATTAGAAAATTGGAATTTCTTTTCACCGGAACTGAAATGAGGAAAATTCACACGATTTCCGTTAATAATGTATACAATTATAATTGACAATTTTTTTTTTTTTTGGAACTTCGTATTTTTACAAGATTCTCTGGAGTAGAATAAAGTTTAACAAATGAAATGCGAAATAACCAAACTTTAGTAGTAGTACTTATTTTGATAATATAAAGTTCAGTTTAAACATATTTAAAGAGTTAAACAGGAAACTGTAATATCTTCTTTCAAAACATACACAAACCACACTTACTACGACTATAACATCAACAACAGTAGTAAATAAGTAAGGGCTTCACAAACCACAAGTATGGTGGAAAGTTTTTATAGCTTTGCAAGAAGATGCTCTTTATACTAAATTTAAATTATATTCGGGTTAAACTTCAAACATCTTTTAGTTTGTTTATTTGTTTGTTTTTAAAGAAAATGTTATTTATTTACTTTTTAACGGATAGAATTACAGTTAATTTTCTGAATGAATTGCTTTATTTTTAATAAATTCGTAAGTTCAATGAGAGATATTTCATTTTAATTCATATTTAGTAAGAGAAAAGGAAATCTAGTGGGCAACATTCACACGACTTTCTCTTATTACAATTGACGCTTCCAATATTTAATTAACTTTTAGCTGGGTTGCCACTGTATGGTGGAATCAAGATGTTGGGGGTTATACTTGTTTACATCAAGGTGACGTGTGTGGCAGTGCCCTCTAGTTCAACAATAAAATTTTGTAACTTCAGTTTAAATTTAGGCCTAACGCACAGCACTGTCTAAACATAAATTTCCCAGGAAAAATGTTTCAAATAATAGTAATACGTTTTTATTTCTGCAGGCTGAAGATACTATGTTCTTTAATACAAAACTCCCTCGCTTTTATAGGTCTACCTCCACGGAAAAGCCTACCTCTTTTTCGATTCTGCTAGGGGTGAGTAGGCGGGACTTGATTACGCTAGGGCTTCGGTTCCCAATTGGTGGTTCGGTCCCGTAAGCACTATAATAGAATGGTAGAACCGTAAACTTCACTGAAGTGACGACAGTACAATATAGGAAAGCATAATGCTACCCCCCGAGAAGAGAACCCCCCAAAATCAACTTTTCCTGGGAAAATATTTCCAATAAAAGTGACCGGTATTTATGGGCGTAGATAATATACGTAGTTTAAAGAAAATCGTTGGAGCCGTTTTTGACAAAAATCACGAAAAGCTCAAAAAATCAGTAAAATCCACTTCCGGTTGATGGATTTTTTTCGAAATCTTTGATTCAGTGATCAACGGTATACCAACTTTGAGCTTGCTCTGACTTTAAGTTAACACACGCACAGGCGGCGCACATATACAGACCATTCGTTAAAAACATTTTTTCCTATTCGGATGACGGCAAAGTATGTGAACTCAGTTTCAATAAAAAATGCCACAGAACCTTTTCTATTTATTAAAAACTTCCGTGACTCTTTTTAGGAGTAAAAAAAAAAGTCCCATTTCCGGTTGGCGTATTGTCAGCGATAACTTCGTGTCAAATGCGGTGGTGTTAATTACTTCAACGAAATATATCAATTTTCCAGACCTTGTAGTGCAATTTTTCATTTTTGAGATATTTTATTTGCAAACACACACATCACATGCAAAACGTATTATAAATTCCCTGACGACTTTTTTTTTTTATACGAGATAAAAGTATTTCCGGTGAAAACAAAATTTCAGCAGTACATCACGACCGTAGTACATCCGCTTGTAGCACTAAGAGCAAGTACAAATCTTTACTTTAGCGGGGATACTAGAGAAGAAGAAGAAAGAGATGTCAAAACACAATGGCTTAAACAATCTTTAGAAAAAAGTATGTAGTTAACGGTTCAACAACTGAAGACGAGGCAAGATATTCTTGTCTTTATTAGAAAAAAAATTGACAAAAAACATTTCTCTATTATAAACTTCCGTTAGCCGATCAACGGGACAGATATCTATCTCGAATAGTACAAAGTAATAGCTGTCTGCAGTTTTACAGTTGTTATTATAACAAAACTATACTATCACTGGAGGGGGGGAGTTTGAAATTTTAATTTTGTAATTCAACTAGGATTATAATGAAAACTTGTATTAATATTTATTGAATTCTATAGATAATTAAGGCTTTACGGGAAGAAATAAACCTAAATCTAAGACATGATGTAACGATTTTGTAAAACATAAATAAACCTATTGATAATTAAAGTAAGCGTAGCGTAATAAAAGATAATCAAAGCTTTACAAACACAAATATTTCATATTAAGTTATAAAAGAAATAAAATACTAAGTAAATAATAGAGAAGTTTAATGTTAAGAACTCTATGTATTAGGTTTATCCTGAAGTTCAGGACATGTAAGACAGTTTTATTTCTGTCTGAATAATATAAATGTGAATCGATGTTTCGTCTCGACCTTTATTTGTACCCCCTTTGCCTTCTTCTGCTGTCGATCTCATCGCTGGGATCTTCTTTCTCTGTCTCCTTCGTGCCGCGATATGTGGAGAAGCAGTCCTAATCCTGCTGTCTTCCATGATTCGTGCCGCGTGCATCCCTGCCATCAATTCCATGCCATTTTGTCCATCCCTGCAGAGAAATCCCCCCCACCCACACGTGGCCCGATCTACTTCTTCTTACCCACTCTTCTCCTGCCTTAATTCAGTCCATGCCACAAATTTAAACTTACACAACCCCCCATTAGGGATTCCTCTCCCTCAGCACACTGTTTTTTGTACTTCTTTTCTCAGCTCTTCTTTGTGGGTAAGTTGTCATAGCCTCAATCCACTGCTTCAGTCTCAGGTTATCCTTCACATTCTCCCAAGTGATTTCCTCTTAGCCTGACTCAGACTTTTTCTTCTTTGCCTACCTTATTTTGCCTTGAGACGTTGAGAAACAGGCTTAATCTACTTTTTTGCGCTAGTTCTTCTCTCGTATCATCCTAAAAGGGATTCGCCCTGGGGCGACCCTATCTTTATTCTTCCTCATTTATTTGCTTTGTGCTGGGAACCCTAATTCAGTTTTTCAACTGGGTTCCTGCTCTGATCCAATCTTTCACATCCCACTGCACGGGATTTCTCCCCTAGTCTATCCAGTATCCTATTCTTCTTCTTCCCCTTTCCTCCTTTAAGTCTTGAAGGGTGCCTTGAATAGCATCCTCAATCCACAAGTGTGTGATCTTTCTTATTCGCGTAAGGGAGACCCGAATTCCTTGGCGTAAGACGAAGCTGCCTTAAATCACTCCTTCCACTGACTCCTGTCCATACCATCTTTCTCAACTCCACAAGTTACCCCTCAGCCTAGTTTTCTTCTTCTTTGACTTCTCTTTAGTGCCATAAGAACTACTACGTATCAATCTTCATTAAATTCTAATTAATGGGAATATTAGGTAATTCATAAATTCCTCACGCTAAACATATTTAAATGTTTGAGTAAGCACAATAAACTTTTGCAATTTTTCCGTAGCAGACATGAAACTGTTATAAAAAAAAGGGGCATAAACATACTACATCAATAACCATCTTTAATGTATTTATTTACAAACAGCTGTGAATAAAAATAGTTTTGATTCAAAATAATTGTTAATTATGAAAGGAAACAAAACGTAATATATTTCATACATAGAAACTCACCCACGCCACACTACACCAAGTAGCCAATATACCCCAGTTGGTATCGGACAGAAATTACTTCTATGGTGCGGTGTAATATATACGAGGGTCATTCAATAAGTAACGAGACAAATCGCTATAGCTCAGAAACGGTTTGTTTAATCGATACAATAGTTTCAGTGCGTCAAGTTGGCATCCTTATACTTCACAGCTATTCGAGAATATTTGGTAACCTCAAATGTATTCAGTTAACAATGACGAGCCGCTGGAGCATTGCACCTCGGAAGAACAACGCCCAGTAATTAGATTTTTAGTTGCAGAGGGTATCAAAGGTAATGAAATCCACGAAAGCATGTTAAAAGTGTCCGGGAATAATTGTTTGAACCGTTCGATCATTTACAAATGTGTAGAACAGTTTAAAAGTGGCCGTGTAAGAGTCTGTGACGAGCAACGAAATGGACGACCGGTTGAAGTTGCTACTTCCCCCCTGAATCTCGCATTAACGAGTTAATTCAGGACAAAACGCGTATTACTGTTGAACTGATGGCTGAAGAAGTGCCGCGAGTGTTGGAACTGTACATAACATAATTCAGAATAAGCTGCAGCACAAGAAAACTTGTGCGAGATGGGTCCCAAGACAACTTATGGACGCCCACAAAGAAACTGGGGTGGGAGATCCTTCCTTCCACAGCCCCCTGTATACATATATATCCCGATATACCCGTTAGGCCACCCATCGTCGGTCTAATACCAACTTCGAAGTTTACATTCCTTTTTTTTTATTTCTTTAGTTTTTTCCTGAAAGAACTCGTTATTTTTTAGTAGTGAAACGCAAATCAGCGAAGCAATGATTGTGTTTGTTTGTTCTGGCAGTGTACAATTTACCAGTTACTTCACAAGGCCAAACCACGCTACATCATCAAGTTATTGTTTTATAGAACAAATAATGACTACGACTTTTTTATTTTATTACTTTGTCCTAATTTAATGAAATTTAAATAAACTTAGATCAGCTATTAACTTGATTAAACCAAAAATGCTATTTTAGAAAAATTTTAAATTTCTTGATTTTTCTCTTACCGTTGTTAGAGAAAAATCTCTCAACGTCATATAAATACCGTTTACGTAACCATTTTTCTGTCAAAATCTTCCCCCTCAATCGGAAATTTGAATATGGTATAGTATATTTTATTTTGCTTTTGGAAATCCCCATACAAAAGTCAGGCTACATTTCAGCATACATACAGGCTATCATTACATTTACATAAGATCTTAAATTAGTAAATTAATAACTACAAATAAAGAAACAGTGAAGATAGAATAGCATCAATTCTATGACAATAAAAACTATAACCCAAAAATTTACAATAAACCAAAGTTGCAGCTTAGAAGAAGTAAAGGAAAATACAAAAATAAACGAAAAATTACTGATTTCTGACAATATAAGTAGATAAGAAAATAATGAGAAGTATTATAAAAGGTGCAATACGATTATAAAAAGCTGTATCAAAATGAAAATAAAAAATGAAAAGCAACTTGCATGTGAAGGCGTAAGGAGAAATCAGCGTACTTCGCAGTTATAAGTTAATAATATTAACAATTATACGTTAATAGCAATACTGAAAGAATATATTCTAATTTAAGTATCAAGTTCAATAATGACAGAGTGACTTAATGATAGAGATAGTAATGAAGTTTCTATTAATTATATATTTATTCATTTATAATAAAAGATCCAACTTTAAGGCAAATAGTAATGTAGTAGCAGAGATTCCTTGTTTGGTAGTCACTGTTTTAGGAAAGTATAGTGGGAAAGTGGTCTGGCGGTATGGAAGTAACAAAAGGGATGTAATGGTTACGAATAGGAGAATATATTGGGCAGACAACAATTAAATGGTACAGATCTTCTAAAATATTAAGATTACAGGAGGAGCAGATTTCACGGATTCATGGAAATTGAATATTCAGAGTGGATTTTTTTTCTCCGGTTTTCGTGATCTGCTCGAAAATGACGCCCCAAATACTTTTCATTAGCGCGGCAGTTCTAATATTATTGAGGAAATCATAATCTCATTATAGCATTAAGTACCATAGCATTGAGTACCACGATATTTTTGGAAACGTGAATTTACTAAATGGAATTTCTCAGTTTTTGCAATTTTCTGGAAAATGCTTCAGCGATTTTTTAGCGACTTTGCTTTAGCGACTACACATATAGGCCTATATAGTTTTATTTTCTCGTCCTGAACAGCACAGCATCATAGTTCTCTATATCTTTTGGACAGCCGCCATCCTATTAGGCTCACCCATATGGGACTGACTGATTTTACTGCCAAAATTCCCATTTCTGGATCTGATATTCTCTAGAATATGAGGGTGACACCTGTAGCCATTCTAGAAACAATTCTGAAGTGACTTACGTTAATTTTTAGCACTCTCAGATGCACCATGTCAGAAACACAGTTACAATAATTACTTTTCCGCGTTAGAGTTAAGAACCTGTTCATTTGAAATTAATAGCATAAAGCAATAAATAGCAACAATCTCAGCTTCCATTCACCAAGTTCCATCACCATAGTCATCTCCCGTCTCGAAGTAGGGGCCTCCTGCTCCCAGACCTTCCCTCCAGACTAGTACCGCGAATCATAATTCCCTAGCACCACATAACAATTGCATATTAAAGTTAAACCATTCCCTGAAAGCTATTAATTTTTCTAAATTATAGTGTCTCGTTCTTAATAATCGGAAAAACTTGAATTCAGGAACTGTTAGATTTCCTAGTCACTTCTTCCGCCTCCCAGATATACATTATACTTAAATAAAATTAACAATCATATTCTATATATAGTAAATATGTAGCAGCTTCCTGTCGTATACAAAAAGTTATTTTGGAGCGGAAGATTTTTAGCATTTTTATGTACTTTATAACGATTTAAATGAAATACATATATTAAAAATGATAAATACATAAAAAAGTGGTGGTTCGAGTTTTTTTTATTTTAGTTTCATTCGTACATACATACAAACATTAAACACTTACATACATAACATATATATTGAGTTAATCAGCAATAATAAATCAGTATTAGAGCAGCTACAAGTTATTAATGAACACTGTTCATTCATATTATCATAATAATATGGGGTGGGAGGATGAAGTTAGTCCTCGCACCCACTTTAATGGTAATTCTCTCCCACCACTGTTCTATTGTTGAATCTCATATTACGTAAGTACTTTGGATGATATAAATTACAACAATGATACCAAAATTTCAACAACTAGTTAAGTAAATATTAATTTCCATAGCTAAAAACTTTTCTTAGTAATTAATTATTATGGCGGGGGGAGGGGTTTCCATTATTTTTGTTGAAAACGACTCCAACGATTTTCTTTACACTTCGCATACTATCTATCTACAAACAAAAATGCCTATCACTTTTATTTGAAACATTTTCCTAGGAAAAGTGCGTTTTCTTTCGGGGGAACGTAGCGTTAAGGTTTCCTCAAAAAAGTTGAGATGAAAATCGGTTAACCGGAAGCACAAGTGAATAGAATTTTTTTATTGATGTGGGATTAGGAGGCCTTAAATAATCAGGCTAAATAGTTAATGAAATAGAATGAAATTATTATTTTATTAATTAATGTACCTCCCTTTTCAACGCACATAAAATACACACAGAGTACAAGACAGTGTTCATGTTACTTCCTTCCCTGCACTTGCTAGACTGAAGGGAAACCAATGTAACCCCTACTTCTATTAGCGTACAATTCTACCAACCTCTCTATAAATATTAGGCACAATGACTATTTTTTTTAATTTTAGAATAATATTATGCTCACATTGAGTTGTCTGAGATTTGCTAGCATTCTGCTACTACAATGATTTTTTACTTTATCTTACTGCTTGGTAAGAGAAAGTATTGCGCAATCGTGTCAAATTTTCGATATCAAATTTTCACCGAATATATTTGAACCCTGAGTCCAAAAAAGTGGTTTTTAAAAATTGGTCTCTGTGTGTGTTGGGCACTCAAAAACGGAGAAAATCACTGAAGATCATATTAAATATTTAGTTTGAGAGTCAGCATTCGACCCGACAATGTGATTTTGATCAAAATCGGTCGACCGGAAGTAACACTGAATGTGGATTTTTCATTTTTCTGTGATTTTATCGAAAGTGGTGGATCCAACGATTTTCTTTAAACATGGAATATTATCTGTACACACTCACATAGAGTTTTTATTTGAAACATTTTTCCAGGGGAATTTATTTCAGAGGGGTTTTGGGGAAGGGAAAGATTTTTGGAGTATTCCAGTAAATCTATAAGTTAGACTTAAATTGAAATTGCCATTTTATGCAAATATACTAAGGGGCGCTGTAAGATGATATACTCCTCCTTTAATTATAGGCAAACCATTCACAACTGATAAGCTCCACTTTTTTTAATGCTTTAATTTTTTAATTTTAGTGTCAAAGCACTCTTGGATTGACTCTTAACTTTTTATTTGCATAGTCAATCAATCTCCTAATAATAGGGAATAACACCACTAAATGACAGAATTTTGTTGGGCATCGAATAATAAATAATTTTTGATAGAAGCCGATCTAATTAACTCCATACTCTGATGTGAATCGTAGCAATAATGCAATTCACACAAAGAAGCAAGTACTTGATGATAACGGTAAATTGTTTATTGTTGTCTCATCACAAATATAATTATCAGTTACAGACGAACTGACTGACTGATTACAGACAGACGAAATGCTTGCTGCATAGATAGAAACTTTTATTTAAATCATTTTTCTGAAAACAAAAATGATTTTAGATGTGTTATTGGAGGTCTGTCAGTTTGTTTAAATTTAAATTTGGACACGCTTTGTTCGTTTTGACATACAGTGCTCCACATAAGGCCGTTCAGGCATTACAAGTGAAATTCCCAACCATGATGTTTATTGTCTGCATATCGTCTAAACTAAACATTGTAACAGAGACATTTTCGATGATAGCCTGTTTTTTTACGTGGTCTTCGACCACGTGGTTTCGGGCGTTCGCCCATCATCAGGAAGTTTTTGCCAAAACAGTATGATAACATAGATTTGCACAGAGCAAATTTAGTTGATACCACACAATTGCTAAAACTGTAACGTTGCAATTTTAAAGAAAATTTCTCGATTAATTTGTATAATTACAGGAAGAGAAAGAAAGTCGTTCACACCAGATTTTTAATAAAATTCAATAATACTGTGTGCGGCAAATTTATCAATATAAGTAAATATATTGTTTTTCCAAACAATAAGGAAGTATTTAACCAAATAGAAAGTAAAACTAAACATTATCAGATAGCAAAAGAAAATTAACTAATTATGGGTAATATTAGAGCTATGAGATTGTCCTAGTTTGTTGTGTTTAATGTAAAAGTGTGGAGAAAAGTTACATAAGAAAAACATAGAGAGATTTTTCCACCAGTGTGTCTATGTCTATCTGTCTGTCAGTTCAATCTGTCTTAGAAAATAAGGAAATTCTCTCCCTTGTACTGAAGTGAGCAGCGCCATGGGAGTTTTAGTTTAGTTCTGTTATTTGGCTGTCCTAGGACACGACGACAAACAGGATTATTGTTGTTTCTTACACTGGGCGTAGCATTGGTCCTGAGATGGATAGATCCAAAGGGAGTGAATAGTGGGGGGGAAAAAAGGAGAATTTCTTAAAGAGCAAGAAGACGAAGAAGAAGGTCCCAATAAAAATGTTTGGGGGAGGGGGGAGCAGTTCAACAAGAGTTTACAAAAACACTGAGGGTTTGTGAATCGATCGGAATGAAACTTATACTGGGGGTTGAGTATTCATTGCTCTCCTGCAATGAATATTAAAGTTCACCTGTGGGATTTTTTTGTTTACATGTATATTTCTATTCTTATATTTCCTTGCTTTCGTTTCTTGTTTTTGTAGGTAGACAATAAATCGCTTATCAAATTCAAATAAAATAGAATCACACCAAAACAGAAGTGCCAGTGCAGCATTTTAAATTGCTGCCTGCAAGAAAAAACGTATAATCGTTGGAAATTCCACTCAAACTGTAACGAATAACACTGGTAAGAAACACTCTCTCTGCACTTTACACAGATTTAACTGACACACTTCCTTCCAACTTATAATTTTTCTAGACGTTTGCCTTCAATTTGACATCAACTTGAAAGAACGCCCTCCCCCCCCGCTCACAAAACTCCTTTAAATGAACTTTCTTGGAGAAGAAGTTTTAGAAAAAATTATAGATTTCTGCATTAATATTAGTGTTACCCGTCAGTGTTTTTATGGATAAAATGGAATAAAAAAAATTGTTCAGTAATAAACGCACTTCCGGTCAAGTTATTTTCTAGAATCACGGAATTTTGGAAAAAAATATTTAATTCTAATTAATAAATATTATGTAGATGACACAATTATATAATAAATTGAAATTGCAATTTAGAGGACAAAATATCACCCTGCCTCTTTCCAAAAACCATCTTAACTGATTTTCCCAGAGAAATGTTTCAAACAAAAGTTGTAGTTCTTTTATGTATAGTTAATATATCAAGTTTACAGAAAATCGTTGCAGCTGTTTTCGAGAAAATCGCAAACAAAAAGCTGGAAAAACCATTCAGTAAAATGGTGTATCCGGTTGGGGAATTGTTTCACATAACTTCCTGTCCATGGGGAATGTCGAAGTTTGAACTTTCTGCGTCTTTTCATTTCTGAACTATGCTGTTAAGCATACACACATACATACATACATACCCCATTTTCTAAAAAACTATCTTTTTTGTTCTCAGAGGCTTCACAAAACGTGTATTTCTAAGGAAAAGATAGACGATACCGAAAAATTGAACACGATTGCAATATTTCTTCTAACAGCAATTACAGAGAGCAATATGTTTCAGTAATTCTCACAATTGTTCGAAAACTATTCCCAACTTTTTTTTTGTAATTTTCCAGAATTTTTATTTTTATTTTTTAAAGAGAGTGTTTTAAAAAATTTCCAATTTAAAACAAACAAAAAATTGGTTAACCGGAAATGCACTTTTTTTATACAATTGGTTAGTGGTTTTTTGTTTTTTAAAAGAATTTCTTTTAACATGGAAGCACATATATACGAAACTAAGTACCTTTACTAAAAATATTTTTCTAGAAACACAGATTTGTAAAGAGGGTTTGGAAGAGGTAATAATCATCTATGGTTCCTTCATCGGGTAGGAGATAAGAAAAGTCGTTATTTAGTAAAGGTTTCGTCTTTAAATACAACTTTCTCATACCAGAACTGTCGTTTACATCACTCATTCTTTCATTCTCATCTTTTGTCTTTATGAGTATTTTTGAAATAATTAAATACTTCAAAAATGAAAGATCGCAGCAACCCACAAACTTGTTAAACCCAAGTCCAAACATACCTTCTTCCTTTTTTTATATACTGTGATAATTTAAATAATTAATAACTCGTTTTTCAATTTATAAGCGTCTTCTGATTTATCAATAGGTAAAGTGAAGTTATAAACACATGCATGACGAATTACAGAATTTGCTTGTTATTAGTTTGGCTTAAATATACATACAGATATATATATATAGCCATATCCATAATATTGCTTAGTAATGTATTTTAGTAAATACCGTGTAGCCGTATTTAGTGTAAACGTTTAGTAAATAATATTGAAGCTGACTTTGCAAATTAGAAAGTTTATAATTTTCCATTTTGGTTCATTGACTCAAAACTTCACAACGCCAAAGTACACTGATTATAAACGATCCATAATAAATGGAGGCTACTATAGGAGTAGATGTAGGGTATGTGTGAACGTGTGTACTTAGTGCAGTGTCTCTATGTGTAAACAACGATCACTGGCCACGCTGTATGAGTGTATTTAAAAAGGTCCACACCATGGCGTGTCTGTCTGTGCCTGTGTGAATGTCTATATGTATGTGTTAAAGTGACAAATGATGATGACGCACCATTGGTGTGCGACATTGCTATCATGGTAACCATTTTCGCTCCTCTCAACTCAGCATTCTCTCTCTCTTTCTCTCACGTACGTTCTTACAATCTCTCTCACAACATAAAGATTTTCATCGTATGGTTTTTTGCTCCCTACACACACACAAACACAGAGAGAGGGGGGTACATAGTATACTCAACTAAATTACACTCTTTTTCAAATATTGTATCTTTTTGTCTGCTATCTATCTTCCTTCCTTCCTTCCAAGTCTGATATCTGGAGAAAAATTTAATGTTTTTAGTTATGTAATGATTACAGTATCACGTGACAAAGCATTTTCTCTTTCCACAATGACTGTGCAAAAAAAAAAAAATAGTGTGAACCACTCACACGACACTTATTGCAATAGCTCCTGTCCTGATTTTTTTTTAAAGCCTCTTAAAAATTGCAATGATTTGTTCCTTTAACTTCTACCAGGTGAGTAGCAGAAAACGTAAATATGCAAGATTTTTCCACAACAGACAGATGCCTCAGGTTTCAGCTCCCCAAAACCACCCAAAAATGATAATCTTTTTCCGGGAAAACAAATTTTCCAAATTAAAGTAAAATAATAAATAGGTTTTCGAGAAGATCGCGTAAAATTGCCCATTTTCCGCTGCTTTCAATTATTTTCTTATTACATTACACAGTATTCAGTTATTTTGGAGATAACAAACCATTTCCAATAAAAATGAGAGACCCTATGTGTGGCTAGTTAGTTTAAGGGGAGTGTAAAGAAAATCGGCTGGAGTCGTTTTCAAGAAAAGCAAAAACCTGAAAAAAATCAGTAATAAAGGTGCAATTCTGTTTATGGATTTTTCTGCCCTGAGAATACGCATACTCATTCAATATACATATTGTAACAGAATACACACTCTTCTGATGAGAAAAATCTACCATTCCAGCGCTGGCGATTCCATGTTGCCTAAATGCCGCTCCAGCGCTTCTGACATGACCCAATTATGAAATGGATGAAAAGGCTACAACAATCTTCAAGCATTGAGCTCCCCACTAAGTTTTCTTGAAACCAAGCATTCACCAACAAGAGCTCTTCAAAATCTTTATGTAAACTCACTAATTTTGGAGTTTAGATCAAGTCCGAAAACAACGTTCAATAAGTCAGGAGGAAGTGAAACAAACAACAGTCTACAGACAAGTTGTAGTAGTTAGTTATCTATCGTTTATTTATCACATAATATTCATCTCTATCAACACCGTCACTAAAAGGATACCTACACATACATACACACAATTTTTTTCTCTGGAATTCCTAGAAGCAGGACTATTTTCTTCGGAGAATATGGTGCACTGTGGACACTTGAACATCTATGTGACACTCATTGCTCATTAAATCTTCAAAATCCGCCCTGATGTCTCCTCCCAGCGGTAAGAGAATGTAAAAAAAAAAATAATAATCTTTCCCCTCCTAAACAATAAGTTTGGAAATGCATTCATCCATTATCAAATTCGTTCTCTTAAACCCCCCCTTTACATTTTTCCAGTAAAAGGGAATTTCCACATGTTAAGTTTTCTGTTTTTGCACTCGGAACATTTGCCAGAACACAACCACCGTGCCCAATCCTTTTTTTCTCCCTAACCCTTGTCACAAACCTCTGTATAAAACAAGTCGGGTCGGTTGTTTGTATGATGTATAGTAGTAGGGGAGTAGGCTCTTGCGGTTACCATGGCTCTGAAGGAGACATTCGTCTGTCTATAGAATACTAACCAGTCTGTTTTCTGCCGATATCTCTGAATACCTGGAATTCTGAGCATCTATCCTAATATTTATTTACTTTCTCATACTGAATATTAAATAAGAAAAAAAGAAAGTTATTTACGACTGTTTTGAAAGTGTTTGTATATTTTGAAACTTTTTGGAACGAAATGTTTAAAATATAGAAAAAAAAAATAGCAGAAAGCTCTCAAAGTTGATATTCCTGGATAGTTTCCTTCTTTTTCTTCCAACACGCTTCAACGATTCTCGGTAACCGGAAGTTTAGAAAAGGTTCTAATTAATTTTTCTTGAAAACAAATTCCAAGGATTTTTTTTTAAATTTGGATATATATATATATATCCCAATTGTAATAAATATAATTATAATATATATAACATAGATTTATATCGATTTATCACCTTTATTTGAAACACTTTCCCTGAAAAATTTATTTTCTGTGGATTCTAGGGGCGGGGGTTTGAGACATTAAATTTATACCTTTAAACTGTAGAACCAGTTTTTGTTTTTATCTTTGAGGCGCTTGATATGACTCAAATATTAATTTACATTAATATTAGCGATATTAATGGCCAAATAAAGGTTCGACATATTGCTAGTTTGAAGAAAATTTGTTATACAAGTTTGTTTTCTTGAAAGAAATAGGAAGCCTATATTTCTAATGAATGAAAAATCCAAAATTTCCAATATTCCCATTTCCAGCAATAAGAAAATACAAGAAAATAAAAGCTCTTATACCATTGGTTCCTATGATAGTATTAAAGATATATAAAGCATTTTGTTTGTTACAAGAAACCATTTTCTTGTCAATTGTGCCGACAGTATTTCCATATATAACAATAACAGTATTTTCCTTATGGTTTTATTACGCAATTCTTTTATATAAAAGAGAATTTAATCATACTTTGGGAACAATGTATTGAAAAAGATTCCTTGTAGATGGATGATGATGATAAAGAAAAGGTCAAAGACCCTCTGGTATTTACATACCGTAATATGGCTTTTAGACAGTATATAACCACATACACACACACACACACACACATACACACACACACACGAGTACATAGGATAGAAGCAGGTATTTTGGTGGTTGTTATATTACAGCTTGTATTGATCGTTTCAAGTTATCGTTAAAAAATATGAGTGTCCCATATAAATATATAATTTAATATTTAGGTCTCACATTGAATGAAAAAAAAAATTCTGATATAAAACATTTACACGACTTTCTCTTACTGCAATTTGGAAAGTTACAATTCCTAAACTTAATCAAACACACAGCACTTTTCGAGGGAAACATGACCTTTTCAGCTGCGCCCAGATATACTAACCTAAAAGCAATTTTCTCAGCAAAGTAAAATGCTAGGTCTAAGTACGTATCTAGTTTAATATAACTAAGTTTAAATAAACCCGTTCGGAAACTGGAATCCCGCTGAAAACAGGAGACGAAAAAAATCCTTTCAGAAAGTCGCATTTCCGGTTTAGCTGATTTTCTTCAAACTGATACAATCGTATAATTTCTCAGTTCCTTCGGAATGCCCCCCTCCCCCACGACAGCAATTGTTCCAGAAAAATGATTGAAATAAAAACTGAAAAATTCTATTATGTAAGGAAATAAACTCTCTCCACACAAACTTGATCAGTTATAATTTCATTTCCGGTATGCCGATTTTCTTCAAATTTGGAATTCTATCAATGCTTCTAATGTGTATAATTAATTAGAATTAATTATATAAGTGGCAAAACTGTATATTATACTGAAGTGTTACTTTAGAGGAAAGCATAACGCCACTGTCCTCCCCCCCAGAACCCCAAAAAATCCATTTTCCCAGGAAAATATTTCAAATAATAGTGATAAATTTTTATATAGATGGGTAGTATACGAAATATAAAGAAAATATGGTTGATTGGCCGTTTTCAAGAAAATTACGATAAACTGAAAAATTTATTGACGGTAAAGTCGCACTTTGGTTGATGGATTTTGCCAGAAATCTTCGTGTCTGTTGTGGTGGTAGTATGTAAACGGAATGTAAAGTTTGAGCTTCCTGCAACTTTTTGTATTTTAAAGCATTCTGTTAAAAAAAAAAAACCAAAACCGGACCATTCGCTAAAAACATTTGTTTCGTGTTCATGGGGCCCCCCAAAACATGTATTTCCGGTGAAAACTCAATTTCTCACGATCGTAAAACTTACTTACATTAAAGAGTAAGTAAATAAATAAAAAAAAAAAAGAAAAATAAAAGAATCCCTAATTTCAGTCCAGTGTAGAGGGGGGGTTACTCATCGTCTTCATTAAGAGAAAGTCGTTAAAGATCCTCTACGTCTGCCGCCCTTATTATTCGCCTTTGCTATTTATCGGCGTTTTTTCTTTTTCTTTTACCCTTTTTAACTTCATGGATTCAAATAAAATCCTTGACTTTTCCAATAAGTAAAACTTTTATAATGATTAGCAAATCTAAATCTCTTGGTCTAATTTCGCTTAGGATTCTATTCTATTAATCTCATTTTATTTGCACCATTCAACATTATTAGCCTCGCTTAGAGAAACAGATTTGTATACAGTATTCTTTTTTTAATTACTCCATTTCTATTTTCTCTTACCCCTACGAAAAAGGAAGTATTGTGATTAGGCCAGATTTTCGAAACTGAGTTTTCACCGAAAACATATGTTCTAGTATGTCAATAGAGCAGAATATTTCAAAATCAAAATGTCGCAGGAAGCTCAAACTTTATATTCCGTTTAAATACTATCACCGCAAAAGACACGAGAAGATTTCAGGGGCAAAATGCATCAACCGGAAGTAGTATTTTGCTGTTTTTTTTTTTTTCAGTTTTTCAAAAATAGCTCGAATTATTTTCTTTCAACTTCTTGTACTATCTACACACATAAATAAATAAATACCCAATCACTTTTATTTGAAACATTTTCCCGGGGAAATTGATATTTTGGGGAGTTCTTGGGGGGGGGCAGTGGCGTCATGCTTATTTCTAAAGTACCTACCACACTTCAGTATAATAAAATATAGTTTTACCACTTACATAATATTTAATACATATTAAAGCATTGATTGAATTTGTCAAATCAGAAGAAAAAAGGGTGCGACTTTATAGAAAAGATTTTTTAGTTTTATTTTAGAATTGTTTTGAAAATGGCTATTAAGGATTTCCTTTACACTTGGTATGCTAATTTCACAAATAAAACGTATTACTTTATTTTGGGATAGTTATGCGGAATTTATATTGTTAATTTCAAATTTTATATTATGTAGTTGGTTCAATGTTTTTTAGAGCGCTCTACTGGGCCATAATATAATCATCACTTCTGTCGAGATTAGTTAGGCTGTTACTTATCCCCACCACCACCGCTATATTTATGTCGGGACAAATACGTAAAATTTGAAATTTAAAGGAAATTTGTCATATTATGGATAATTGTATTAAATGGAGTGTTTCACAACAGATTTGTTATTTATTTATTTTTTTTTTCAGCTTTTCACAATTTTCTTTAATCCTCTATATATTAACTACCCAAATAAAAATCTAGCACTTTAACTGAACTACGCTCTGCCTCTAATTTAGTATTGTTGGCGGGGTTTACAGAAACAAAGCTCTGCCAGGTGGTGGTATTCATTGTAGTAACATATAGATAGATATAAGTTATTATGTACGAATAATTAAAAAAAGCAAAATATACGATTATAGACCATTATAAACAATTAAACCACTTAATAAAAATTCTAAATTTAAAAAAAATGTTGTGTTAATTAATATTTTAATAACTTCCATAAAAGGAAACGTGGGTGTGAGTGTTACACAAAAGATTTTATTATTTTCCATCCATTGGGAAATTTAAAAAATTAATAAAAACAAAATATTAAAAGCTGAAAAGTATTTTCCTATTTTCCACCATAGTAACTTTAGAAAACTGTTGACATTGTTTCAAAACAAATTAACCAAACCAACAAAAAGTAAATGTTTGTTCAAATTAATTAGGTTTCTTGTAATTTGTATGTGCTTTTGTTTCATATTAACACTAAGTTTGTTTCTTTCCACAACCTTAAGAACTTAATTGTTTTTATAATTTCATCACTCTGAGAAAATAATGGGAGAAAATGAAAAGAAAAAAACACACTTTGGAATGTTTATGGTATATAGTTGGTCCTATATAAATATACAGGTGGTGTTGTAATTATAGTTGGGAATTTATGATATGTAATTACCCGAATCAATTCTTTTCGAGAAAAAATTGTTTCAAATCTGTTTTTTTTTTTTTTGGGTAGCATCCAAATATTAAAGACAATCATTGCGGCCATTTTCGTGGAAAATTTACGAAAAACTTCGAAGAAAAGAAACCTTCAAATAATGTCAACACTAGCAGTTAACGGGAATTTCTATCTACTCAGCAAGCATTCCAAGTTAATAAAAAATCGTTATCAGCCGTTTTAGAATATTTCAAATAACTCAAAACCATACTCTATAAAATTGCATATTCGCTAAACCAGTTTTCTTCAAATTTGGAATATTACGATTGCATCTAATGTATATAATAATTGTATAGGTGTTAAAATTGTAGGTGTTATCGAAGTGTTATTTTAGAGGAAAGCATGACACGCCTACTGTTCCCTCAGAACCCCACCCAAAATAAATTTTCCTGGGGAAATGTTTCATACCAAAGTGATAGATATTTATGTGTAAACACAGTATACGAAGTTTAAGGAAATTCTTTGGAGCTAGCTGGCTTCGAGAAAATCAGTAAAGTTGCACTTCCGGTGCGACTGTATTTTTGCCCGAAATCTTGGTGCCTGATGCGGTGGTGGTACCTATAAATGGAATACCTACCTCAAGTTTGGCCCTAAAACATGTATTTCCGGTGAAAACTCAATTTCCAGTAACTGTCACGAATGCAATAGGAGTAAGAGAAAGAAAAAAAAATCATACCTTAGTATATTAAGATTGATTGAAAAATAATAAAAAAAAGAAAAATAGAATGAAGCAGAAGTGATAAAAAGAAAATGGAATGAACAGTAAGGCCGTTTCCTACTTTTCTTTTTTTTATGGGAAAATCAATTTTCATTAATCCAATGGTATTTTCTTTTCCCAATAAGGTTTTTTTTCCTTTTATAATTTTTTAACCAGAGTTTTTCTCTTTACTGTAATGTAAGTTTTTCCTTTTTTTTTTTTTTTTTTTATAGCAGATCGTATTAAAAGATTTACTGGATTTATATTAAATAGAATTTGCATGGCAACAAGTTTAATACTTACAAATTTGTATAACTACATCAATTTAATTAAGATTAATTTGTAGAAAATAAAGTTCAAGGGGGAACATTATAAAATTATTGTTGAAGAGATCATATTGCTGATTAGAATCTCTACAATATAATGCTAGTGATTCTCTCTCCCTCCGTCACACAGACTCACACACACACACACACACACTCTCCTTCTGCGAACTATTATCAGAGACTACAAGGGACTGCTTGCTGGCTTATCTCGCCTTGATAGTACACTTTAATATCACACAAAGTTAACCTGGAACCCAACTACCGTACGAACTTTGCTTTTATTAAGTTATTTTGGAACAACCTCACTCACTCCCTCTCTCTAGTTTTCACAATTTCTATCTCATTCATAAAATAATTACGCATACACAAAGACTGTCGTATCTGATAATTTATCTGATAAATTTCCTGATTTATGATTTGTGAAACACTTACCAACCAGCTTGTTAATACAATCAACAACTTAATAATTAGAATATATTATAAATTTCTAAACTCTCATCTTTGTAATATATGTTAAATACCAGTTTTAAATTTCTTCGAGTTTGGAAAAAAAAGTAAAACATGTATTGCAGTGGCCTTCTGAATATTAAATCATAAGATAAGCAACTTTCCATTGAACAAAAAATATACATCCAAGGGTCCCCTGACAGATCCTCAACTTAAGGACGTATTTCTAACTGAAGTACAGCCATTGAAAGGTGGACAACTGAAATTAATAAAAAAAAAATTGTTTTTTAATCAGAACTGTATTTAATAAAAGTTTATTTTTACAAATTCTGTTCAAAATGATCTCCTAGAGCTGCAATACAAAGTGAAGCCCTGTGTTTAAAGAGGTCGCTCTAAGATGTCTGGAGAATTTCTTATATTCGCTGCAATGCTCTTGATCATCTCGGTCACGTTCAGGTCTGGCTTTTAAGAAACCGTCTTCTTTTTCTTAAACATCGGTGAACTCTTCCGATCCGTATACGTCATGAATGTTGGTACGTTATTTTTATTTTACAACTTATCAAATCAACAGCAAAACTGACGTAAATAATTTAAAACAAAAGAATTTCATCCAGAAACAAAAAATATGATTTGGTAATAAGGTTCTAATTTTTACTTTATTTTTATTAATTTCAGCTGTATTTCAGTTAGGAAGCATTTCGGGCCTATATTATTACCAATTTTTGACTCAGAATGACTTCAATAATAAAGTCCTTAAGTTGTGGACCTAGAGTCATGGGGGACCCCTGTATATATATTTTGAGTCCCTCTGAATATTTTGAATATAGAATGTGATGTACAGTACATATAGCAAATTATCTCAAAAAGGAAAAAAAAACACATCAAAAGAAGTTCTAACTTCATATCCTGTTGAAGTACCACCACGGGATCCGAGTGGACATTCAAAACTCGTGAACTCAAAGTGCAACTTTGCATTAGTTCTGCCACTTGTGTTAAAAAAGGAGGCTCTATGATGTTTAGTTTTAGCCCTGAAACTACCCTTTACAAGTATGGTTGTGCATTGAAAAGAAGCTCTGTGTGGTAGTCAACAAAAGTAGGTCTCCTACTGTAGTCCTACATTTTCCTAACTAATCATAAGACCAATTAAGCGACCTAAAAAAATTCCTAGTTTAAAGAAAATTTGTCACATTATAATGACAATAATTATCAGAGACATTTTCCGTGTAGCCTGCTTCATTTTGTGGTCATCGACCGGTTTCGGGCGTTCGCCCATCTTCAGGATGCGTTTTTCAGACAGTGTGCCAACACAGACTCGTACAGAGACTTAGTTTCACACTAACTGAGGTGTAACTCAATACAATAATGACAATAATTATAATTACAATAAAAAGACAGTTTTATTAAACGCGAAAACTGAATATTGTAAAAGAAGCCTTAAAAAATTAATAATAAAAATAGATTTTATAAACAAGCCTAAAAGTTTAAAATAGTAGAATGCTGATAATTAAACAAAGATTGACTAGGCTAAACAAAAAAAAGCCTTTAATAAGGAATTTCATTAACGTAGTTTTCCTTACAACACCAACCTGTTTGGATAGTGTAAGATATCTTATCTTCAGCCAGCCTTTTGTGTTTAAAGTACACTTTATTATGTATTTTCGAAAATTCTAAAATATTTGTTAAATTTGTTGATTAAAAAAGGAGCCTTTGATTCTTTTGTTTTTAATTGCTTCGTTTAAACAATTAAATTATAATTAGTTTTAATAAAAGCAATTGCAATTCATGCTTCTCACTTTATTTTGACTAAAAGTTAAATTCCCCATAAACTCTCACCCATTATCAGTAATTCTACTGATTGCCACTGTATTGAGAAGTAGAACACAGTTTTGCTTAAGAAAAAAAAAACAATTTTCCCAGAAAAATGCTTTAGAATTAAGTCGTGAAAAATAGCAAAAAAAGAAACATTGAGTACTATTGTAAATCAGGTGACGGATTTTTAATCTAAAATTTCGTGCGATATTGAGAATTTCTCGAACCATCGAGAAAATCGCGAAAATTGAAAAAAAAAAAAAAAATCGTTCAGTAAAGTTGCACTACTTTCGGTTGATGGATTTTGATGAAAACTTTATTGTCAGAATGCGGTGGCACGACTTTGGATAGAATATCAGCTTTGAGCTTTCCTGCAATTTACTTACTCAAGTACTTCAAAACATGTATTTCTATTTAATGACCGAATCACTCCCCCAACTCAGACTGACTATATTTCTCCCTCAAGCTCGTAGAGGGAGCAAACCAAGGAGAGCTTCTGGGTACTGGAAGGGAAAGTTAAAGAGAGCAGGGGCAATCCAGCCGCCTGTATAAAAAAGGTACTTGGCTCTCAATGAGTCACCATCAACCGTCACAACGTTTATCTCATACCGTCACTCTGCCAGTCAGTTTGTCACTCTCTTCTTACGCTAACATACTCTCACTCCAAACTATTACAGTGTGAAGTCCTTGCAATGTTTATTATTCGCACATAATACAAACAGTGTTAAATGTAACTTTACTCAACCTAAGTTATTTCTCTTCTGACCGACCCCCAAAAACACCACAACTTAGTAAGAAAAACACAACTTATTTCGGAAATTCGACAAGATAGCAACATTTTCCCTGACAAGGATATAGAAAAAGAAATTATTAAAAAAAAAAAAATGAAAACATACATATTTAGTACAGTGAACACAATTATAGATTTTCTCCACGTACGAGTATACATATTTAGAATTAAGTGAAAATACAAGAGTTATAAGTTCAATGGGAAAACCTTCATAAGCTCATAAAATAAAAGATACTGTCGGTACGTGACTGATTTTTATTAATATTATATATCCTAACATATGGGGGGGGGAGTTCTTTTCTTATATTGAACACTTTTATTGCTTGTACCAACATCCTAAGTTTAATACTATAATAAAAAGATGAAATATTTCTGTTTTATCGTAAGAAGAAGAAAAAAAAACCTGGTGTGAAACACGCACGCGAATATTCACTTACCTGCAATTCTAATAAAATCTAAATGAAAAGTTTTATCAAAATTTCGAAACTTTACTAAAAATTTAGTCAAATAATTGGGGGAGGGGCAACTGCAACTGCCATTTTAGAGGGGGACGTGTTGTCCTTTCTCTCCCCAGAACCACCCTAATAAAATCCATTTTCTCTGAAAAACAAATCCATTATAGGATTTTAATCTACAGAAAAATTGATTTTAATGAAGTTCTGGAGTGGTTTGACATCATTCTTACCCTCTATAATAGCAGATCTAAAATAATGTGCTGCTCTCAATAACCTGGCATGAGATAAGGAGCACTAAATATTTCGTCAAGAATTACGATGTTTAGCAAATTTATCCTTCTGAACTGTGACCAATTGCAGTGTATCATATTATCATACATCATTTTGCCATGTCCATCTTGATAAACATGTCATTTTGCCCAGTCTATCTTGATAAACATTACAGTAGAATTCGTTATTTATCATGCAATGTACATAATCAGGAACAGTATCGTCCTGGAAAGAAACTTTCTTTAATGCATCCTTCTTACCCGAATAAATTAAGACAGGTTTACAAATAAGTTTATACAAACCAGTGTATACTTAACATATAAGACGCTGTTCCATTTCTGGGCATGCTTTTGTCGGCAAAAATAAAAGTTAAACCATAAATGTTAACTTGTATAGAAACGTGCATGAATGAATACTATTGGACAATAGAAATAACTTTGCGCTAGGTTATGCTTAGTTTTGAACATACTTCTTTTACTTGATGTTATTGTTGAAGTGTTAGTGTTCAAACTGATAATACTGGGACATTATGTATTGCGTAAATATATACAAATATGAGATTTTTGCTATACATGAAAACCTGAAAACTGCTATTTAGCTGGTAAAGTCGCACTTCAAATTGGAATTCTAGCATTGCGCTTGAATTGAAACCTTAATTTTGGCACTTTAGAAGAAAAAAGTTAATGTTCACAATTCCCTCCAGGGCCACTCCAAAACGAATTTGAAAAGTGAAAAAAATGTTGCAAATGTTATGGCACTACACTTCTTAACACAACCACTAAAAAACGCCACCGATTTCAGGCATGCCCATACAATTTAAAAAAAAAACAAAAAAAACAGCTCAATTCTCCAAAGTGGATTTCCGTTAAAAATCAAGGGGGCAATTTTTTTGCAGTCTGTAAACAGTTCTTCACTGATTCAACAAATCTTGAGCAAAGTAAGAAGTATTGAAGAGTCCAAAAACCAGTCAAACAGTCTAATAAAGAATCTCAGACTATAACTAAGTAATCTTAAGACAACAGTCTGAAACCATCAAGAAGAATTTACTTTACTAACACATCGGTCTCTTAAGAGCTCACCCAGCCTAGTAGAGTATCAAGAATTATCTATCTTCGACTAACGGCCTCGCTAGTCACTCTCTTTATTTCTACATTACTCTACGCATACTCTCTCTCTTTTCTTCAATCTGAGAACAACACATCCTATCATTAAACAAATAAAAATCTGCAGTGAAACACTCATACGACTATCATTTTCTCCTGTTAGTAAAATTATACACACATAAACTCACAATTATTTTTTAAAAACTCAAATTTACATATTTATCCTAACATAAGTACAAAGTTGGTAGGGGAGATAAGTACCTATCGACTAATCTTTGCAAGTAGAGAAGTGTAGCCCAGTAGAGCGCACCAAAATCACTGAACCAAATGCATCTTATAAAATTTGAAATTTTAATACCACAAATTTAGTACTTCCGTATATATTTGTTGTTTTAAATTCAATATAATTGGTTAATATCAACTGTTATCTAGATAAAACCATTCAGTGTAATTTGCTACAGCAACCCCGCATTATGTATCATGGAGCATGTGGAAAATAAATTCTTCTTCATTAGGGGAACAGTGAAGGAAAAAACACACACACAGACCATTCTGTAAAAACAGTTTTTTTTTCGTCAGGCAAACCTGAAACACGTATTTCCGGTGATAACTCAATTTCGTAAGAGAAATAAAAAATCAGGAAAATCGCATTTCCGGTTAATTATTTTTGTTTAGTGAAATCTTTCCTGTTAAGATTTCACGGGAGTATCTAAAAGGAGCATCATGTTTGAGCTTAGTCATTTCCGGCGAATAAACAATTTCGAAAAATCACATGTGATCGGCAATATTTCCTCTTAAAGCAGTGAAGAGAAAGTTAATTTATTGATTAAGAAATTTTGGATTATTAAATTTTAATTATTTATTTAATTAATAATTATTTTTTTATATGGGAAATATATAAATATTGTTAATCCTCTTTCAGAGAATAAAGAAATAAATAAAATAATTTAAAATAATAAAAAATGATATTTAATATGCAAAAATATCATTAACATAATCCAGTAAGCTCATATTTCAATTTAGCGAACTATCAAGGACGTCATTTAATAATACCATCATAGTATTTTAAAATACACAGGAACTGCAGTGTTTAATTTTCTTATTACTGTTTTCCTTTTGTCCTGTCTCTTCTTTATCAAATAAAAATTAAAAATAAAATAACAAAATGTTTTAATAATTTTAATGGCTTTAGTGATTTGTGTAATTCCGTATTGGTTGTTTATTTTTGAACTAAATTAAAAAGTCTCGATGTTTATTTCACTGTATTTAATTTATAAATTACTTTGAGAGAGAGAAGAAGTATGGAAGAATTTACTTACTAACGTAAACAGCTGTAAGTAGTTGTCATCGTTAGCACATCGTTATACTAATTGTTTTGATAATATAAAAAATTCTTTTGACTATGAAGTTAAGAGTAAAAAGTACTGTAGTTATAAAAATTTTAAAACTTACAAATTTCCAACAAGCTAGGAATTTTTATTTGACCTAGTCTAAATTAAATTTTCATGTTCCAATTTCTAGTAAATCTATTTTCTTAAACTTGAAATCAATCTAGCATGGTCTTTAATACTTTTTAATAATACTTACTATATATAATTGTTAGAATCTTACGTTGTTTCAGTATTGGCAGTTTGAAGGAAAGCTTAATGTTGCAAGCTCACCCCTCACCACCCCCAGGACCAATCAAAAATTAAAGATTTAATGGAAAAATGTTTCTAATGAAAGTGATAAGGTAATTATGGTAAAGTCAGTTTGCGAAGATAATGAAAGTCGTGAGCAACTAAAACATAAAACTATAATATAAAATCGCAGTTCTGGTTTACGAATTTTGATCGAATCCTTCGTGTCAGAAATGTGGACTGCTAATTAAACGGAATACAAGTTTCAAGTTTCTTGCACTTGTTGGGGGATATGTTGTTCAAGTAGTAACTGTTGGAAATATGTCAAATTTTCGAAATTGAATTTTAACCGGAAATACATGTTTTGAGGTCCCCTGAGTACGAAAAAAAGTGCTTTTTGCATCTGTTTGTGAGCAACAAAATATTTCAAAAATGAGTACGAAAAATCACAGAACGTTCAAACTTATACCGTTTAGGTACTATAAACAGCGCATGTGGATACCAAGGTCGGGCAAACTCTATCAACGGGGAACTGCGAGCTTTACTAAATGTTTTTTTTTCAATTTGCAATTTTCTCAAAAACAGTTTCAATGAGATTTTCTTTAAATATACTATTTACATACATACCTATCACTTTTAATTGAACATTTTCCTGGGAAAATTTAATTTTGGGAGGTTTTTGAGGGAACAGTAGCGTTATGCTACAGTACAATGTATGGTTTTGACCGCCTGCATAATATTAATATGCATTAGACGTATTGATAGAATTTCAACTCTGAAGAAAATCGATTAAACGGAAGTGCTATTTTACAGAATAAGTTTATGAGTTTTTTGGAATTTTCTGGAAAGCAGCTAAACAATTTTCTTTAAACTAGGTGTGGTCGCTGCACAGATAAAAAAAAACCATCATTTTTATTTGTAGTATTTAAAAAAAAAATTGATTTGACAGAAAAGTCTGCTAGGTATACAAGTAACAACATTCTTCTTACTCCAGCTAAAACTAAACAAACGTTGCAATTTTAAATAAAATTTGTTAATTAAATTATATTAATTGAAGTACCAGGAAATCGTATGAGTATTTCACATGATTTTTTTATCGTATTTAAGAGATCCAATAAACCTGAATTTACGATGAAACTTATTTTGAAAATTTTTGAAACGAACGAAGCAATTTGTAAGAAAATAAAAAGGAACCGGATAAAATAAAAACTTTTATTGATATGATAAGTACGAGTTCGTATTCTACAAACTGAATCGAATAAATAAATTAAATATATTATATACTGTATAAAACACAAATAATTATTTAATTAGTATAAAACATAAATTGCAATTAAAAGAAACTATGACGTCTTCAAATTTATCTATCTATATTTATAATAGAGAGATGGGAGCGAGGATAGAGGTGAGAGGGAGGGAGGGAGACTGAGACTATTCATGTACCGTAGTTAGTCATTGTAATCATTACCATTTAGAATTGTTTAATTTGAAGGATTAAGGTCAACAATAACAAATAAAAGTCCTTCATGCTGTACAGAGCAAAATTACTAGGCCTATGTTATATTAAAACTATGTCACAATTGGATAACACTCCATCGTCACAAAATGACGCGACTTAAACATTGTCTAAGTGCCTTCTAGCCACTTTAAAAGGATGTTGTTTTTTTTTAGCTTGAACGATTTGTTTATTATTAAATTGTTAAAATCAGTTTTTTTTAATCATTATATAAACATATAGATAACATTAAAACACACTCACACACAAAGATTATATATATAAATAATTGGTAACAAAATTCAAAACAAACCATTGTTTATATTATTAAGAATATGGCAATAACCTCCGATGACCTACATTTCATTGACTTTTCATTAGAAATCATGTGTTAAATATTTGAACAAGAAATATCAGCTGTTCTTTATACGCTGCTAGATCAATCACGCGAATATAAAGACAATCAATCTATTGGGGAGAGCACACTTGTAATTTTTATTGAAATATTTATTATAAAGTTATACAAATCAATAATTTATATAATTTATTAAATCGATCAGAGTGCCATGGAAAGGCTTTTTCTTTCTTACTTTTTTTTTAATTGCTTTTAAATTTGATATAATATGAAAAAAGAAACCGGCTCAACATAATCGATTTTAATAAAAATTTAACATATGAGGAATCACTAACAAAGATATGTATTCTTACTTTCACTTACTACCTTGGTAAGAGGATGTATTACGATCGTATTAATTGGAGTAAAAAAGTCGTGTGAGGGTTTCACACTAATTTGTTTAAGAAGATTTAATTACCGATATTGTGGGTGGGAGCCCAAACAACAGTATTCCTGGGCTAAATGCAGGTGTTTTACTCTATAAAAGCTGCATTATCTGATCATATCAATATTATTATAGCAAGCTTAGATAGCAAGCCCATTCAATGGCTATTAACCAATGCAGTTAATGACAAATCATACATGTAACTATCGTTATAGCACTGCAAACTGAATAATAATTTCAAATATTACTGTATGTATTCAAGATATGTTTACTAGTAAAACTGATAAAATATCTCGAGGCTCTGTTGCCCACAATTTGTATGATTTCTTCACGTATGTTGTTTTATTAGCTGGAGTAAGATTTACTGAATGACCAAAACAATATCATTATTTCAAGCTTATAACTTCCTTTTACTGAATACGAAAAAAATGTTTTATTGAATGGTGTATATCTATATATACGTGTGTATGTGTTAACAGAATATCTCAAAAGCGAAAGTCGCAAGAAGCTATACTATATCACCGCATCAGACATGAAGATTTCGGGCAAAATCCATCAACCCAAAAGTATGATTTTTCTGTATGTTTTTTTTTCTTCAGTTTTTCGTGATTTTTCTCGAAAAAGTTTCCCAAGATTTTCTTTAAAACTTCGTCTGCTCTAGATAAATACCTATCTCTTTTATTTGAAACATTTTTCTGAAAAAAAAAAAATTGAACTTTTTCATCCTTAGGAAAACTAGTAAACGTGTATTTCGGGTGAAAATTCAATTTACAAATATTGTAATGATTGCAATTACTTCCTCTTACAGAAAGTAAGAGAAAACAAATGAGAGGGGATTAAAATTCTGTGACGGTTGGTGAGTATAAAGGAAAAAAACTCTTGAGTAAGATTATCTGTATTTTTTATAAACATACTGTTGGTGACACTATTTGTAATAATAATCTGATACGAATATATGGTGGGATTAAATAACAATTTTTTCTATTTATTCCTTTATCAAGATCTTAATCCTACTACTACATATACCTACTCGTACATTCTCTTTGAAATATTACTTTTCCTTCCATTCCATTTTTTTTAAACTTTCACTTTATTTTATTTTTTATTTTCTCTTCTTTTCTTCTAGAGATGTGTGTGTTTATAATTTTTTTTTTTTAAATATATTTTTCTTTTGAAGTTCTAATTCAATCAATCTTTGAATTTTTGTGAATTTCATCTGGATCTGGCAAAATTAAATTTTCACAAAAAATGTTACAAGTTATTTTCGAATGATAATTTAAACTATCACTCGCTGTCTATTTAATACGGTGGATACATATTGGCCAAAAAGGTGCCAACGATCACTCCCTTTACGGCGATGGTTCTTTACGGCGAATATGTGGATGGGTCCGCAATGCCGGGTATTTGTCCGTGAGACAAAAGTAAAGGTGATGTCAACTCTTAACTCGCATTTGATTGATAAGCCATATTCTGACGATGGATGGATTATCCGAATCACAGTAAGGAACAGTAAGGAACCACATAAAATTGCATGCTAAGACAGATGAAGACCCAGATAGATATACAGACTTCCATTTTTATACATAACACTTTTCAAGGCCAGCTGTTATGAAGCAGTATGTTATGGATTGAACAGTAATGATACCTGCAATGATAAGCTATAATGCTACCTCTCTCCGCATGACTTTCATGTCGTGTATTTAGTCTATCGTATTTGTATGTTGGTTTCTCTAACGTCTAACTGCTTGCTGATAAATATAGTACTGAAATCCTGTCAAATTTTCGATTTTGAGGTCTCCTGAGTTCAAAAAATTGGTTTTCAGAAAATGCATGTGTTTGTGTGTGTGTGTGTGTGTGTACGTGAATAGCAAAGATAAAAAAAAAAAATCGCAGAAATTTCAACCAATTTGGGAATCACTAGGGATCCGGCTGGAACTACTTACCTGTCAAAATTCCTCAACCGGAAGTTCCACTTTTCAGTTTTGCTACTATTTTCCCCAAAACGGTTCCAACGATTTTCATTAATATAAACTACTACACATACCTTTTATTTGAAACTTTTCTACGAAAAAATTCATTTAAAATGGTTTTGAGGAGAGGGATGGGTTTATCTTTTCCTATGAATGCTAGTACAGTTCATTAAACAATTCTATCCTGAATAACATTAATTAGAATTAAATATGTTGTTAAAATTCTAAGTTTGAAGAAAATCGGTTGACCGGAAGAGCGTTTTTACTAAAATTATTTCAGTTTTCTAGAATTTTATCCACCGACGAATTTCATTCAATTTGGTGTAATAATAATAAATAGAGAGATGTATCATTTTTGTTTAAAACTTTTTTGCGACAAATTCATTAGTGTTGCGGGCAGAGGAGCAGAGTAAGCTTTCCTCATAAAAGTCATTTCAATAAATTTAGATTCCCCCCTCCCCCATTTATATAAAATTGAAGACAAAAAAACATTTAGTATAAATTATAAATTTGAAAAAAAAAATGGTCAATGTAGGCTGCAGTAAAAAAGGTAGTGTGAGCGTTTCACACCAGATATTCTTTGCAATATAAAGATAAAATATAAATGCAATATAAATGAAAAAATAAATGAAGCTATTTTTTGTTTTTCGCTTTTTCGGACTTCTTTTGCACCAATGCAGCGGCTCTTAGGATTTTTTTTTTATCTTAAAAAATATTACACATTCAAAAATGAATAACTAAAGTACAGCATTCTGCAAGGAGTACGTGCCTACTGTCGGAAAAACCTCCATGGTTTAAGTGGTAAGCCATCAACAAGCATGTAGCGGCAACTATAATTAGATTAAAATCCAACCATGCAGTCTTTGAGGTGCTTACATACACAAAATTAAGCAGAGACCCTCTTCGTTATGCGAGAGATGCCACAAGCGGGACAGGAGGACCTCAAACATATTGGGTGCCCATCAAAATTGCATATCAAGGATAGATTATTTAAAGAGCTTTACAAATCCCTGCAAGTTCCTTTTCGATATGAGGAAATTACATCCTCTAACAATATAGATATCATGAAACTAGAATATGAATTCTTGATCTAAGTTATCTAACAAATAGATCACATGAAATGAAGTCTTGATCTAAATTATACTGTATGGAGAGACATTATAGAGATATGGATATTGTAAAGTTATCGTGTGATTAGACCTCTCACAGTCCACCGCTGGCTGTATGGTGAAAAGTTACGCTAAGAGAAACAAACTTCAAAAAAGAAAAATTATTTAAACAAGGGAGTATGAAAAATATTGATTTTCTAATAAAGAGGTAAAAGGACAATAAAACTGTTTACAATCACATAAACTTACTGTACACAAAACGTTTCTTTATGACTGATCATTAGTAAATATAGCTGTATGAATATGCATGAGGCATTAATTATTCTATCTTCCCCCTGTGTAGTTATCATTTTATTTGGTTTTATTTTCCTTTACTTTAAGAAAAAAATTATTATTGCGTTTGTAGCAATTTCTTTTTTTTTTTATTTGAGCTTTCATTGGCTATTATATTTTGAAGTTTATGTATATACTGGTGGTTGGGCGGTTGGGGGACCTTCACTTCTCTCAACATTCTCAAGAAAATTCTGTGTCAAATGATGCAAACCGTTTGAAAATTTGTCCAGGAAATTTTCAATTTATCTTATTTAACAAAATCCGCGAAAGCTGCATTTCCGTGGCATCCGGAACTTAATGTCGCAATTTTGAAACGATCCTAATACTTTCCTCTTAGTAATAAGAAAAAGTAATAAAAGTAGCCAAATTTCATGAGATTTGAAAGCTCTCTATTTGTGCTAAAAATCGTCATTTAGTTCCTTCAATTTAGGGAGTAATTGGGCTTCCTCAATATATATACATACATACGCATCTCACATATATATACTGAGGAAAACCCAATTACTCTGAATATATACATCCAGGAAAATAAGAATGTTTATACGCAGATATTATGTAAACAATTTAGAACATAATGTAACCCATATAAAGGATCCCATAACCCACATACCACCCACCGATATTAGACCTCACAAATTTCCCTTGTGTGTACAACCTTCCCAGTTCTCTATACAGGAAAGAAAGAAAAACACAATTTTAGCATGCAAATATAGAGTTGTTTCTAAATCATGCTCCAGCTCCACTTGTTATATCTAAATTTATTCGGACGACTTGCTACTCCAATAAATTTATTTCCATTTATAGTTAGTAGGTAATAAAATAAAAATCTTTTGTAAAATACTCTTACGACTTTCTCTCACTACTGTAATTACAGTCCTAATTGGCTAATTTTCTAAATAAATAAAAGTGGTGGGGGGATAATATTTGTTTAAATAACAGACGTTAATAAATACAAGGCAGCGGCCTCTTTATCAAAGCTAGCAATAGCAACTAAAATTTAATAACACATTTACGAAATCTTGGTAACCTATGGTGTAAAGTAACATTTTTGGTTAATCTTTTCACAGTTGGAATACTAAAGAAAATGAAAACAAAAAAAATGAATTCTAGTGAGAATGTTGGAGCTTATTTCGAAAGAATCGCCAAAGTGACGAAGAAATAATTTAATAAAATTGTATTTCCGGTTATGACCGGAAGCTGCGTGTCAGTGCTACGAAAACAGACGAATGTTAGTTTGGAGCTTCGTTTGATTTAATATCTTACAGCAGTAACAAAAAAAAGAACACGTTAAAATCCTAAATAATACTTAAATAGCATTTTATATAAGCTGATCTAAGTTTATTTAAATTTCATTAAATTAGAACAAAGTAATAAAATAAAAAAGCCGTAGTCATTACTTGTTCTATAAAACAACTACTTGATGATGTAGAGCGGTTGGCCTTGTAAAGTAACTGGTAAATTGTACACTGCCAGAACAAACAAACACAATCATTAGTTCGCTGATTTGCGTACCGCTGCTAAAAAATAAGGATTACTTTAATAAGGACAAAAAAAAACTAAAGAAAGAAAAAACCAGAATGTAAATCTCGAAGTTGGTAATTAGGCCGACGATGGGTGGCCTCCAGAGTGATAATGGCCAAGAAGAACTGGCAATGGGAGAAGAGAGAGTAAAGGGTAAAAATTTATTTAGTTGGACCATGTATATATTACACCGCACCATAGAAGTAATTTCTGTATGATACCAACCGGTGTATATTGGCTACTTGGTGTAGTGTGGCTTGTATTAGTTTGTATGTAGGAAATATGTTACAATGTTCTGTTATAATACTTCTGTTATTACAGTAGGAATTATTTTGAATCAAAATTATTTTTGTTCATAGTTTTTATAACTGAAACAATTACACCATTTTCTCTCACTCCAATTAATACGGCTTAATTAAGAAATATTCTTCAAAATTGCAACGTTTACAAGCGTTCGGTCGGACTGGCTGTAGAAATGGTCATGAAAATGCATACCAGATCATCCTTATATGGAGCGTTCTATGTCAAAACCAAACAAGCTTGTGCAAATTTAAATTCTAATTAACTAGAACAGACCCCCCACCACCCCCACCACCACCCACCAAATAACTCTTCAAAATAAAATGTTTCAGAAAAATGTTTCAAATCAATTTATACGTTACTTTTCCATCTATGCAACAAGCATTCCAAGTTTACAGAAATATTTTCTTCAAATTTGGAATTCTATCAATGCTACTAACGTGAATATTATGTAGTTGGTTTAAACCATATATTATACTGAATTGTACTTTAGAGTTAAGCGTTACGCTGCTGTTCCCCTCAGAACCACAAGAAAATAAATTTTCCCAAGAAAATGTTTCAAATAAAAGTGATCAGTAATTACTGTTGTAGATAGTGCACCAAGTTTAAAGAAAATCGTTGGAAACGTTTTCGAGAAAAATCACGAATAACGAAAAAAAAAAAAGGAAGACACACTTCCTTTGGTTGGTTGATGGATTTTACCCGAAATCTTCAAGCCTGACAAGCGGATATTACTTAAATGGAATACAAGTTCTTCCTGCGCCTTTTAGTTTTTGTGATATTCTGTCAACACTTCCTACAACATGCATACAGACCATTCGCTAAAAATATTGTTTTTCGTATTCAGGGGACTCCAAAACATGTTATTTCCAGTGAAAACTCAATTTAGGAAATCTGGCAACATTGCAATACTTCCTCTGACTTCCATAAGGAAGTAAGTGGAAGATAAAAATAAAATCAATGAATGTGTTTATAAAATTAGAAATAGGAAATGACAGTTAAATGCGAGAGAAAGATGCGGTTTAAATGGAACGATGTGTTAGAATGACGAAGCGGACATGAGGTATACTATTGTCAGTTCCGGCTAATTCCGATAATAAATTTTTTGAGTTAAAGTCACTACTAATCACATTTTTATATTTATAACTATTTCATTATTAAATAAAATTCTTCCTTTAATTAAAACCAATTTTTTTTTTTTTTGTAAGCATTCCCCTTCTTCTGTAAGCATACCCCTTCTTCTGCTAAGAACTTTATTTCTAATGAATAGACTTTATCAGATTGTATAATAGAAAAAAATTATGAATACCTTTTCATTTCATTAAAAAACTTTTCAAGACTTAGTAAGTTAATTACAAAAAAACTAAAAATAAAGAATTCTTAAGAAGATGATGAATATTTAAAAAATAAAAAGAAGTAGCCATTAAGAAATCTAGATTAGATTTTATTTAAACAAATTTCAATTTTTTTTTTTTTTTTTTGCGTAGTTTGAAAACTGTTTTTATAAATATTAATCTCCTTAATAGAATTTAAAGGCATAAAATTTGTATGTAATTTAAATTTAAATTTGTTTTGTTAGTAAATGAACTTAGGAAGCTCAAACTCGATATTCATTGGGCTTTAGATATGATATTCTACTTAAGACAGTCGTCTAACAAACAGGGAACCCAGACAAAAGACGCTACACTAAGACCGTATGGATATACGGAGCAGAACCTTCCAATATACAAACCCATACTCAATCCTTCAATCTCAAGTCCTTGGCTGAATCGTTAACGCTCGCTGGTATTCCTCCAATCGCATCCTTCAACAAGTCCTTTATATTCCATTCGTCAGTGGTCTAATCCACTCCAAGTTTTCTTGGAGGAAATGCCTTGCCAAAATCGCAATCCACACCTTTCCACCCAGACAATCTTCAATGTCGAACAAGATGTCGTTGGCCACATGATCACCTTGATATTCAGCCTCCTAGTTTATACTAGGGAGTACCAGCTCTGGAAGTTTGGCCGATCACGTCATCCCAGTTGTGACGCAGAGCCTACAGCTCAGTGACATAATTTTTATATTTTATTGTTTATACACACATGTAATATATATATATATATATATAAAATCAAAATGAAGATACCGTAAATACGGTTTAAATGATTGTTCTCCAAGCTTTTCACAATTTTCTCGAAAAAACGGAAAAAACAAAGACTCTATACCCCACCCTACACAGATCTGGTAATTTTACTGCAATACTTTTCTGAAAAAAAATGATTTAGGTGATTTTCTGAGGGTTCTGTAATGTGTTAGTTACATCTAAAGTGATTGTTTATTTTTGTTGGGACTGATGGAAACGCTGCTTAATGGTGTACAAAATGTAGTCACATACTAGTTAACTCCATATGTACTAAGAATTTATATATATAGGGTTTTATATATATATATATATATCTGGAAACTTATATATATGTTTACAGTAAACTTAATTATAGTTATAATACTATTAAATGATTGGGTCAATATTCTTTGTAGGAATACCAACAAACTTTTTAGGTAATTATCTATAACAATAAAGTTATAAAACGGTAGCAAAATTTTGTTTAAATATGAAGCTCTTAAAAATAATTAATCAATCAATTTAATTTTATTTAAGAAAATTAATTTCCCCTCAAATCTGTTATTAATCGACTCAATTTAATAAAACGTCACTGCAATAGATTACATTCAATTATTTAGAAAGCGTTTTCCCCTTTCAATTGCCTTCATCATTCTCATGCTGTTGTTGAGCTTCTATCTTTCTTTTTTTTTAGCACCTGCTTTTGAAAACAAGAGATTGAAGGGGGTGCCACTCAATTTAATTACAATATAAATCACGGTACGGGTATTATAATTTTAATGGTACATTGTAATATATTGATTATTGCATTAAAACCAACAGAAAATTTAATACTTTTAATCTTTAAATTTATCAATAAACTCAACATAATATTCATAAACAGTAATATAATGTTTTATATAGACATAAATATTAAATCGCAAAAACAATTTTAAGTTATGTTATATTAAAAAAATATATCATCGTTTAAAGCAAATATAAGATTTTTACAAATTTGGATTCGGTTGCCAAAAGCGCATGTGCCACATTTTTTCACAATTCATAATAAATAACTAATTATTGTAACTAAGTATTGTATTTAATATTTATGTCACTTTATAAATACTAAACTATGTATTTTACTTAATAAAACAAATTGTAAAAATCTAGTCTGTGTTAATAATCATTAACCTTGATAATATAATAGTAGTTTATATAGGTCGAGTATGAGTTTGATGAACAATCCTGATAAATGTATTGTGTGCATTAATGGATATGCACAGAGTTCTAACTATAGTTAAAAATAGTTTAGTAAAATAGAACGGTTTGAATTAAACATTAACCAAATATCAACTCACTATTGTGAATAATAGTTCCAGGAATAATTATTACTAAAATCATAAATTTACGATAAATTAGTTTATAGTATTGCCGATTATAATAGGTCACTTAATAAAAATCTAAATAATCGCCCAAAAATCCCTTCCTAGGTGGGGGGGAGGCTCTACAGCTCACTGTTCGGTGTTGGACAGTGTTATCTGTGACCAGAGAATACTTGATACTGTTAACTAAATTTTTTAACTATCTTCTGCGTTGCCCTTACTAATACCATTTTGGTCTCCCCATTTCCTTTCCTTGAAGATATGGGCCGAAACTAATTGCGGTAGCAACGTGCCAGTGACGTAGTCATTTAGTGGTGGCCATGGGCGAATTGTGTCAATGACCTAGTACACTGACATCAGGAGCATACTAATGGAATATTCGGGATATGTTTCTATCACTACAGCTAACTGATTTTATGACATTACAGAATTTACAGTATCAATAGTCTGTTAAATAGGTTGGCCTAGTATTGGAAGATGATGAAAATCCTAATATTAGTTAAGTTAAAATCATCAAATAAATGACTACTGTAGGTACTCGCAACTTAAATAATTTTAAAAACTCCACCTAACAAGATATTAGTCAAATTCTTATCAAATATTCATCGCCAGCTTTCTCCTCCTAATATTGTTGATTATTTCTTTTAAATTATATAATAAAACTGGGTTTACTGAGATTGTTATTAAATAGTTTAAAATCAATCACTAGAAATTGATTTGCTGTATTGAACTAGACTATGTTGCAAGTTAATCATATAAACATAATCAAAGATAACATATAAACAAATGTTAGAGCAAACTTTTCAATAGTTATGGTGAATCTATCTGCACTAAATGTATCTTAAAACGTTTTATTTGTAGCGTTTCTTCTTAACCGTTTTCTCAATGCCGTAAAGAGAAAAACTACTATGACGATCGTGTCAAATTTTCGAAATTGTATGAGCTCGCAAAATATCTCTTGAAGATAAACACGCACATAGCTTCAAATTGATACCGTTTAGATTCCATCGATACTGTCATGAAGGTGACGGTCAGAAATCCATAAACCGGGTTTTTTCCAGCTTTTTCACGATTTTCTTCAAAAAGTTTCGTGGGACTTCTCATACTGATTACACGGTTATTCACTATTTCCCCAAAAAATTGATTATAGAAGAATTCTTTTGGGGACGTTGCAGTGTTAAGCTTTCTCTCTAAAATGCCACCTCCAAGTAAAATTTGCAGTACTATGATACTCATATGAAAAAACTAGCTCTGGCCCGCGACTTTGTCTGCCAGAAATTCGTACTACGCTTTCTAGATGTTTCTAGATTAGTTACGATTTTAAATATAAGTTGAATGATTAATTCCACCCCCTTTCACTCATGTGTTATATTATCTTTTTCCATACAAACTTTGACACCCCTTGTCACCCCCACTAGCGGTAGAATTGCCAAAAGTCTTTTCTTAGTGCGTTTCTACGTCACAAAAGGAACTTATTGTCCAAATTTCATATTTATAGCTTCAGTAAGATTCGGTTCTGCGTTCATGAATCAGTTGGTCAGGATACTTCTCTTTATGTACGAGAATATATATATAATATATTTCTCGTATATCGATCATATACCATTACAAACTGCTGGGAAATAGCAAATTGGAAGAAAATCGTCTAACAAAGTGCAATTTTAGAATAATTTTGTAAATATTCGGAGTTTTACACAGTTTTTTTGTTAGTTCGAAAATGGTTTCAAAGATTTTATTTTAATCTTTGAGTTAGTAATAGCACATAAATAAACCTTCGGTAAAATTGATATCAATGGGGAGTTCTCTGGGAAATCTGTGACATAGGATCTTAAGCATGATTGGGATTGTTTGGATTTAGGCGCTATCTCTTAATCATTTAATTATTAATCATTTTCAAGTACAATTTGCTATTTGCTAGGAACTGTCATTGTATACCCCTCTATATTGTATTAATGTTCAGTGCATCTGAATGTTGGCAGTATAAATTCGAAGTTAAAAGAAAATTTAATTAATTATAATTGTATTATCTACAGTGAGTGAGAGAGTGAGAGAGTGAGAGAGTAATTGTTTCACATCAGATATAGTTTTTTTTTTTTTAAAGTAAATAATATTTTTAAAAGAAAACTTTAACAATTGTTTTTCTTGTTTATTTGCATTACCCTTGCTAAATTCAATTGCACTTACTATCCATCAAACAACCAATTTGAACCACATCCATTATGGTTTGCCCTTAATAGAATGATAGTTGCATATTTCAATTTATGCTCCTTCAAGGACTACTCTCTCCTCTCTCTTGGCTGGTGTTCCACTTTTAACTATATAATTGCATTCCCTGTAAACTGTGTGGTAAACGTTAGTTTCCGGAACAAAGGAACAACAAAAAAAAATGACGGACACGAGATTATGTGTTGAATTTTTTTTATTTATTTTTTTTTAAATTACATTTGATTTCAGTAATAGTAAGGTGAACAGAGTTGATAATATATTTTCTTTAGTTAAATAAAACAAAGTTTGTATGGAAATATTTCTTAAGGCTTTCTCTCACTACACTACAGCACAGACAGGGGTATACAATTGACTAATTCTCTTCAAGCCTTCAATTTACATGATTGGGAGAATATAAACTTTAAAGGACTTTTTTGAGAAAGGCATAAATATCCCACCTCTGCCTCAAAACCCCACCTTAAACAAATTTGCTCGGAAAAAATTTAAAAGAAACAAATATATAGATAGCATTCCGAGTTTAATGAAACTCCCGCGGTGATATGGAGCAAATCGCAGAAAACTGAAACAAAAAAAAAACACTATTCCGTAAAGTCTTAACTTCCGGTAAACTAATTTTTTTTTCAAACTGAATTTTGGAATCACATTTCATTGTAGATATTAAAAACAGAAAACATTCAGAATAATCGCAATTCTGGTTAAAGGATTTTGACCAATATTTTGTGCTGAATTCGAAAATAGTACCTGAACGGAATATCAAACTTGAGCTCCCTGCAATTTCCCGTTTTTTGTTTTTGTTTTTTTTTAAATAGTTTTGTTCAGATAAAAAATACAAAACAAAAACACATACAAAGATCATACACTAAACTTTGTTTCATGCTCAGTGGGAGGGTTGCCTTCGAAATATGTGTATTTCCGGTGAAATACTTAATTTGCAAAGATTTGACACCATATACAAACATATCGCAACACAAATTAGTGGTAAATTGTTTAAAACATTACTATTTTCTCTTGCTACAATTGAGTATCATAATTGAACTGCTACTACTGGACAATGCAATGTAATCTCTTCGCTCTATTAATAATAATTATTAAGAGAAGTTTATAAGCGCCCTTTCACATGTTTGTATGTACATACGTACACAGTGTATATATATTATGTATACACGTTCCCATACCGCTTCCACTGACCATTACTGCCGCCTCTTCTGATTGGTGTACAGTCGCCTTAGGCTGTTTATTGCAGCTGACTGATTTGATAGATCTAACATATAATAGGGGTTTTGGGTAGTCGGGGATTTTGGTGTGTGCAATCAAACTTGTATATCACAACCAACTGTATGGAATTTACATGGTTCATTTAATTTGGTCAAACGGAATATAACCTTCCACTTGATGTGTATGCAATTGTGCCGACGAAAGTTCCAAACTTTTTACAGAATGAAGAAAAAAAAGAAAAGAAATGTGAAACACCCCCACGACTTTCCTATTCTCTTTGTAAAGTTTACAATTCTGTATGATAAATTTAATTATGACATGGCAACTAATCATAAAAAGAGCTGCAAGTTTTATTTGAAATATTATCCGGGAAATTTCATCCGGGGGAGGGGCGACTTGGCTTTCCTTTAAAGTGGACTTTTCAATATTATTAAACGACTTAAATATACTCAATATTACAGAACTACAAAATATAAAGGGAGATAAAAATATAAATAAGAATTTAAAGTGTGGCCAAAATTCCCAAGTATGTTGAAGGAAATTGATTTACCGGATGTTTATATTTTGGATGTAAGCATATAAACATTTTCAGTAATACATGAAATTTGTAACCTGGCAATGCCCGTTATAAATAAATAATAAATCAAAACTATGCGAATTGCTGTAAGGAGAAGGTCGTGTGAGTATTGCACACCAGATTTTCTTTCAAGAAAAACGGAAAAAAGTGGCAGGAATTGCAATTCCGGTCGTTGGATATTGGCAGAAAACCTTTATATGACCTCGTGATATCTAAACAGAACAACACGATAGAGTTTTTAATGATTTTTTTCCTGTTGGATACATACACAAATACAGACATAGTTGCAAATGTATAGGAACTTTTTTATTTTATTTCATATTCACGGGGATTACAAATATGAATACATATTCATGTATTTTTCCGGTAAAAACTGAATTCAACAGATTACAATACTTCCTCTACGAATGATATTTAAAATATCTTAATTAGTCCCAAATGGACTTTAACTTTGTACTAATTTTTTCTTTCTTTAAATGCTGTTGAGGAAACTTTAGCGATGTCAAATTTTCTTTATCGAGTTTTCATCGGAAATATACGTTATGAAAACCTTTGAGAGAAAAAAAAAAATATGGTTTTTATAATGTATGTATGTTTGAACAGCATAGAAAAAAAAACTGAAAATTGCAGGGAGGTTAAATTTGACATTCCGTTTGGATGTCACCATGGGATTCGGACAGGGAGTAAGTAATCTGTCAAAAGTTCCCAACTGGAAAATAGCACTTTACTCAATAGACTTTTCAGTTTTTGCGATTTTCTCGCAAAAGGCGTCAACGATTTTTCTTTAAATATAGTATCAACCTCACATATAAAGAAATATAAATTTTATCTGAAACGATTCTCCGGAAAAATTCATTTAAGGGACTTTTGAGTGTGAGATGTGTGGGGTTATGTTTCCTCTAAAGTGCTATTTTATTCTATCAGTTAAAAAAATCGGTTGATGAAAGTGAATTTTTACTGAACCGATTTTTTTTTTTTCAGTTGTCTGCGATTTTCTCCATAAAATCACTGACGGTTATCATTAAATTTGGTACACTAACTATGAATACAGAGTCCATCACTTTTGTTGAAAACTTTTTTTTGAGGAAGTTCATTTAAAATACTTTTGCGTGAGGGGGAGTATGTTCTTTTCTCAAAGAAGTCCTTTTATTAAGTTTAGATTCTCCCATTGATCCAAATTACAAGTAAAACATTTTTAGTAAAAGTAAGTAGCTTGGAGAAAATTATCAGTCATAACTAAGTAAATTGCAGAGGGAAAAAATCGTGTGAGTGTTTCACACTAGATTTGTTGTTATGTGAGTGTTTTTTAAAGACCATTAAATTTCCCAAAATTACCTTTACTTCGAGGATTCCAGAATAGTTCATCATTTTGGAAGCGGTATAATAATAAATAGCGCAGTTAGATTACGAGGTATGTGTGTCCCGCAATGCTAAACTGTATTGCGGTAGCTTGTTCGATTTCCATCTTGGGTCTTATATTATTTATATTATTGTTTTTCAATTAGGAAATTAGATTATAGTAGCCCTGGTATATTTAATTAGATCAATTAATTAAAATTAACTTAAGAGGTAACTGTATGCAGTTCCTAGATTGAAGTCGTTACAGAATGTCAAATAGATTAAAATTAATACTGCCGGAACATCTACACAAGGTGGGGTTAATCAACTCGGAGCCTTTGTGCAGATTGTGTCAGTAAGAGGAGGAAATGGGCTTTCACCTGCTGTTCCATTATGTTGCATACTCTAAAATCTATTCTGTAAAATCGCACTTCTGCTTGACAGATTTTCTTCAAATTTGGAATTTTATCAATGCATCCAATGTGTATCAATATTATGAAGGTGGTAAATGTATTATACGGAAGGGATAATAATTTAGAGGATAAACGCTACTGATATTCTATTAACACATAGACAGACACACATACACGCGCACAACCGCACTCACAGCCCATTCGCTAAAAACATTTGTTTTCGTACTAACAGGAACTTAAAATATGTATTTCCGGGGAAAACTCAATTTCTAAAATCTGATATGATCGCAATATTTCTACTTGCCTCACATGAAAGAAAGTAAAAATAATGGCTTGTCCAATGTCTAATAATAAGTAAAGACATTTGTGAGTAAATAGTTTACAATTGGTGGCACTGTGTGTGCGCGCGCCCGACTCTGTGTGGCCCATTTGACTTATTAACTACAAATTAGTTCTAATTTATAGTTTTGTACTATTAGAATACTCTTACAATTTTATTTTCAAAGTATAAAAGCATCAATCTTTGTATTAATGTTAATAGCTTTTAAATTCCAAGTTTCAAGAAAATTTGACGATAAAAAAAATAATTAATTCCATTAAAAAAAGTCCTGTAGGTATTTACTTCCTGTTACTCTTAGAGTAAAGTTCATATGACGATCGTGTTAACTTTTCGAAACTGAATTCCCCTGGGTACGAAAAAAATGTTTTTAGCGACGGTCTGGGTTGTGTGTGAACAAAATATTTCAAAAAGGAAAGATCGCAGAAAAATCGAACATAATAAATTGTTTTAAGTAACACCATCGCAACAGACTCGAAAGTTTCGATAAAATAAAAATCCATCAAACGGAAGTTCCATTTTACTGATAATGGTTTTTAGACAACAGTGTAATAAACCATTAATTATTAAATCAAAACTAGTGAATGAAATTATACTTTTTTTCATACAAGTGAAGAAAGTAATATTCTACTCTAAAGCACGACATCTAGCGGCAATAGGTGAAAACAAGAATGTATTTCAAAACATATCCCCCAAATAAGAACGGATTTGAGGTTATGGCAAAGAGAGCAAGTTATAACGAGACAATTTGGCTTGAATTGAAGTGTATTCTCGGTATTTGAAACTTTTCATATTTTTTATATTTACTAGTACATTATTTAAGTAACAATTTAATACAATTGCAGAAAAAAATTTAATATTCAAAACGTGAGTTACACTTTCGTTGTTCTGCTGAACTCGTGTTTTAAAAAAAAAACATTACTTTACTCACTGTTTCATAAATAACTTTTTTTTTCACCTAAGTTTACAAACATACCAAAATAAAGAAAAATCGTTGTATGTTTACGAATGAAATGCGAAAAAACTAGAACGTGTTTTCTTCTGTGTATCTTGAGTCTCAAAGAAATGTTCCTTGTCCCGGATCTCTTATTGTGATAAAATTGAAAACACATATATTTATATATAGAGAGAGAGAGTATGAGTATGTGTTGAGAGAGAAGAATTGGAACTTTATTGGGAAGACTTACAATCTCTAGCGTCCTATTACTCTAAGAAGCCCCTCTCTCTAAAGACTCAATTTCTCTCGATAAATGATTCAAATAAAGTGGAACGCGTATAATATATTTTGCTAGTTAGTATAACAAATATATAGAAAGGCCGTTATATTATTAATTTTTAATTATTATTAATTATTAATTTCAAAAAACTAAAAGAACTCAACTCCGACTAATAGATTTTTTTTTTGCCAGACACCTTTAATCTGGAGGATGAGTTAATTACTAGAGTATCAAAACTGAAAAACTCATGACTCCCATGGGTTTGTTTGCTCCATGTGATTCTATTTAGTCAGCGGCTACACTTTTTTAAATTCTATTATTTATGAGGATGTTTATATTTTCCTGTTGTACTATTTTTATTTGTATCACCTCCTTCTCCCATGCATGATATATTAAAATTAAACTGTTAATCTTGTAAAGATTTTTTTTGTATGCATGCTTTCTTACCGTTGGTAAGAGGAGTATTGCGAGCGGAACAGATTTCCGGAATTGAATATTGACCACCCGTAAACTTTAATGTTTTCAAATCGGCCGCTGTGTGTGAAGAAAACTTTCTTCAAAAAAAAAAAAACTTAGGGTTGATGATCCGTTTACATATACCATCACCGCGCATTCGACACTAAAGGTGTCTTTCGGCTTTTCTGTCATGAAAATAATAGCGATGTCATGCATCCGGAAACCAACGTATGTAATGTTCGGCGCTCATTACCATCCTTTATAGAGTTAAGGGCAACTATATATTCATAATCTATACTTTTATTAAAAGGAAATCTGTAAATGAAAAACTGTTATAACTGCAGAAAAAGAAAAGTTTCCACACCAGGTTTATACATATATATAAGATTCCATCGTACTTGCTTATACGAGCCACTTGCTGTGACAGGAAATTTCCAATCACATTGTACTCTTGTCTTCAAACAACCCGCCCCTCTTCATTATACACCTCCTTTCTCCTTTATTCTCTAACCGACTGTACTACGTTCCCTATTCATATCAGTTGCGCAATCACTTTGCCCTTTACGTCGCCAACCTATTATTAAATCACATGATATTAGAACAATAAAATCAACAAAATTTTTTGTTAATTACTTACTGATTTCTTTAATTAAAAAACTTTCAATCTTAAAAAGGTCAGTACAAAAGCTAATTTTCCATCGAATTAACAAATGACATTTTAGATTCTAATAGCACACGGAGATTGAGTATTTCTTAGAAAATGAATGTGTTATGATAATTTGTTTTTCTCTTCTTTTTTGTAAATAAATAAATAAAATCTGGATTTAACGATCTGATGTGTGCAAACAAATCACACGCCTTTCTCTTGCTGCAGTGAATTCAGCAATGGGAAACCAAACGGCAGTTAAGAGGGCGGCAGCCTAACATTGTACCTCCCACTCCTAAAACCACATTAATATGTATTTTTTCCGGAAAAATAGTTCACATATAAACCTTGGTATTTCCGGTTAACGATCGATTTTTTTTTTTTCTTAAAACTTGGTATTACTGCAAAACATTTAACTACTTTTAAATTGGTAGATATATTGATGGGTGGTGGGGGGAGCCCTATAAATAATAACATGTTTAGGGGATAGCCTAATGTCAATCATAAGTGTTTTGTAAAAAGCCAAACAAGAGAAAAATCCTTTATAAAGCATCCGCTGTTATTAACTATATTAAGGCTTCCAGTGAATTACCGAATTTTATTATACACCGTGTAATCTGGATAAACACGCGAATAAATAATTATATGGTTAAATATAAAACTGAGGAAAAAGTGTGTGTGTGGGAGTTTTGAAATCATGTTTCAAATAAATGTGATAGGTATTTATGTGTGCAGATACTATTCAATGTTTAATAAAAATCGCTGGAGCCGTTTTTGAGAAAATGGAGAAAAACTTAAAAACAAAAAACCGGTTCTTCCGGTAAAGTCGTTCCTCCGGTTGATGGATTTAGCCCGAAACCAGTCAGAAGCGGTAGTAGTATCTCAACGAATATCAAGAACACACACACAAATATATATATATATATAATTTGCTAAAAAAATTTTTTCGTACTCTTGCTAAGAGTGAGAGAAAGTAAAAATGTTTCGGTTAATGGAAGAATATAAGACAGCTAAAAAACTTTCGTTTTAAAGTTGACTTTAATAAAAAATATCAACTAAAATAAAATAAATTTATAAACTTAAATGGAAGTGAACGCATACAAAAAAAAAAATAAAGAGTTCATTGTAGATAATTTAAATTTAAACTTGTACCGGTTTCTCTTTCTTTTTATAACTTGTTTTGATTATATAAGTTACATTTTCTTAATAATAAAACTTGTTTTAAAGAAAGTATTCACAGAAATCACGATTAGAAGTTGTTGACAGTTTCTTTTAATTATTAAAGTTCTTCTCTCTTTCTTTTCTTCCTTCTGATACAACATTTTTCATTAATTACTCTTTGTTAATTATAAGCTGCGGAAAATCTTTTAACAGGCTGGTTAAAAAGTACGAAAGTCTGGTGGTAACAGGGATGGGGGATCTATATAGACTTTTCATCTTCAGAGAGAGATTTTTCTTCTGTGAAAGTCTGCTACAATTCTGTTGGTCATCGATCGGTCATACATATTTCCGGTTTAGCTTGAATATTAAATGCCGCCAACATTCTGAAAGAAAATAAGGTTAACCGGAAAAAAATGCGATTCTATCGAATGTGTTTTTTTTTTCAAGTTTGTCGCGATGTCTTGACTCCTATCGACTCTGGTAAAAATGATAGGCAAAGAAGTGATAGGCCTTTTATTTATGTACTTAGTAGAGAAATACAAAAAGTCAATAATGTTGTCCTTCCGGTTGTTGGATTTTATCTGAAGCCATCGTGTCCGGATGCTGCGACGGAACACCAACTTACAGAGCTTCCTATGAATTTTCGATTTTGAGATATTTTCATGCACACAGACCATTTGCTAAAAGCAATTTTTACTTTCACATATTCCACTAGTAAGGGACAGTATTGTGATCGTACCAGAGTTTTGGGGTCCCCTCAATACGAAAAAAATGTTTTTAGCGAATGGTCTGTATCCAGCAACCGGAAGTGCAACTTGACTGATCTTTTTTATTTCCGTTTTCTGTGATTTTCTTGTATCCCTGATAACTTATAAAATTACTGAAATAATTTGTATTGAATTGTTCCGAGCGGTTTGGACGAATTTAACCCCCACCAATTGTCAGAAGATTTTCCAGAAAAGAGATAAAAATTAATCATTAGTATCTTTTTGTTTTACAAATTAATTTAAAATGATCGATAATCGATAAGTTTGTAATCGAAATGATTGTTCATATTAGATTGTTCAATAAGTAATGCAATTAAATGTCTGTAATCATAATTCATGCTATTGATTATAGTAACAGTAGTAACTAGCTAGTTTTGATTTAACAACACTATCAGAATGTTGTTTAGGATAAGAACAATAAAGCAGCAATTCGGTAGGCAAAGATAATTTGTAAACAATAGCTATATAATGTCAGAACATCCATGGCAAACGGTTGTGTTGTGGGTGCACATCTGCAAACAACAGCAGTCACCGGCCGAAATTCCAACCTAAATCTAAATGTGGAAAATTAATTCTTCTGTATAACTGTGAATTTTCATCCTGATTAGTCCATATTCTTTAAAAGCGCTCAGACCCCCCCTCCAGAAAAAAAAAATAAAAAAAAATAGTATCATCACAATAATGTCATGTATTCAAATTTGCATAGAGATTAGTAAAATAATAATCCTTAAAAGAATTCTTTATTATTTCATCGTTTTTTGTTTTATTTTGGCCTCCATCTTTATAACTGTCTGGTGGTGGTCATATAATTTGTATGACGAGTGTGGGAGAATATAAAGTTTGTATTTCTTGTGAAATTCAATCCTTTATAAAAATAAACCTGAATGTTAGAAGATATAAATATGAGATTCTTTGAATGTTTACGAAAGTGACCTGGTGAACAGGTTTTGTAAGTTCATCTTTGACCTTAGGAGCTTCGGCCGTTTGTATCAAAAAATAAAAACTTGCACCTTCTTTTAAAATATATATCTATATGTAAAATCATATGAAGAACATTCATAAAACTTTTTCATGCAGTAATTATACAATTCTAATTGGCAAATTTGATGCTTGTTGGTCTTTATGAGGAGAGTGGGGGTGGTGAAGGGAGCTACGTGAATACTACCTTGGCCTTGTAAACCACCACCACCTATACAGCGCCTCTATCAAGTCTTTATTGAGCAAAAAAAAAAATGAAATAAAATTGATAACATAGATTTCTCATGTGTGCAGTTGAGCCATTCCATGCTTCAAGAAAATCGTTGGAGTCATTTTTGTGAAAATCTCCTGGCAATCTGGTAGAGAAATCATTACAAACAAATTTTCGGTTTTCCAGGTTTTGTCCCAAAATCCGCACTTCTGATCACATTGCTGATTACAAGTTTGAGCTTCAAGGAATTTCTTGTTATTGAGTCGTTTTGTTCACTTGCCTTTCTTTCTCTCAAAACAAAAGGACAAAAATCCTTCATTGATCTGCTTTTTTTGCGTTGTTTCACCCCTCACAAAACGATTGTGATGATCTTTTTTTTTCCTTTTCTACTTCGCCCATCATTACACACACACACACACACACACACACACACACACACACACACACACATTCTGAGACAAATCCAAACCAACACTAACTGTATACACTACGTGAAGGCCAAACAGTTGCAGTAAAATAAAAATCCGTCTTTTAAAGAAAATTTGTTAGATTTATAATTATATTAATTGCATTAAGAAAATGAAATTAAATAATAATTACACGTATTCAGATGTATCACTTTAATTTGCAACATGATTTTTCAAGGCACTTTTGGGAAAGCTATTAATTTTAGGACGCATATAAAAAAAAAAAAGATCACCTCTGACACTGTTTTCTCCCATCTTATAATTCTGCAACCAAGTCACATGCAGTCATATTATTATATATTATATAATTAGCCATTAATTTTTATGACTTATAAAAAGTGCAGTTTTTTTTTCTGACATTAGTGTTTTATAGCTTTTATTAACCACAGTACGATCTTTAAAGCCTTAAAGCCCCCAACTACTACTAGATAATAGACTTCCTAGATAATAAAGAAAAAAAAGAAGAGAAATATAACACTAAATCGGAAAAGCTTAAATTTTCTGCTTACCAATGAATGGTACATAAAAGTAAGGAAAAAAGAAAAACTGTGACACAAGAAAATGGGGCAGGAAATTGTAGTAGAGTAGGAACAGACTGGTGGTCTGGAGAGTAAAAAGACAATTATTTTTCCCTTTAGACAATTTTATTACTATAATAAAAAATTAGGTCTCATATTGGTCTGTGAATACATACACGGGTCCTGAACTGTAGGGCTATTTGGCGAAAGCTCTCGTAATTGGAAATTTTATAAGCTTACTACTACAGCGGTAATATAGGAAAGTTGAACGTACTTCTTCTGCTGTTGACATAATTTTTATGAGACCACAAGATCAACTTTGGCTAACTAATAAAAAAAGAAGAAAAAGACTAAGCGGTCAGTAATTGGAAGTATTTTCGTTGGGGCGGGGGAAGTTATTAGTTGTTTAACCACAGAATTTTGTTATTTTGTTTTGTTTTTCGTTCTCATTAATTTTTATTGATTATTAATATACAATCAGGTTGCTATTTCAGTTCCTACTGAACACACTGATAGGCTACTTTTACAATAAAAAAGAAGAAAAATCTGGCTGAGAAATATTCGCACGGTTTCCTCTTATTGCTATTAGTAGAGGGGAGCAGGACAGAGGGGAGCAGAGTACAGAGGGGAGCAGAGAGAGCTCTTCTGGATACCCGGACATGTGGTTATAGAGGGCAACCAGAGGGCGCACGAGTTGGCTAAAAAGTGGAATCATCATTAACGGTTTAGTGGTCCCGAATCAGCAGTACCCATCCCCAAGCAATTTTTTTATAGGACAGTCAAACAATGGAGCATAGGGGAACTGGAGTAGCACTGGACAGACACGGAAGGGTGTCTCCAGGCCAAGCGATTTATAAAAGATATAAAAGACAGGGGAGGACTTGCAGTAACTTCTCCCCCTAAGTAGGATACGATTGATAGTCGTGGTAGATGTGTACTGACTGGACATACTTGGATAGCCAGTCATTCGCACAAAATACAGGGAGTCAGGGAATCGGTGTACCACTTTTTCAGTATCCCCGTATCACTACTACGAGGTTCCGCATATTTGGGAAAGCAGTACTCTCATGGGAATGCTTGGGGGAGGGAGTTGGAGATTAAAGATATCTAAAGATATTGCAGACCGGTAGAGTGCTAAGTGGTTTTTTTTTGAGCGGGAGGGAATATTAGCTTAGGTCTCGCGCCTTCGGGCACCCATATTAATAATAATAATAAAGCAATTATGTATAAAATGACAACTTCTTTAAACATAAAAATTTACTCATTTGTCATAAAATAAAATATAAAATAAAATGTAGGAGGTGGCGGGTGGGCTTGTATCTACCCAACCAGCCATAGAGATGATTACATTATAGTCAACTAGACAGCGCCAATCATAATATTGTACAAACACAACATTTGAAACTGAACATCGCGTGGCAGATGTTTCAGAAACTCTTAAAAACAATTGTTCCAGAAACATGTTACAAATGAAACGAGGTTAGGGTATGTTTATATTTATGCAATTGGTATTCCAAATTTAAAGAAAATCGTTATTATCTCGATTTTTAGAGAAAATATCCAAAAGCTGAAAAACCCATCCTAGCACTTTTGATTAACCGACTTATCTTCAAATTTGGAATTCTTTCAATAATTCTAATGTATATTAATATTATACAAGTGTTAGGACCATACATTTTACTGAAGCGGTACTTTAGAGGAATACATAACATGCTACTCCCCCAGATCCCCCAAAAAATCAACTTTCCCAAGAAAAATGTTTCAAAGAAAAGTTACAGATATTTATGTATAAGTAACTTGCATATGAAGTTTAAAGAAAATCGTTGGAGCCCCTTTTTCCAGAAAATCGCGAAAAACCTGGAAAAGATAAATAAATAAAGTTGCACTTCCGGTTGATAAATTTTACAGGAAAACTTCCTTAATGAAATATCAAGTTCGAGTTTTCTGTCACTTTTTTTTGTTCCCAAGAGATTTCAGAATATTTATATTATTTCCGGTCTCTTACATAATTTCGAAAAATTTGTTATAGCCGCTATACTTCCTTTTCTGCAGTAAGAAAAAGTAATAAATCTGGTAACTGCAAAAGTACAGTTTCTGTTGTAATTATAAAATATTCGAGCACATGTTTGTTGTCTCCAGGCCAAGCGATTTATAAAAGGTATAAAAGACAGGGGAGGACTTGCAGTAACTTCTCCCCCTAAGTAGGATACGATTGATAGTCGTGGTAGATGTGTACTGACTGGACATACTTGGATAGCCAGTCATTCGCACAAAATACAGGGAGTCAGGGAATCGGTGTACCACTTTTCAGTATCCCCGTATCACTACTACTGTGTTTGTGTTGTATAGTGTACGTACATTTGAGTAAATTTCTCATGAGAAAAATTAATTCATTTTTGCCAATCTACACTACCATTTTGTGGTTCCCAGCCAGCTTTGTGGTCACTAAGCATTGAATCTGGAGAAGCATTGAAACGACCATGGTGGGGTGCCTCCAGGGTAAAAGGGTTATATAAGACAAGGAGATTTGAACTATCTTCTCTCTCTCTCTCTGAGCAGGATACAGTGCAGGATCCTGCTAAGTGTATTTGTCTGGATAGTCACAGTCATTTACACCAAAATAGGCAGGACGTGCAATCCTGTGTGTTAAAAACTGTGACGATGAAATGTGTGCCATTTACCTAGGTTAGCGGCCGTTTCACTAATATTAGGGTTCGCATATTTGGGTGGGCAACACACTGAAAGGAATGCTGGGGGAGGGGGAGTCTTCTTAGGAGTTAGATTTATTTTTTCTTATTTATCCCCCCGGGAGGGGGGAGAATTAGAGTCATATTGGCTAAGTCCCGCCCCTTCGGGTCTCATCATTAATAAAAATAATAATTCATTTCTCATTAAGCAAGACAATTTTAAGAGAAATGATGCTCGCTTCATTAAAAGTACTTAGTTATTCGTATATATTACTTGATTAAAAAATTATTCAATTTGCTTTGATAAGCTTAGATGAATTTACTATGGGTGAAAATATTCTTCCTAAATAACAAACCAAATTTTCCTATAAGACCACATCAATGAGGAGCTCATTAGGCATGCAAAACCAGCACCCTATGATTATATGTCTAGCCGGAGATAGAGAACTATAAAAATTTACATTAAATAATTCAAAATAGAAATGTTTGTTTTATTTAAAATTAAAATTATAAAGATATTTTTTAAAGGCCGAAATTATAGATTTGAATGTTCTTATTTCTTCCATAAAATAAAATAATTTAAGTATGATGTTGAAGATGTGATACGTGACAAATTTTACCTACAGGCTACATGTCTCGTTATATACAACAACACATAATCACGTTATATACATCACATTATCTTTCGTATTATTTTTAAACATTCTGCCTGCAACTATTGTTTTTTTTTCTTTTTTTTTTTGGCGCGTCAACATCTATGGTCATTGGCACCCGGAGCCTTCTCTCAGTGCAACTGCCAGCCCCCAGGAAGAAAAAAGCTAAGGGTAGCACAGCTGGACTCGAACCCGAGTCCTGCGCGTGGGAGTCCATTACGCCAACCACTTAGCTATTCTCTTCCCCTATTATTATTATTATTAATTACAAGAATAATCTCCTACAGCCTGTTTTTTATCTTTAATAATCATATTGATGAAATTATCTGTGGAAGATTCGTCTTGACCGTTGTTAATATAATAAATAGAATAGTGAGCATCAGAGATATTTTCTGTGATAGCCTGCTTATACACACACTCGAAGGGTATCAACTACATTTGCTCTGTGCAAGCCTATGTTATCACAGTATGTTAACATCCTGATAATGGGCGAACGCCCGAAACCGGTCGATGACCACTAAAATAAGCAGGCTATCACGGAAAATATATCTCGATGCTTTCCAGCACTGCGGAATCAACCACAACAACGAGAATAATTAGGTTCGGTGTTAGAAAATAAACTATAAGTTTGCCACTTTACGATAAATATATTGTCTTTTACAAGGCACAAAATAATAATAACAAAACATCACTATTGTCACTGAACAATTTAATATAACAAACTAATTTCTTGAAAAACTGTAACACACATAACACCACAGATTATTTATAAAATGATATTTAAACTCATATTTCTTGCTGTACTTTTATTAGAATTAAAATTGATAATTTTCTTCAAATTTTGTATTCTATTTAAAATTACATTTATCATGTGAGGAAGGTGTCTATGATTAGTTAATTGTAGTTTCTTCAGGCATATAAGAGCTACTGAATGTCAGGATTACAAGTGTGGTTAATAAGTTTAAAAATCGTGTGAAACATTCACACGACTTTCTCTCATTCTAATTAATAAAATTTAATCCAGAAATTTTAACTTTTAAATTCCAACGTTACATCGTTCAGTTGGGCTGTCTATAGAAATGGCGGTGGGGATTTTACTTGACTTTGCCCTAAATCTTCGTGCGTGTTGCAGTGGTAGTAACTAAACGGAATTCCAAATCAAAGCTCCCTGCGACTTTTGGTTTTTGAGATTCTCTCTTCACACATACATCATTGGCTAGAAACATTTTTTCGTTTTTAGGGAACTCCAAAACATGTATTTCCGGTGAAACCTCAATTTCGAAAATCCGGCCCGATCGCAATACTTCCTCTTCTTACTAGGTGAGTAAGAAAAACTAAAAAAGTGGTCAATGGAGCCGTTTTCGAAAAAGAAATGCAAACTGAATGAAAACTCTACTGGCGTTCCAGGTTTGTTGGATTTTGATTAAAACATTCGTAGCTATAAAATGTAAATTTCCAAAATTGAGAAAACTTTCTTTTACAACAGTAAAGTGAAGAAAAAAGAAAAAGATTGTTGCCAATAAAGGTAAATAAAATGTTTGGCAAATGTTTTAGTCACGAGCAAGAAATCGTTAATTTGTAAAGAATCCTTTTAAAAAAGCACAATAAGAGAAATGCTTTATAAAACATTCGGTGTTATTAACTTTATTAAGTCTTCATTGAATTACCGTATTGTATACACCGTGTAATCTGGATAAACACGCGAATAAATAATTATATGGTTAAATATAAAATTGAGGAAACAGAAAGAGAGAATATATATATAATGTATGTATATATGTGTGTGAGTTTTGAAATTATTTCGCGAGATTAAATAAGCAGGGACTTCCTTTTTTAAAAACTAACAAAATAAAAGAAATATTGTATGAGATACACTGTAATAAAAAATCTACTAACTGGGATGGCCTTGACAATGTATCTATTTAAAAAAATAAATTAATTAAAAAATAAATGAAATCACGAGCACCTTGACGGTATGGGCCCCCTTCCATAACTGCCCAATTATCAAAGTTGATAACTTCAGCTCATGTCACGTCCAATATAAATATACGTATATTACACAGACAGAGCGATTGACGCGCAATTTAGACTGTATAATTGAAAAAAAAAAATTAGTGGGCCCATAATAAGCGGTGAACAGCGAGATTTACTTGCGTAGGACGCATATGATTACAGTTGTGGCTACTGCGGGGAGACAGTTTTCCATGAAAACAGAATTGCAAAAACAAAAATAAATAATGGTTGCCAAATTTTTTTTTTAAATTGTCTAAAGCTGGTTTCGGAATATAGACCAACACCCAAGCAAGATAACGCAATAATCCCTTTCATAGGGCCGGATACCTCTTTTTTGGATAAACGATCAGTCTATCCTCTTCAGGAAAAGCTCAGAAACAAGAAAGAAATCAAAAGAAAATTGTTCTCTGGAGAAAACTCCCAGCTCTGATATAGGCTAAAATTTGCCTGGGCAGTTACATCCGATAAAGTTCTGGAAGCATACTGTAGTAGTGTAAAGTAAAAATAGACTTCAAATGCTATAGTGCGAATACGATGAGATTCCTAACGGAACATTTTGTAGATTCAGAGATCTCACCTGAAGAAGCTTAGCCTAAAAAAGCGCCCAATTTCAAATGCAGACAGTCTATGAGATAGAGGAGCCTTCAATACACCTTATAGGCGATGCTATCATTCAAACATGGTTTACAAAAGCCTAGGTATCTAACAGGTGTTGGAGGAGGGGAGGTTATATCCCTCCTCCTAGAACCTACCCAGATTTTAAGATTAATTGGACGAGTTGCTGAAGAGATTAAGAGGTCTCATCTTTGTAAACCAATAAAAGCTCTCCATGTTTTATTGTTCATTTTAAAGATCTCAATGGTATGTATGGAGGGTCACCCTCTTCAGGACTTTGAGAAAAACTAAATTTAGCTATGATGTATCGTTTTCGGAAAAAAAATTTATAACAGCACTTAAATACCTTTTATCTCTCTTCATTCTTTTATTTGCCACATATTATACATATACAATACATATATTATATATATATATACATATTACTTATATTATAAAATAAACTAAATATGTATATGATAGACTAAATGCATGACATAAAAGCATGCAGATTAAATACCCAGTGATTATTACTTCATATCGTGGTCATATCATATTCATATCGTATTCCAGAAAGTCACGGAGGCCACTAGCTTCAAACGGGATTCTCGATCAGATCTATTTAACGGTACACATTATTTTTGGACACAATTTACGTGTCTGGACGAAAAACATATTCCGTGTTTAAAAATAATAATAACAAACAAAACAAAACAAATAGATAATATATATAGAAAAATGTTAACAGCTGTAATTAACAGCTGTTAAATGTTACAGGCTTGTTTATGACCTATATATAACCGAGAGACTACCAGAAATTAAAAGTAATAAGTTATCGAAATTCAATTTTTACTGAATATATATCTTTTAGGTATAGATATTGATTTGCGTATTCTATGTACATGTCACAAAGCAATCCGATGTCCTAAACCGATGGTGTATTTTTCGATGATTTCCTCGAAAAGAGCAAATTCTGAGGGGAAATGGTTTAGGCTTCGCAAATGCATTGCCCAAAGGTAATTTGAACGTGTCAATGTAAATAAAAGCTTTAGGTTTGAAGAAAATGTATTAATTAAGTATTGTGAAAACAGCGTCAAGAGGAAAATCTCGTGAATATTTTAAAATGCTGTTTTATTTTAAAAGCACCAAGATTTTTCAAAACTGTGACAATAAATGTTACGAACTATATATATATATATATATATATATACCAACAAGTAATTTTAATTCATTAACAACAACAATTATCAAATGAGCCGTTAATTAATTAGCTCAAGGTTATAAATATTCTAATAATATTGCTCCGCGTAGATCTTACTAATTTGTAGCTCTTAAATATTGCTGGTCAGAGTTTTAATTGATCATTTAAATTTTCTTTCAAATGACCTTTGCAGTTAGTGTTACAGTATGTTTACTCCTATTTCTATTAATATGAATGCAGTTTAATAATAAAATTTGGTGTGGAAAACTCTCATACAATTTTCTCTTAGCGCAATCATTAAAATACGAATTGATATATTTTCTGCAACCATAGACTGTTACAATGAATGTTCAAAGTTTAACCTGAAAATTTACCGTCTTCTTTTTTGTTTATTTGTTATGCAAGCACCGTCTGTTACTGCAAGTGGTCACTTTAGAGGAAAGTTAAACGTTACAACCCCCCACCCCCCGCGCTCCTCAAGGAACACTCCCCTAACATCAGTTATCCTGGAAAATAATTAAAAACGATTGGGATTTATATAAATACTTAATGTGAAATTAGTACTAAAAAATCTGGTGTGAAACATTCACATGACTTAATTGTACTCTATTTAAAATGACAACATTACAATGTTTAGTGGGCTGGCCATTCAAATAGTGGTGTTGGGAATTTTACTTGAGCTGCCGCCTTATGTGGAGCGCTCTATGTCAAAACCAAACAAACAAAGCTTGTGCAAGTTTAAATTTAAACTTACTGACAACAAATCCCCCCCCCCCACAAATACCCCTCTAAAATCAATTTTTTCATAAAAAAATGTTACCAATTAAAAGTGATTCGTTTCTATCTGTAAGTGTTCTAAGTCTAAATAAAATCCTAATATTTCGAAAAAAATTCCAAAAAACTCAAAAGACCTAAAATCGCACTTCTGGGGACCCGATTTTCTTAAAAATTTGGAATTCTATGAATGCTTCTAATATGCAATATATATTCCCCCAAACACAAAAAATTCATTTTTTTCCGGTAAAAGTATGGATATTATATATATATATATATATAATCATATATATTATATATATATATATATATATATATGTGTGTGTGTTGTGTGTGTGTTGTGTACAAGTATGCGAAGTATAGTCATTTTCGTGAAAAATTGGAAAAAAAATAATAGGATATTCAGTAAAGTCGTACTTCCGGTTGATGGATTTTGACTGTAATCTTTGTGTCTGATGCTGTGGTAGTACCTAAACGGAATATAATTTGAGATATTATTTCGAGATATTCTGTTCATACATGCACGCACAAAATAAAGACAATGCGTTAAACAAATTTTTCCCGTGCTCAATGGACCACGTACATGTTCCCCGACGATCTTCATATTTATGTAAGAACAATGTGTGCAATTTGAAATTACAGAAAATTTGTCATTTGATATTAATTGTAATAACAGCTGCAAGAGAAAGTCATGTTTCAGAGCAGATTTTTTTCCCCTCCCACTTTTTATCCCTAAACACAAACACTCAATTTCGGCCAAAGAGGCTGTGGGTAGTTGATTCACTTAGATAAATACGGTTTTGAATAAAACCTGGTGGAACGCTGAAAAAAAAACAACAAAAAAGTGGGAAAGGTGTTGGACACATTGGACTACCTATACGTATATAGATAGAAAGGGGAGCTTGAATAGTGTAGTGAAAACACCTGGGCTAAAGGTTCACATCTGCCCTTGGAACAATAAATGCTTACGTTGGCCACTTGCTTCTGGCCAAACGCTGGCTGGCTCTAAACTAATACTATATAGACAAAGTTTTGTGTTTGAAAAGTAGCGTAACAATAAAATAAAAACAATCCAGTGTGAAACACTTACACGGACTTTCAAATAAAAGTGATACGTTTTATATTTGTACAGTTAGCCTATAAAATTTAAAGGAAATCGTTAGAAAAGTTTTCGAGAAAATTCTAAAAAAACTCACAATATCTATTCTGTTCCCAAACACCCAAACTCACAATATCTATTCTGTTCCCAAACACCCAAACTCACAATATCTATCTATTTACTTCAAATTTGGGACTCTGGCCATGTTTGCAATGTAATAAGTGGCACAACTATAGAGTTTATTTAAATGGAAAGTTTATAAGGAAGCTTAACGTTACTGTTCCCTTCCTAACCCTTCAAGAAAGATGTTTCAAATTAAAATGTTAGGGATTCATTTATGTAAAGTGTTCATTTGTGTACAACGTTTAAAGAAAAATCGTATCCCCCTCCCATAATAATCACAAAAAATAATTTTTTTCAGAAAAATGTTAAATAATTGTAATGGATTTATGAATGTACCAACTCGTATATTACGCTACCAACTCGTATTAAGCTTAAAGAAAAATCTTTACAAGTCATTTTCATAAAAAAATCAGGAAAAACACATTCAGTAATAGTAATACGTGTAATTCTTTCAGATGGCGATTTTACGCCAACCGATACAAAAAAAAAAAAAAATCATTGCCCAACCCGGGGCTGAGATCTTCATGGGCGCTCTGGGTGAAAGAATTAAGCATTTCTAGATTTTCTAAATGACTTTCGATATTTCGGTTCGGTGCACAAATAAGACGGCGATATATAGTTGTAAAGTATAAAAACATTAACAATAAAAAATATTTAGAATAAATTGGGCAACTAAAAAGAAAACAGTGGTAAAAAAAGTCAAAATCGTAAATTTAAAACCGCAGCCCACAAAACCCCGTTAATTTTATTAACAGTTCACAGATCTATTTACGTATAGATACAGTTTCCAATTAACATCATTAGCTTTCTTACAAAACCACAGACACCAAATATATAAATGTGGTGTTAAAATAGAATATTTTCTATTTTATTTGTTAATAAATTTGCTAAATAATATAAATGATAATTAATATATATTATTTTTAGAATTAATTAAATTTATGCGGTTTTATTTGCACCGTGTTTCCATAATTTATCAAGTTAATTAAAATACTTTTCCTTATAGAATTGAGCGGAAATTTATATTGACATTTATTAAGTTCTCTCACTTGTTTTACGTAACGAAGGAAAGAAGTTATATCGTGAGAGTTTTAGAAATCAAGTTTTCATCAGAAATTATTATTGTAAATATTTTTAGGACATTTAGGATATTTCGAAATATCCTCTGGTTTTAACAACTCTAATCTGTTGTAATGACTAAGCCCTCCCCACCAAACAAGAGGGTAATGTAATTAGCCCAGAAATCGACCTAAAAATTGTGCAGCCTGATTTCATTTCAGTTTAACCCGGTTTCGTGCTAAAACGAAGGGTTTGAGGTGAAAGGCAAACAACAAAGGATTGGTTTTGATTCAAAACTCCTTAGCTCAGTTTTCTCACTACCAGGAGAAACGATGTGCAAGAGTGATCTCTACCCTCTAGGAGTAGATTCCAGTACGTTAGGCCTAAGTTACAGATTCCTTTTATTTAAAAACAAAAAAAAAAGTTTCAAATAAAAGTGATGAACGTGAAAGTGATTGAATTACCACATTAGAAGTGCAAAGAAAATTCGTTGGAGCCATTTTGAGAAAATTAAAAAAAAAACATCAAGACACCTAATTTTGTAATGTTGCACTTCCAAATTAACTGACTTTCTTTCAAATCTGATACTCCAGCAACTCTTTTAATACACCGTTAATTCTATTGAAATGCCACTTTAGACAGAGAGAGAGCAACATTTATTGCAACTAACACGAAACTCACCCACATAAAGTCTTCCTCCGATTTTTTCTTTTTTGAGTTCATCTTATTTTACAAACAAACTTACATAAGTACTATTCGCTAAAAACAGTTTTTCTTACACGGGAGATCTATGTTATTGTGGCGAAGCCTGTATACAGACAACTGGACGCGATTGCCACAAAGAGGGGAAGAAAAAATAGCGCAAAGCAAGTTATCTTTAGTGAAGTATGAAATAGAGGGGGGAATTGTAAGAGGATCTACACAGTTTATATAGAGAACGTGATATTTTTCGGCAAGTATGTGGACAAAAAGCCACAGTGAGAGTGAATAAACAACACACAACAGGACATACACTCTGAGAAAGATAGAGTGCGGGTGAGAACTGAGAGAGAGAGACGGAAACACTCACTCACTCACACACAGTTCAATGTATGATCTAACTGAACAGAAAAAAAGGGAAAGAATCGGTCAGACAGACAAATACACGTCTCTCTCTCTCTCTCTGTAACGGAAGTGTGAGAAAGAGAAAGATGCAGTTGGTGTTCGTGCGAAAGATTTACTTATCTAGTGAATTTATTTGCTTCTTCTACGAATTCAATGTTTGCATAGGATGGGAAGATACGCGAATATTTTAATATATAGAATGAATTTCTAATTTTTTTTTTTTTGTTTACAGCTTTTCTCTGCTCGCAAAGTTTTTGTATGTTTTCCTGTAGATCCATGTTCAATTGAATGCTATGTTAGTCATACTGTGGTGAAACAAGTACTTGAGACGCCACAACAATGCCGTAACTTTCAAATATTGGTAAACTTATTTTATCAAAAGAGTTGGAATAAGAAATAAATCGATTCCGTGCTAAAGTACCTGTTAGATTTGTATTTATATTTGGTGTATAGAAAGCAAAGATTGAAAAACTAGCGAAATATTATTCTATTTATTATTTATTATTCATAATCTTATTCTGCCTATTATGTGTAAATATGACTGGCTACCCAAGTCTTGAGCAGTACGATTCACCTACCAGGATTCTCAATAAAATACGTTTTTGGGAGGGGATACTTTCCTCCAAAGTACCACTTCAATGCAATATCATTGTAGTGTATAACATTCATATAATATTTACATAATTTCATATAATCATAAAATCATCTATATAATTATTCAATAGAGTTGAGGAAAACCATACCATATGCTGTGCTCTCCATACATCCACACATTTCTGAGCCCCAAGGAAAAAAATCTTTAAAGGAGCTCATTCATCCACACTGACATCCTGTTCCGACCAATTTAGGTCTTGAAACTAAATCTCCATACAGTATCCAAGCAATCTGTCTGCTATAGGATGGCTAGATGTTTTCTTCCTCATTGTCTCATAAACTCTACTATAAAAAACGAAAGTCTGCCATGAGCCTCTCCTTATGTACACCCCCAAAGTATCCTTAAATGAATTTTCCCGGATTAATGTTTCAAATAAAAGTTGTAGCTCTTTGTATGTGTAGTTGATATATAAAGATTAAAAAAAAAGCGTTCGAGCCGTTTTCGAAAAAATAAAACCTGAAAAAAAAAGAAGTAAAATGCCGCTTCCGGTTGAATGATTGACGAAAAGCTGCTTATTCTTAGGTCTTCTGGAAGCCTTTAACGAAATATTAAGTTTGAACATTCTGTGATTTTTCGTTTTCGAGATATACTGTCCTCCCCCTCCCCCACACACACATAGACCAATTGCTAAAAACCACTTTTTTTTGGACTCGGGACCTCAAAACGGATGTTTCCGGTGAAAACTCGCTATCGAAAATTTGACACGATTACAATACTTTCTCTTATTAAGAGTAAGAGAAAGTAAAAAGCTTAACCGGAATTTGCGACTTTATTGAAAACGTGGTTTTCTGATGATAATATTGGAGGGGGAGGGACGAGGCAGACTAAACATAAACAACTGCAAACTTTATGCGGCTAAGTCTGGGGAATTAATATGCCAAGTAAACTTTAACTTAAAATTTTATATATATATAATAAATCTTAAACTAAACTTCCATTTTATGGCAAAAAAATAGAGCCGTAAAGTTTGTAATTATACACTAAATGGAGCTATAAGCGAGATTAAAACATAATAAATATACTCATTACTGAAAATTATTTATGCGTAACTTGGGCCCCATATTCAACCATAAGACTAAATAATGATATTTTACTGGTAAAATCCATTTTAATTCAACCTCTCATAGGGTGCGATTTAATTTTGAAGATAAAGTTTAGATGAAGGGAGTTTTCAATATTTTATGGTTTTAAGACAATAATTATATTATGGCTGGATTTATTAAACATTTATAGCTCTTCACTTTCTCCTATTTTCTCTAAGATTATCTTATTATTTCTCTAAATATTGTCAAAATTTGAAACTGAATTTTCATCCGGAAATAATATTTTTGAGATTTTTCATTGGCGTAGAAGGAAGCTGTGGTAGGGAATGGCGCAATAAACCCCTCATAAGACTGGGATCAGCGACAAGTCTTTCTTCCAAAGAAGAATTCAGAAATGAGGAACAACTCATTAAGCGCTTACCTAGAGCACCCCTTCCAGCACTGATGCAGGTAAAAATTTTCATCTATCTGAGCAAAGAAATAGGTTCCATATATACTTCTGATGTAGATTTGCGCATAGGGTATTGCAGAATCAGTGAGTCACGTGAAGAAAACCGGGCTTAGAATGCAATAGCGCTTGGATAATACTATTCAGAAATGGAGAACTCATGGTCAACGAGAGCTATCATCCAGACTAGATTTTTGAATCTTGATACGAGCAGAATAAAGGAGGGTCTGTCCTCCCTAGAACCTTCATAGATCATCCAAGTTTCTTACAGAAATAAGAGTTGAAAAAGATGCTGTAGGGCATAAATGATAAAATAGGTGCAAATTCAAACTTGATACTCCACTTGAGTACCATCAGAGGGTATGGGAAGTTTTAGTCAAAATTTTTTAACCGAAAATACAAGTTTTGAGGTCCCCAGAGTTTTAAAAAGTGGTGTGAACAGAACAGCTCAAAAACGAAGAAAGTTCATACTTGACATTCCACAATGAGATACAACAGGAACTTACTTGTCAATATTCCTCACCCGGAAGTGCCACTTTACTAAACGGATTTTTCATTTTTTTTTTTTGCGATTTTCTTCAACCTTGGTACATTAACTGCACACTGTACACGGGCTACAACTTTTATTTGAAACATTTCACTGGGAAAATCCATTTAAGACAACTTTTGGCAGAAAGGTAGGGTCAGTTTTCTCTAAAGTGCTATTTCAATAATTTATTATATAATTTTATCATCTAAATAATATTACATAGGATAAACATATCAAAATTCTGAGTTTGAAGAAAAAAAAGGTGACCTAAAATACATTTTTACGGAAGTTATTTCAGTTTTCTGGTCCTCACGCACTAGTCTAGTGGCTAGCGCACTCGCCTTTGATGCGAAAATTCAGGGTTCGATTCCCGTGAGGGGAAGTCAGTGTTGACCCAGCATCGTGAGAAAAAGTGGGAAGTTGGTTTAATTTTGTTCAACTACAAAATTACGTCACAAAAATGTATTTCTAATGGAAACTTCGTGTTGAAAATTTAACCTATTCGCCATATTTCTTCTAACATCAATAAAAGAAAGTTAATAATACGCAATTTTCACAACAATACAAAACTGATTTTGCATTGTATAAAGCTTTAGGGAAGATAAAAAGCTCGGGAGTTTTATTTCAATGCAAATGAAGTGCTAGAGAATCCTTTGCTTGCCCTTTAAGGATTATGAATACAACAGTGATAAGAGATTGTGTATTTTGTAGTAAGGTAAAACGGTATGCAGGAGGACTATATTGTTACAGTAGGCCAACTGGAGACAATAGCCGCACTAAATAAGGGTGGTGGAGGGTCCCTCCATGTCTTCCAACCAACAAGGTGATTCTGTATAATAACTGATTACAACAGGTACGCGATAATAATAATCAAGAACACAAAATCTTGGAAACATTATATATATCTATACTAATTTGAATGAGATTAATTAACTTTGTATTATTCGGTTTTGTAAAGTTTGAATTTATATTATCTCTTTAGTAGTTTTCATCAAAAAGCTTTTGTTTGACCATATGGCACAACCAGGAGTTCAAAGTTTTGTTTAATTAAATTGAAAATAGAAAAAATCTGATGTGAAACACTCACTACACTTTCTCATAGTGTAGTAACACTCACTACAATTTACATAGGATTTTTTCTTTTTAAAGGGGATATGCACTGCGGCCTGAAAGATGTATTATGCCTCCCGGAGCCTTCTCACTGCACTGCCGGCCTCCGGTCAGTTTTCACTAGCTACAGACAATACTGTCCATCACACCGGACAGTGAGCTGTAATAGGCTCCTAGGAGGAAAAAAATCTAAGGGCAGTAGCTGGACTCGAACCCGGAACCGCCGCATTGCCAGTCCAGCGCGCTCCACTGAGCTAATCCCCTCTCTAATTTACATAGTTACGTAGTTTGTAGTTTATCAAACTCGTAATATATAACGCTTCTTATTATTATAATTAATTGTACTAATAATTAGTTAAATTCCATTCAAGATTTTGATTGAATTAGCTCTGCGCAGATTTCCATCTTTAAAGTACTCTTTGTAAACGCTGTAGAATGCGCCACATACATAAAATTAATATGATGAATAGCTTAAAAACTCCAGGTCTATGAAAAGTCCTACGATCCTACACCACCTACGATCCTTCTATACATTATAGGCATTGAAGCACATCTCTTAATACTTTCCTAAAGCTGTAGCTTTTTTCTCTTTTTCCCTGCATGCTGTTGCTCACCTTATCCCAAACATCACTATATAAACATGTAAGAAGGTAATGTTAATGTACATCCGCATTTCTACATTTTATTATTTTATATATTTATGTATGTACTGCAATAAACCTTTTACCTATCTATCTATCTATCTATCCATCCATCCATCCATCCATCCATCCATCCATTTATCTTCACACCAGCAAGCGGCAAGAGGAAGAAAAAAACATGTGAGTGTTTCACACTAGATTTTTTGTTTTACTTTCTCTTACTCCTAGTAAGAGGAAGTATTTTCATTTAAAGTAAGTCTTTAAAGAAATTTATTTTAAGGCGCAATCAGGTTCAGAAGAAGAAGTCAGAGAGACGGAGAGAGAGAGAGAGATGGCCATGTATATATTCTTTCCCTGTTAAAGCTTCCAACAAAATAAATATCTCTAAACTGTTAAATCAACCATAATGGTGTTTTCAAAAAAAGAAAAATCCTTGAATAAAAGAACGCTAGCAGCATAAATAACCTTCCCCAGAGAAGCATAAATACACTCTCTGGTAAGAAAGCATTTCTTCTCTGGTTTTTCTTAGAAGGAAAAAAAAATAACAAAAGAAAGACGCACGATGGGGAGTAAAAAAATCTCTTTGGAATGGAGGTAAAAAAAAAAACTAACTGCAGATTCTATAATTTAAATCAGCCTTCTGGAAATTCAATTTGGATATATTAAGTGACAATATTCACTCTAATGGAAAATTAAATTTTAATGTTTCTAAATAGTTTGGATAAGGGAGACTGGAACATATTGGATCAATAACTGTTTGAAGAGTATATTTTACTTTCTTCATATTTCTAGTAAGTAGAAGTATTGCGATCGTGCCAAAGTTTCGATATCGTGTTTTCACAGGAAATACACGGTTTGAGGTCCTCTGAATCAGAAAAAGTGTTTTTTAGAAAATGGTCTGTGTGCGCGAATGTGAACAGCATGGCTAAAAACGAAAAATCAAGCAAAAAATTCCATACTTGACATTCCATTTGGGTATTACCACAAGACCCGACAGCAACTTATCTGTCAAAATTTCTCGATTTTACTGAATGGGATTTTTCATTATTTTAAGATTTTTTCAAAAACGGTTACAGATTTTTTTTTTTTGTTATATATTACTGACTACACATACAAAAAAAGCTACAAATTTCACCGGAAAAATTCATTTAAGGGGGTTATTGCGAGAGGGGCGGGGTTATGTTTTCCTCTAAAGTGCTATTATACTTTATAAATTCTGAGCCTGAAAAAAAATCGGTTCACACTAGATTTTTGTCCATCATACTCAGGTGACGTAAAACGTTGTATTTCCGGTGAAAACTTGATATCAAAAATTTGACAAGACCCTCTCTAACCTGGGAATAGAAACAGTACTGCACGTCAGTGCAGGGCTCGTATGGCTAAAGGTTTCGCCTCTTTGGAGCAGAGAAACTGATGCCTGCAAACCTCACCCAGGGGGCTGCCTTTCTCGGGACTATCAAGTATAATAGTGCAGCGAGAGAGGGTGTTCTGATTAGGGGTGGTCTTAACCGACCACCTAGGAGCCTCCCGGGATCCCAAAGTTCAGATAAGGGACGGACCAGGGAGAGAACTCCAACTTATGGAGTGCCACAATAGACCTATAGGTAGGGGTCGCGGTGGCGTAGGTGTAGAGCCGACTCCCCATATAATCCCACAGAATCTAATCTAACCAGGAGTAAGAGAGATAGTAAAAAATTAACCTAAATTATGTTAACTATAAATTGTAAATTATCATATGCATATTATAATATCCCTAGGTTGAGGCTTACAGAGCAATAACAGAAGCATAAGAAGCACTGCAATCCCCTTCTTTTTGTTCTTTAGTTGCATGCTTACACATTCTCAGATTTCTTTTCTTTTTTTTTACTATCCTTCTTCCTTGTATCTTTTTTTTTTCCTTTCTTAACAATCTCGTTAAATCCTCTCACAGATTATAGTATCTCTCTTTAGCTGTGCTCCCAAAGGATGTGGTAATTAGCAGTGAAATTAACTATGCAAACCTCTTTCCAAGTAAAACTAGTCAGTAGGGAAAAATATCTTGTTTTTCTTCTCTCTCTCTCTCTCCTTCAACAACTTTCCGGCACTAGTTTTCCCGCTAGGAATCTCTTGTATGGAAACAACCAAAGTAACGAAGGAAAGGGTTGTTTGTTAATTAGCGAGATATATAATTTATTTAGCTCTTTTTAATTTTTCTTTTCTCTATTTTTTAGCTGCTTCTGCTTATGAAAAACATGTTCCTAGAATAATATAGAATTCTTTAATTAAAAAAAAAAATGAATCTATTCAGCTTTATTAATCTATGAATTTATCTTTTTTATTCGAGAACAACTAACTTGTTGAAAAATATATAAATAAAAAATCCCCTAGTGGGAAAGCGTGACGTGTCAAAGCTCTTTAGCATCATCACCTTGAAATGATTTTCTACGAAAAATTGTTCAAAATAAAGTTGTAGTTTTTTGTATGAAAAAGAAAACCTAAAAAAAAAAACTGAAATTCCATTTACTTGGTACTTCCGTGTTAGCAGATTTTTTTTTTACCCAAAACCTTTATTTTCAGGTTCTCTGATGGAATTACGAGCAATCTACAATTTTTGCGTTTTTGAGTTTCTAAAAACAATTTTTTTCGGGCTCAGGTAAACTCAAAACGTATATTTCCGGTGAAAATTCGATATCGAAAATTTGTCACGATTACAGTACTTCCACTTACTAAGAGTAAGAGAAAGTAAAACACTGTGGCCGTTTTCATGATAAACAGCATTCAATAGAAAATCGTAATTCAGATTTTCTTTTCCTAAGAGCCAACGTAAACTAAATTTTCCTAAAAAATATATTTCAAATAAAAGTAATATAGCTGTGTGTGTGTGTGTAGTCAGTACGCGATGTTTAAAGGAAATCGTTGGAGTCATTTCCGAGTAAATAGAGAAATCATTTTAGAGAAAAACATTCACCTTAACTTTTTTACTTTATTTTGATGTTTCCGTTACTATATCTAAATGGAATACCAAGTTTCAGATTATTACGATTTATAGTTTTTTTAGAAATTTTGGTTCGCGCGCGCGCACACACACACACACACACACGAATTTGAAATTTATACCAGACGGAAATAAAACATGGGCCTACTCTTTTATGGTATACTGTAATACGGATCTTTTGGAATCTTTTTCAATACAGTTTAGACTCCAATTGTAATAAATACAAGGCCGAACAGCTTGCGGTGTACAAGATAATAGAGTTGTTCATGGAAACGGGGAATTAAGGTGCAAAACTGTACTGCAACCATTAGGTCGTGGCAGCAAAATAACGATAGAAAAAATTAAAAGCAGTGACAATATTGACCCGAATTAAACAAATAAGACAGGCACTACTAGCAACCAACAACGTCAAATCTAAACTGAATGGACTAAATCTCATGTTGGAACTTAAGGCAATGAAAGAGCCGATTAACTGGACCAAGGAATTCAGACCTATTACTACAAAGCACCCCAGACTTATGTGAAAAGAGAAGACAGGGAAACCCAAAAGTATATACCGACAGCGCAAGACAGGAAAAGATTATATCATTTTAAAATTAACAACAAACTGACACAGGTAACTGATAGGTCATGATAGAATTAGACATTACTTACATAGATTTCACATAATTAACGGACGGTAGCTGAATCTGTGACAATAGTACGGATCAAACATGGGGGGAAAACATAATCTGCAACTGTCCACTACTTGACAATTTAACACGTCACATTATTACGACAGGAAAAGCTGGCCGTTTGCAAGATCGTTACTTCTAATACAGAAATTTTACCATCATTAAAAATATTTATAAATTCTAATGGGATAGACATATTTTAATTTGAATTATATTGGTTACATGTCGTACAAATTGTAGTGCATTTTATATGATTAAGTCCCTATCAGCAGGGGTACTGTTGCTATAAAAACAAAAATAAACCATCACACATACCATTCCCACTAAACCTGTCTAATTAGACAGCACTAATAATTAATTTTTTTTATAGTTATTTTTTTTGTACTTATTATTTTTGAAGGAAACTGTGAAATGTAATAAAAAGAAAAGGAAATTAAATAATTTTTTTTTTTTGCAGCTATTTAAACATTCTAGATTTTATCCAACATCCGTTGAATACTACTTCCTTTTTTTAACATTTAATTCGCTTTATATAACCATGTTTCTGCCTGCAGAAATGGAATAACAAATGTTGCAAGGATTTGCACTGTGTTGCATAATAATTGCAATTTTAATAATACTTCCATTGTTAATTTTATAAAATCTGTGAGACACACTAAAACTTTTTCTCATTTTTGCAATTCTAGCCATTGTAATTAGCGACAATTTTTTTTTTTTCAATAAAAGTGGAACAGCACTTCCGTTTTCAATGTAACACTTATACAGGGGATAGAAAGCCTCATATTTCATGATCCGGAAAAACGAAAACAAATTTCAGACAGAAGTAATGTTACATTTTATTAAATATGTGGGATTACGTCCGCAATGGTCTGGCTTAATTCTGGGATTTCTTAATTTTCATCGATCGGCCAACAGACTGGTTAAACAACTGACTTCAACTTTTCTGATTTCACAAATTAATTGATTGTATCTGATGAGAGAGGCTTCCCCATGTTTACTTACTTCTTAAAGTCAAAGTGATTATGGGTTAATTATTCGTTACGCAATTTTAAGTAATTTTGGAAACCATTGACAACAAAATGACAAAACATTAAGTTTCACGAGAATATTATCGTAATTAACTGATAAATTTAATTGTGGTACTGTAATTTATTTATAGCTTTAAATATATTTAACATTTCAATTTTGTAATTGTCTTCAAATTTGATGCAATAGCCATTAAGATGCCAAGATATGTGAAATTGTTTGGCATTCTTCCAACAGTTTTGTGTGGAAATAAGTTTTTTTTTTTGCAATATAACCTAACCTAACCTAACTTTCAGTAAAGTTTAATCAAAAACTAGAAACTTTTCTAATCATTTACATGGCAATAATAAAGGACAATTAAAAATTAATAATAAACTGGTGTGGAAAACACGAAATTTTCTTTTAGCGTACTCAGATTTTTACACATAAAAATAAATTTTATTAAAACTTGGAATTTGTACGAAATGTGTTTATAAGGAACACCAGGTGGGGGAAAATGGACCAGCCACTTCTTAGTGTCCCAAAAGATCTAATAACACGAACAACTCTTTAAACACTGTTATCCTCACCACTGTACAATAGTCCTGTGCAAAGGTAGAGCACATACTTGCCAGTACTTGGGTTCAACTGGCATTCAACTGCTGCCAGTTCATCACCACACTACACCGCACACACTTCCTTCGCACTACTTTACAGAGAGAGCTTGAAACATTGATATCCCAAGAGACCCACAATAAATCTTCTAGGTCGCCGGTGACCCAGTCTTATAACCACTTTCTTTATCTCACATCCATCTAAAATTAAAGACAAACTAAATATAAACATAAGTTCTTAAATTACAAAAAAGTGTTTCAAGTAAAATTGATAGGCCCATAAGTAATTAGTAAGCAAAGTTTTAAGAAAATGGTTCCCCCGAAAAAATCAAGTAAAACTGAAAAAAAGAAAAACCTTCAGTAAAGTTGTAATTATCACAAGAATGGTGGAGGTCAAACTCCTGGTCAGAGGTAGTTGAAAAAGTTTATTATTAGCTTACTCGCCCAGGCTTAATGCAGAGTTACTCCAGCAAGGGCGGATGATTGTAGGCCTCCTTACTGGCCACTGTACACTTTAAGAACTACATGCATCGCATAGGCCTGACAACAGATAGCCTGTGTAAGGTATTGTCTGCTTAGAAGAAGAAACAGCTTAACAATAATTTGTATCTTTTCTTTTTGTAGTATCCCTTGAAGAAAGCAAAACAATATTCGCCGAAACGTCAGTAAATTAAAAAATGAAAACCTCATTAAAAAAAAATATCTTTTTTACCCCACTGTATCAGGCCGGAAAGCCAATAAGAGTTTTCCTAAGCATGGTTTCTAAGCACGGAAAATTTTATTACACGATTTCAATACTTTCTCCTACATACACACTAAACCTAGTTACTGTTAGGAATGGATCCTTGTACAAGCTGTCATCACCTGGCTATCTCATTATTTTTCACACCGGAAAAAAGATCATAATCCTTAAAAACCTAAGAGACCGTGAAGAATAAACCCTAGAGAAGTCCTTTCGTGAAGGATGGTGATAACTCGCCAGAAGAGAAAAAGGGGAAGAACCGAGTTGCTCAGCCCTATACACAATTTATTTTACCAGTTCCAAGAATATATATGTATACATGCATATTTTTTTTATCATGGGGTGTTTTTTTTTTAGACAGGGGTTAGCAGCAGGAGTAGTAGTTGGGCTATATGGACATGCATTGTTGATCTTCTTGATCAGGGTGCAGCAACAATAGTAATTTTCAGTTCAGTTAGCGCTGTAGTGGGGAAGAACCTCCCAGTTTCATACTAAAAACTTCACTATTCACAATTGGAGACTTGGGCCAACTTTCTTTTCTTTCTCTCTGTCTCTTTCACTCACTCTCTCCAGCTCCAGACACTGCATTATACTGGAGCACGTAACTGGTGGAGTTAGATCGTCACTGTCTAGTATTCTTTAACAGCCGTGAGAATTGTCCTGTCAGTCTCCCTGGTTTTATTTCAAAGCCTCTCCATCCTTCACCTTCCTATTATCAGTCAAAATTTAATATTTTCAGGATCTCAATGGTCATAAAATTTATATATATATATATATAAACTTTACTAAAGGATATAAGATTATATGGGAATTAAGGGGTTAGAAGTGCATTTATATTTAAGATTTTCAAAATTTTTGAGTTTTCATCGGAAATACTTGTTTTGAAGGCTTCGAGAGAGAGAGAGAGAGAGAGAGAGAGAGAGAGAGAGAGAAGTACCCTCAGGGAATCCGATAGTAAGGTTTTGATCAATATGGGATATACAGGTTACTGTAAATGACACACCAATGCTTTCCCTTTAATTTGTTTTCACACCAGATTTTTTTTTCTGGTGTTTTTCTTTAACAGGTGTCTGGAAAGTTCTTTTATATTGGACTTTTCTCCAGAGGCTTAACAAATTCAGTATATATAAATGCGGGTCAACAACCTGCGATGACTATGGTATGTGTGAAATTAGAAAATGTTTAATTATTTACAACCGGTTTGGTTTTGTTTAATATATCCGGTTTGGTTATATCTATATAGATAAAAAGTGTGTATTATATAAACTATGCATTACAAAAAAAAATTCCTCAAAAGTTACTAAAAAAAAAAGACCAGAAAACTTGTGAAGAAGGTTTCAATAAAACAGAAACCGGCTGTGTATAATAATTAAAAACTTTGTGGTTTGATAAATACTCTATACATCAAATAATGGTTACACCAAAGCTACATTATTGGTCTCCTTCCAAAAGAAAATGATAAAATTTGCATAAGAAGTATGTTGTTTTGTGTAAATATGACGTAATAATTAATAGGTAGTTTATTTTACTAGTAGTATGTTTTGTGACATGCGGTGTATAAGTAATTTATTTTCACACTGCTGGAGATCGCTGCAGCTCCCTTACCCAAGAACACCGGATAATCAGTCATGTCTCCCCTAAGTAACTGAATACCCACTAGAGAGATTACGTTCGAAGAAATCACTTCAGAACTAATATAACGTTTCAATTTAAAATTAAATTATTAATACTGTGATGAATCCCATGGACATTATGAAACAGAATTAGTTATTATTAAAATATGTGAAATGTTATTGAAAATCATGTTTAGGAAGAATCGATTTTTTTTTTTAGTCGAAATTCAATAATTAATTTTCCTAATTACTTCCGTTCAAAACATGTAATTCTACAGGTACATATACAGATAGTTTCGGCTGTCAATATCAATCAACCTGATTTACTGTTCAATCTTTGGATGTTCCTACTAATTGTTTAAGATTGATTGAAAGAGTGTGAAGCGATTGACTTTCTTGATTGATGATACCACTTTCTAAAGAAACTTGATTTGCTCTGGTCGGATTAATGGTTCTTGTTTCTTTTAATAGATTTAGAGAATCTCCCGTGTAACTTCTTCTTATTTCATCACAAGACTTTATCTTAACTATAGCTGTAAATGAAGTTGCAGATTTTTTAAATTTGGCATTTTTACTTAAAAGTTTAGTTGCTTTATATTTGTAGTCTTACAAACCAAAAGTTTATATTATAAATGGTACTGAAGAAGGAGGATCCCTTACTGCGAAATAGCAAATTTTCTTCACACTTACCATTCTTCTTATTAGTGTTTCAAAACCGTCGGCATTTTTATGGAGAAAATCACCAAGAACTGAAAAACCTATTCAGTAAAGTCGCACTTCCGGTCAGCCGATTTTCTTCAAACTGGTAATTTTGACAACTTATATAATTCTAATTAATTAAGATGAATTAGAATTATGAAATTAAAATTAAATTTCAGTCACGTAATAAAAAAATTAGGTGACAGAAATGTGTTGCACATTAATGACTAAAATAGCACTTTAGACGAAACTATAACCCCGCCCCACTTCTAAAAGTGTCATTTTAAATGTATTTTCCCGCAGAAATGTTCAACAAATAAAACTTGTAGGTGATATATTAAGTTTAAAGAAAATTGTGGAGCCGCGATGAGAAAATCACAAAAAACTGAAGAAACCATTCAGTAAAGTGGCACTTCCGGTTAATGGATTTTGCCCGAAATCTTCGTGTCAGCTGCTGTGGTGGAACCTAAACGGAATACCAAAGTTTGAGCTTCGCATATTTTTCGCTTCGTGAAATATTTTGACCACACACTCACATACCTATAAAAAAAATACTGGTCACTAAAAATATTGTTTTCGTACTCAGGGGCCCTCAAAACATCTATTTCCCATGAAAACTCGTATTTCGAAAAGTTAATTAATACGATGTCAATAATTTCTCTCACTAGGAAGTAGTAGGAGAAGTAAAAATTCGCAGTTTTCAGGAAAACTATTACCCAGAATTTATTTATACCTTATTCCTTCTCTCTGAAACAACCATCCCAGTTGATTATTTTCTTGCAACATTCGACATGTAATGGTTACCATGGTTACTATAAATGGTGTTTTAAATTAGCTACAACTAATTTGCAATATGAAGTAAGGGACCTCTATGTTTACATCATTTTAAAAACTAGTCAATAGCAAGAAAGAGCGAACAATGCAATTGTGATGCCACCTACGTAAGAAAAAGAAAGAAAAACATCTCAACAATTTATACGCTTTTTATTAATAATAATGATAATAATAAAAATAATATTTTATTAATCAAATAGTTGATAATCTTTTTATTATAATAAATTTATGTCCGAAAATGTCTTCCAATTATATTGAGGCACGCCATATTTGTCATTGATTGTCATTTGTCAATGTCTGATATTATTAGTTTACTCTGTTTTCACTAGAGAGTATCATTAACTATAGATTATTTAGGGAGGGAGGGATGTAGGGGAGAAACTTTTAGGGCAAAACTATCCAAAATGACTGGGTATTATAAATTGTCTGGCGGCCTTGCTGCTCCAATCTCAGATACACTTTTTATTTCTACCAATCAAGGAAACTTCTATGTCACTTTTTTCCTTTATTAGCCTCATTATCTCATGTAATGTTTTTCCCTTGTTAGTTGAAGAGGTGGAAAAATAAAGTAAATAGAAAAATTATCCAGGATAGTAAAAAAGAAATTTTCCAAATTAAGTTTTCATCGGAAATATATGTCTATGACTTTCCCTTACTGCAATTAATGCAATTTTGAAGGTGGCAAATATTTTCTTTAAACTTTCAAGTTTAAACTCAACATATGTTTAGATTCTGGCCGGACCACATGTACCTATCTAGCAAGGCAGATAGTAAGTTTTTGTGATAAAATTGTAGTCCAGAAGAACATTATCAATAGCATTTAAAATCTAACAATACGATTCCACAAAACCCGCAAAAGTCAATTTTTCCATGATACATTTATATCTATGCAGTTAGCATTCCAGGTTCAAAGAAAAATGTTATATTGATATTCAAGAAAATCTCCCTCAAAAAACTTAAGAAATCCAAATCTGTAAAATCGCCATTTCCGGTTATATAATTTTCTTTAATTCTAAATTTTAAGATGGTACAACCATACATTATGATCAAATGACACTTTAGAGGAAAAAAATCAATTTTCCTAGAAAAATGTTTCAAATAAAAGTGATAGGCATTTATTTGATATGTAATTACCATGTCCATATATTATATATATATATAACTTTTTTCAAAGATTTGTTTTTTATTTGTGATGGTTGTTTTCTAGGTGATGGAAATTATTAATAAATATATTTAGTTTCTCTCATTAAAGATGACACAACCAACATTACACAAGCTCGCAAGTAGTTCTGAGGTGATCCTAATTAATGACGAAGTGTCCCATCCAGAACCCCCTTAATATGATTTTACTCACGGAAAAAATGTTTTAAATGTATTTTAGAACATTGCGAATGTATGTGTTATTGATATATTATAAAATTTGAAGAAAAATTGTTAGGAAATGTACGGAAATTACTGAACAGAGTGAGCAATAATGCAATATTGTAGTTTTGTGAAAAAAAAAGAAGGGAGGAATGAAATGTTAAAGAAACACCTCAATTTCAGAATGGAGGGGCTTCTCCTCGGACATAGATGTCCCTGGGGCACAATGACTCACCCAGTCTTCTCCTCCACCTCGTTTCCTCTCATCAGTAACCATGGATACTTTTTACTGCAGCATTCAACATTGATACAAGGGCTCTTTGAGCCAATTGTAGTAATTTTATAAATAACACTCGTTGTTATTAGAAAAATAAGAACTTGAAGAGTTTGTACAAAATACAGGGTAATAAAATTTTTCAAGAATACGTTGTTGTTCTAAACGAGTTGTGAAATTGACTGGAATTGCTTAATACAGGCAAGTGGAAAAGAACACTCATATTTTGTGCAATAAATTGATCTAGGCGGATTTACTCTCCCTTACTGCCGCTGTGAGGACAAGTAGTACAAGTGTTAATTTTTGGAGGGAAATTTGAGTTTTCACTGGATAAAGTCTCCTGAATTCGAGAAAAAATGTCTAACTGGTGTTTTGAGAGTATAGGCACGCAAGTGGCATTGCTAGCAGTAGCTCTAGAGGTATCAGAAAATGCCGGACGATAATTGAAAAGTTTTTGTGGTACTACTATGGATGGATACTTGGGCACTCCGGCCTGTTTGGAAATGAACAGCTGACGGGCTGGCAAGAATGGGAGCTCCCCAGCAGAAGCTGGTTGTATCAATTGGGCCTCCGCACTGCGAAGAGAGAGATGAGGCAAGGTTGAGAGCATATAGAGCGGGATTTTAGGGTGGCAAGCTGAAGGAAAGTCGTGCCAACATTACTGGAGCAAGTCGGCCGAATTGCTGATCTGTGGCTCTGGTCAGAATGCTCATGACTACCTTCAGAGCTATCTAAACCGCATAGTTTAAAAAAAAAAAGCAGCTCAAACTTGATATTCCGTTTAGATAACATCAAAAGATCCATAGATAACATCAAAAGAACGGAATATAAAGTTTGAGCTTCCTATGAGTTTTTGATCAAACACGCGAACATACATAAAAACTGACCATTTGTTCAAAATTTTTTTTTTCGAACATACAGCACCTAAAAACATGGATTTCTTGTGAAAAGTCAATTTCGAAAATTTAGCACGATCGCAATATTTCCTCTTACAGCAATAAGAGAAAGTAAAAAAAAAAAAAAATGAGATGGTAAAGAAGAAGTAAAAGAATAGAATGAGAGAGAGAAGAAACAGAGAAAGATTGTAAGATACAGAAAGAGAGTATGAGAAAGATTGTAGGAATGGTGGTGTTACCACTTTTAATGCTATGTCATATTCCTTTCTCTACAGTTTAAAAGTGAAGAAACATTCTCCTTCTGGGGCCCATTCTCTCTCTGTGCTTGTTAGTAACGTTACGTGCAACCTGTACCTCACGTTCTACACATATACTTCTATTTTATCCATTCTACACAGTCTGACAGCCATCAAATTTTTCTTTATCATTCACTTTTATTCAAGGTAACATTTACAATACCAAAAAAAAAAAAAGACAAGAGATTTTGCAAATATCCCAATTGTTTACCACACACCACATTGTTATTTATATCTATCATGTAATAATAAATAATGGCAGTTTTGCTTTCTCTTAATTTCCAATGTCAATTTTTTTCTTCTTACTTTCTCTTATTGCTGTAAAAATAAGTTACGAAATTGTGATGCCTCACCGGAAATACATGTTCCGAGCTCCTTTGATAATAGTATTTTTTTAAAGAGATTTATCTCTCTATTTATGTATGTGTAACAACCTACTCCTATCTTAAAAAAAAAACATACATTTGATACGAAGGTTTCGGTGAAAATCCATCAACTTGAAATGAGACTTACTTTATTTATTTTTTAAAAAAGATTTTCAGTTTAAGGTTGAAGAACATTAGGTTAAAGTTAAGAAAAATTATATTATCTTTTTTGATATTTAATTTATTGTTATATTGATTTTGAAATATACCCTATTTTATATGTAAAAAGAATAGCTAAAATATGACGAGATTTTATGTCACGTTATTTTATTATAACCTTGTCTGTGTTGGCCGACGAAGCCGCCGAGTTAGGCTGCTATATTACAATATAACACAATTACATTGTGTGTGTATGTGTGTGTAGGGGGGAAACAGAGAGTTCGAGAGTGTGTTATTTATTAGGGGGTAAACAATATAAAATAAAACGCAATAAACTCAAATTTACTGATTTTCCGTTTACTTATAAACAGAGGAATTAACTAATAGAAAGGTTTAGTTCAGTTACAATTTGTTTTTTATACACTAAATTTCTTATAAAACGTAGGTCGTGGCTAAAATTTAGCTTTTTCTCCGCACTTAGTGAGAGCCGTTCCTTGCTATTGACGAGATCTTTAAAATGATGCACAACAAGGAGGGAAAACCACATTATTTTAAACCAGTTGTGTAGTCAGTTTAAATTACCATATATAGTAAGTATGGCAACAGTTTCTAAACATGCCTAAAACTATATTCTAAATTAGCGAAACGATTGCAGGAAAAATTGAATATTGAACACTTGAGTTGAATTGCTGTTGCGCATATGGTTGCAACATACTGTGGCGCAGCGGCAACTTCCCCTAGAGTATTGAGGCTGACTAGGGGGGCGGAGTCCCACTGGTGGAAATAATTGTACAATATAAGTTATTCTACTATACTTTAATATTATCAATATAATATATGAGCAATTTCATCCAAACTTTAATTTTTTAATTTGACTATAGTGTTTATTTTGTTTTACATTTTTTTTAATCTCCAAAGATAAAAAATACAGCTAGATCCACTGATTTTAGTAGAATATAACTGTCACATTAATCAGCTGTCTGAGATAAACAATACTTTGTTCAACTTTCATAATATAATCTCTACACATATTTCTATTGCTGGCATAAATCACAAAAATGTCTGTCAGCCTCAGTTTTTATCTTCTAAACTTACAATTGTCAAATTTTTAATAAATACGGTTTATTTATTTAATTTAAATAAATAAAGTGATGAATATTTTGTAAAAATAGTTAGTTTACTGAATTTACTAAAAAGCTTCTGAGCTGTTGTTATCGAGAAAATCACGTAGAACTAAATTAAATAATATAATCAACAAAATATCTTCCAAATAAAATTTTTCTATAACTTTTCTAAACAAACATAAAATGGAAACTTGCTAAATGTATTCATAGTTACGTCATATTTTATTATTGAAATATAAATACTATATTTTTATGGGTGCGTGGGCGGAGTGAGTGGAAGTTCACAAATTACTTTCAACATTTTACCCATAATAATCCCCACTCCTCTCTCGGGGGGGGGGGCTTGCCAAAGTCTTTTATAACCAAAAGTTCGACTAGAGAGAGAGAATCTGTTTAGTTTGTAAAGTTGGCGGCGACAAAGTGGCATTTAACTAGTGAAAATCTGAAACAACTTCCGGGAGTTTAATTGGTTTTCTTTATATAAAATAAAACAGTTGTAACGGAAGTGAGAATATTCTAAATCATACATGGAAACCTTAAAAAAAGATATTATTATTAATTTAATATTTTAAAATTTCATTTATACAAAAATCTGATGAGGAAACATTCCCATCCATGAACTTTCTTTTACTGCTAAATTCTCATTGGATAAGTTTTTTTCAAATTCTCGAATTTTTTTTTACTAAATCCCCCCCCCCATATAGACGGCATCCATTCCTCACTAAAATGGAATGGCAATTTAGAGGAAAAACGAACGACCTTACTTACACCCAGAATTCCCAAAGTTTCAAATAAAATTTTAATTTCTTTCTACGAGTAGTTACCAAATATAAAGAAATTGGCTGCTGAAGTTACCGGAGCAAGAAAAAAAAAGTTCAGTAAATATTAGTAACGTTTTAGAAGGTAAGTCTAACACGTCTCCCCCCCCTAGTTCTCGGAACTCCTTCCAAGACCAATTTTCCCAGAAAAATAAATCTAAGTATGAGTTGTACAATTATAAGTGTGTGGTGATAAACGCACACGGAGTTTTAAAAAAAAAATTGTTGATCAAATTTTCGAGAAAATGGCAAAAAAAAAATGAAAAATCCATTCATTGAGGCGATTTTCACCTGTATACATCCTGTCGTATCCTACAGGGTGATACCTCAACGAAATATCCAATTTGAGTTTCCTAAAAGTTTTCGTTTTTTTTTTTTATTTATTAATGCTGTTCACATAATGAATATAGGCACATACACTTGAAATTAATTCTTAAATCATTTTTACTTTCTTTTAATAGTATTGTGATCATGTCAAATATTCTGATATATCCTAAATACATGTTTTATGGTACCCTGAATACAAAAACAATTTTTTTAGCGTCATGTGTTTAAGTGTTTGCAGAATATCTCAAAAACCATAAGCTCAAACTTACACTACTACCACATCAGACACAAAGATTTCAGGCAAATTCCATCAATCGGTAGTGCGAATTTATAGATTAGGTTTTTGAGTTTTTTTTTTTTTTTATTATCTTAGAAAAACCCGGTTATAACGTATCAATTTTATTTAAAATAATTAAAAAAAAAAAAATTATATTAGTGTTTATTGGGGAGTCTGTCTGGTAGTTTAAATTTAAACTGACCCTACGTGGTGTTGTTCAGAGAGCGCGCTCCACAATGTCCCTTCAGATATGTATGTTTACCTTTTTTTTAATGGCCAGCCCGACTAAAATTTGTAAACATGTCAGTTTTAAAGAAACTTTCTCAAAATTAAATTATATTAATTGCAGTAAGAGAAAGTGGTGTGAATCTATCACACCAGATTTCTTGTTGCTGTTGTTGTTGCGGTTGCTTAAACCTCTGACTCCCCAATCACAGGGGTCTAAAAAAAAACATGTATTGCGAAAGAAAATACAATTACCCCCAAAAAATTGGAACCGAACGCTTCCTCTAAAAGCACGTTTAAGAGCAAACTGGAAGAAAGTAAAAAAAAAAGTTAAAATGAAGGAAAGTTATTTTGAACAATGAAGAAAAATTCTAGAAAGTTTCAATCTTATAATTGTATTTCCACTTATTTGGGAAAAATTATTTTAACAAAAAAAATAAAAAGGTGTTATACACATGAGTAAATCATTTAAACTTACAACTGTTTTTTATGATATATAATGTATTTTATTTTGTGCCAGTTTCCCTGTTGAAGACATTGTTGTCAAGTTGTACAAATGTAATTCCCTGGAATTCCCATCATCCAGGTAACAGTTATCGTATATCCTATTACTTTTTTTTTTATTCACATCATTCCTTTGGTCTGTTCAAAGAAAACTAGATATATATATCAATATAAATCAATTGGAGAAGTGTCCCAAAAATTAAAAAAAAAAAAAGAAGAACGATTCTTATTGATCGTTTAGTAAAATATTCAGATAATGAATAATACAAATAAACTAGTTGTTTTGTCTGTCTCTAGGTTTTTAACGATGTTTTTGCGTGTTTACATTTAATGATGGCACTATATTTATACTACTTTAACATTTCTGTCTGTCCGAAGAGGTCTGGTCTGGTCAATCCTCTTTTTATCAGAATCAGTTTTAAAACTATTACGATATAAATTTACAGAATTTACAGTATAGAAAATCCTAATTATTTTGGGAAGATGCTGGTTTCATTAAATGGGAGGGTTAAAGGGAGGTACTTGGAAGAAATTTTTGTTTATAATCAGTATGAATGATGTGTGGGTACAAAGAATTTATAGTATTTTTTGTGTATAATATTATATTCTAAATAGTTTTGAAACTTCGCTTACTGCTGTTAACACAGATATATGGGGGGGGGGGGGGTTCTCTGAAATAGATAGATTGGGGTCATTATACATAAATGAATGTTATTACTGCATTGTAGTCTAACAAGTCAGCACTCGATCAAATCCCAACAATACATAAAAACTAACGTCACAGAACAAACTAAAAAAAGTACGCGATTTATTTTTCAGAAAAAATTGGAGTAATATTTTCTCTTACTACTTACTGTAACAGCGCAAGTATTGCGATCCTGTCAAATTTTCGATATCGAGTTTTCAACGGAAACATTTAGTCGAACCTGTGATATGTGTGTGTGTGTGTGTGTGTGTGTGTGTGTGTGTGTGAGGCACCATTAACTCAAAAATAGAAACTCGCAGAAAGTCCTAACTGGACATTTAGTTTCAAGGCTGTCAGGGCAACCTGACAATAAGGTTTGTACAAAATCAACCGGAAGTACTACTTCACTCACCGATTGGAGGATAATTGTTTTTGCGAGTTTCTCGAAAAAAGTTCCAACGATTTTCTTTAAACTTGGTTATTATAATCAAGAACACATATAATGAGCTACTACAAGTTTATTTGCCACAATTCTCCGGGAAAATTTATTTAAGGGAACTATTACAGGAGGGATGGGTTGTGGTTATGTTTTCTTCTAAAGTGCTATTTTGATTATACAATTCTATCATCTTAAATTCTGAGTTTGAAGAAAATCGGTTGACCAGAAGTGCGTTTTTACTGAACAGGTTTTTTCTTTTTTCAGTTTTTTGCTTTTCTCCGTAATAACACAGACAGATTTCATTAAATTCGGTTCACTAGCTATGAATATAGAGATCTAACAACTTTTGTTTGAATCTTTTTTACCGAGAAATTCATTTAAAGAAGTTTTACGAAGTGCGAGAGGTTATGGTTTACTCAAAAAATTCATTTTAAGTTTAAATTATTCCATTGGCATAAAACTGTGGACAAATTAATAGTTTGTGCAAACAAAATAAACTGTGTAAACTGCAATAGGAGAAAGTCGTGCGCTATTTCACAGCAGATTTTTCATGTGTGTACAGTGGGTTAGGGTTAAGAGATTCTGGCCGAAGCTTCCCTGTGAGATATCTTCCTAGTGATATACAAACGGCATGTAGAGATAGCAACTGTTTTATTTTGGTCAAAGCCTATATTTCTGGAGAAAACTCAATTTAAAAATAGGAAAATCTGACACAAATGCAATACTACTTGCTCTTAAAGCAGTAAGAGAAAGTAAAAAAAAAAAGAGAGAGAAAAACATACATCTCTTTGAGAAAAGAACAAGAAAAAGGCCCACTTCTCATTGCCATGGTTTCAGATTACCTAAAACCACGGTATGTAAAATACCACTCTATACATTTTAAAGGCATTCTCCACAGTTTACAGACTCAGTTCGAATTATATTTTAACAACAATTTAATTAACTCCACAAAACCCTACTACTCCACATTGTTGTGAAATAATTCATTGAATAAATACCAGGCAATGAGCTTAAAATTATATATCAATAAATAAAATTACATAAATTATAAATTAAGTATATAAATATATATTAACGAACGTTTTTATAACATTTAGTAACATAAAGAAAAGCAGTTATCCAATTATATAAGTCAAAATCCTGCCTTTCATCTGTGCCTAAAAATGTGTTAATTTAATGTTAAAAACAAATAATTCAGAAGATAACGTACTACAATCGATATAATTATTAAAATAGAAAATCAATTAATACTAATTATACGGAAAAGGTTATTAAATAATATAGATTCGGAGTACTTGATATCAGATGTGCCGGCAAAATTAAAATTAAACCTTTTTCTGGAAGGGGAGATATTGTAAACTGAATAAAGATTTAAAGATTTAGTCTTCATACGTGAAAGTTGTGAATAGTTTTGATTGATCATTTTGAATCTTAAAACCTTCCGATTTATATCTTGATGATATCTAAGCAACGTATCGTGTATTAAAATTTATTCTTACCAATCATTTGACCAGTCTCTAATCACTTCTTTGATCTCGTATTTTCTAATTTTTTATTAATGTTTAAAGAAAACTTTCTACGATAAAAGTTAACATTTCTTTAGATCCAATTAAATACCAAACTTTGTGATGGATACATGACCTGTTGTGACATGATGATTACACTCACACCACTTTCTCTTTCTCCCCTTTTAATACAGTTATATATAAAATGACAAATTTTCTTTAAAATTCAAATTTTGCTTGTTTGTCCTAATATAAATATAGAGGTGGTGGGGGAACAAACAAGTGCCAGCCTACCCAGACAGGTACAGACTGGTTGCAGTGTAGAGACACGCCAATAATATTGTATAAACACATTTGAATTTTAATGTCGCAAATTCCTCAAAGCAACCTTTCAGAAATATGTTACAAAAAAAAGTGATAGGTTTATATACGTGTGCAGTTACTGTTCCCAGTTTAAAGAAAATCATTATTACCGTTTTCCAGAAAATTATACAAAACTCAAAAACTTATTCTGTAAAATCGCATTTCCAGTTAACCAATTTTCTTCAATGGAATTCTAGCAAAATTTCCTAATGTTCATTAATATTATCGAGGTGGCGGAACCATACATTGTACTGAAATGGAACTTTAGAGGAAAGCTTACATAGTATATATAGACCATCCGCTAAAACCAATTTCATCGCATTCAGGGAACCTCAATTCATGCACTTCCGGTGAAAACTTAATTTCGAAAGTGTAAGAGAAGGTAAAAAACAAGATAAAAGGGGTACAAGAACATCCTTAGAGCGTCTTTTGAGAAAATTCCAAAATATTACAAATCCATGGACAGTTTTCCATACCACTGTGTAGTGTGGCACTTCCGCTTAATCAATTTTCTTCAAATGTGAATTCTACCTAAGCTTTTTAACTAATATGATATGGGCATTAAAACCGGATATTATATTGATATGGCACTTTAGTGGAATGCTTAACTTTTCGTTTGAGCTATTTTAGAGAAAGTCACGAAAAATTGATAAAAAAAGAAAACTACCAGTAAAGTCGCATTTCCCGGTTGATATATTTGGCATGGAACGGTTTCTTGTCAGATACTACGATTGGTCGTACAAAAATGGAGAATTCAATTTTGAGTTTCCTACGAATTTTCTCATTGCAGACCATTCACTAAAAAAATTTTTTTTTACCTACAGTTTACCTCAGGAAACCTGCAAGCATGTATTTCCGGTGTAAAGTCAATTTCAAAAATTTGACACCATCATAAATATTCCTTTGATTAGGAAGAGAAAGAGAAAAGTGAAAATTGACACGTTCGCAATATTTCCTCTCAAAGCAGCAGGAATGATGACCTCAGCGATAATATTAAGTTTGTTTACATAGATTGGATGTAAAAAAGTTTGTTTTGCAAGCAGGCACTTTTACTGTTTTTGTTGCCTCCTTGCCCTGCCTGGGCACATCTTTCTTATTCTCTCAAAGATATACCTATTATCGGAATGTATCCCCTCCTCCTCTCTCTTTTCGGGCTCTCCTTTCCGTTTAAACTTGATTTATACCTTCTAACCACACTTCACTGCTACTCACATTGTTTAAATAGTTACACCGGAGGGGAAAGAATTTAAACTAAGGCAGATGTTTAAAATTGTTCAGCCAAGCTTGAAGAAAAGCTCCATTTGAGAGGAATAATGCTAATAGATGATATATTTCATTAGTTCGGTGTAATCCTCTATTCAGGATGGCCCAGTCCAGAAACATACTTTATATTACGTTAATTTTCAAGCTATTCTTCTGCTGAACAGTACATTCCATAACAAATTTATTAAATGAATTTCAAAATGCTGTATTAAATCAGTACCCAGAAATCCTTTCTTAACTGAAAGTTTTCCTTTATAGACGTTTCCTAAATAAAAAATCTTTAACTTTTAGTTCTAAAAGTTTAGATTACCATAGAAACTAGAGAAAAGATACGAGTTAAAGTTTTAAACTGGAAAATGGTAGTGTTTTAGAAAACACTGGGTGGGGTGAAGTTTGAAATTCATTTATTACTTTCCTAATATGAAAGCTCCAACAAAATTAAAACGAATTATTTTAATAAATAAGATGAAGTTCCATCATCTCTCATTTAATATACGGCATTTTAATGTTGCTGTCTTTTCAAATATTTTTCATTACAGATGGTAATAATTGTGATCGGAAGTAAGACGCGGATCACAGGAAGCAGTTTTAAATTACATCAAATTCCTTTTAAATTTCCACCAGCAGATGCGGCACAAATATTTTCGGAAAATCTTTCACTCACACTTATACTCATATTAATTTTTCTTCTGCTTCTTGTTCCCATGGCTGTATGGTCCTTGAAGAACCTTAAGAATTGTCTGCCAGGCATCCCGATCATTTACTTCTTTCTGCCATGATCTCATGCCCATCTTCTCTCTTTAAAAGTCCTTCACGTCCTGGAGCCATCCTAACCAAGCGGGGGGCCGTCTCCGCGGTCTTTTCCCTTCCCGGGTGCCTTGCAAAGAACCTTATCGGTCCGCGGAAGGCGTAGCGTCCAATGGTGCGTCTGCTCCTACCAATGCAGTCTACTCATCTTCACTGCAGTCACCAAATCTTGTTCCCCCTGGGCTCTCTATTCTTTCTGATACGATATGCTCTATTTTCCTGGACTGGTCCATATATTGTCTGTGACACCTTTCTTTCCAAGGTATTTAGTTTCGTCTCACCTGCCTTCTTTCAGAGTGCAGATCACACAACCGTATAAAATCGCTGGTTTGAGGATTGTCCCATTGAGGTGACCTTCGCTTTCCTTGGCATTTTGCTTGTATTGATAGAAAATTAATATCCAAATTTTCTCCGACCAAGTATTTTTTTTTCACAAAGTTTCCTTTTCCTTTTAGGTGGACTAAAATATCTTGAACATCGAGATGAGTGTACACTCAAAGCAAAGACATGGTATGAGATAAGGTTGGGAAGGTTGCTTTTTGGTTTACTTATTGCAATTTTTCCTATAATATACTTAAGTGTATGTAGCACTAATAATATTATTCTTAAGATTTATGTTTACTCGCTAACTTTCGTGTTCTTCGGCAACAATCGCTTAGTTCCTTCAGTTGCTGAATTCCAAGAAATTTTGTTCGATCTATGAACATAAATATGGCCCATTCGATGCTGTGGAGAGGTACAGCCTGGTTCTCAACGACAAAGCAAGTAAATTTATGAATGTTATATTGCCCAGAAGACAATGTCTACATCAAACCCTATTGAAATCAAACTTCAGAGATTCACACAGGAAGTGTTAGGTTTATATCTGTGCAGTTAACATTCCTAGTTTAAAGAAAATCGTTGTGGCTATTTTTGAGAAAATTTAAAAAAATCCGGTGTTCAACGGACACACTTTTGTCTTTTACAACCCTTAATACAGTTATAAAATTTGGAAAATTTTCCTTTAAACTAGGATTATTCAATCGTTGCCTTAACGTAAACTAGAGATGGTAGGGGTATAGTTGAACTATATGTACTGAAACAGCAAAAAATATGAGGGTAGAATCATTCAGTAAAGGCGTATTTTTGATTGATGGATTTTAAGCGGAAACTTAACTAACTTGTCAGATCCAGTGCTGTTACCTAAACAGAATATCAAGTCTGAGAGTTTCTTATATACAACCTTACATACAGACCAACTCCTCGAAACTAATTTTTTCATACCCATCTGATCTCAAAACTTGTATTTCCGAAAATCTGACATGATCGCAATAAACTTCTTCTTATATCAGAGTAAAACAAATTATTCAGTATTTGGTGAGGTAATAATTTATTTTTAGAACTGTAATTTTGTTAACAATTTATCTTCATTTAATAGGACACAAAGCAATGCATGAATGAAACACTCTCGTACACACACATAGAATTTTTTAAATCAGAGAAACGAATTTAGAATGGAGGGAGTAAGGTGTCTTACTCATGTCAATTGGCAGAACATTCATTGAATTATCAAAACTGGTTGCCTTTTTATTCAATAAAAATGGCCTTGGACCTAGAGAGTATGTGTGAACTCAATTGCAAAGCAAGAAATAATAGAAAGCGGAGTAAAAATATTTAAGGATTGTGTGGTGGCTTGTCTAGTGAGAGAGCTACTAGGCGCACTGATTATGGACAGATAATTCAATTCTTTTCTAGTTCTTGCAGAGCAGGAAGAACGGAATCCACTTGGATTGGAGCGCAATGGAATTAACAGGGTGTTGTCCACAAAAGTGGACCCCCACCCCCTATGCCCAAAATCTATCTCTTGTATAAAGAACAATGCCATCTACTTATTTATTATCTTTGTTCTATTTAATAAAGTTCCCTACTACTTCCCTCAGGCTTTATTAAACAAAAAATTACAACTTAATTACAAATACATTGTAAACATATAAAGCCTTTCATTTCTTTTTATTTAGCTCCTTTTTACATTGTTTACATTATTACATTGTCCATCAGTAAACTAATTTGGAAGTGGTGGAGTGCTTTGGACATGATTTTGTGTCCACCTTTAACACGACTTTCTCTTAGCGCAACTTCATGATCAAAACTCAAAACTTTTACTAAACATCCAATTTCCTTAACTCCCACAATTATTAGCCTGCTAACGACTATACAATGACAAATTTTTCCTTAAATTCCAAATTTTGCAAATGTCTAAAAAACACCCACCCCCTTTGTGAAAGATACAGCCCAAACACTCACTACTAGCCCTGCCTGGACTCGTATTGCAGAGTAAACGAAAGCAATCGATCTGGTCTAGGTTTCGAAAATGAGTTTTCGGAGAGAAACAGAAATCCAGAGTGCTAGTGAAAGAGAGAAAGAGTGTATGAGAGAACAAAAAAAAACTAAATTTCAAAGAAAGCTCAAGTTTGAAAGCGAAGTTTGATACCACGAGCAGAGACTATCAAGCCATCAACTGGAAGTTTGATACCACGAGCAGAGACTGTCAAGCCATCAACTGGAAGTTTGATACCACGAGCAGAGACTGTCAAGCCATCAACTGGAAGTTTGATACCACGAGCAGAGATTGTCAAGCTCAACTGGAAGTTTGATACCACGAGCAGAGATTGTCAAGCTCAACTGGAAGTTTAACTTTTTACTCGAAATTGTTTCTAGTTTTAAAAACAATTTTCTGGAAAATGGTTACAAAGACTGTTCTCTAAATGTGATTGCACAAAACCTTCACTCTCTTAATTAAAAACATTTATGCCGGAAAATGATTATACAGAGGAGTTCTAAACTATCCTTTTAGTAAAATTTACGATTCCATAATGCAATTAAAAACAAAGAAAATATCTTTAATTAGAACCGTGAGAATGTCACACCAGATGTTTAGTAAATAAAAACTATTTTGTTAATTGCATAATAATGCAGGTGGGACAGAACAATATATTATAATGAAGTGACACTTTTTAAAGGGGACTGCAACGTTATAGTAACCTTTCAATGACTTCCCTCTGAAATCAATTTATAGGGGGAAAATATTAAAAATTAATAGGGGAAAAACTTGAAAGTTCTTATACTAAGTTTAAAAGAAAAAAAATCCCTAGAAAAAATTTTTTCAAAGAATCACGAAAAATGGAATATAAGTTAAATCGTGCAGTCAAGTTCACTTCCGGGGAAATGGATTTTGACAAAAGAAAAACTTTTTGTCAGACTTAATGTGGTGTGGGGTTAGGGTAATCACATTAAATTCATGGCTAGATTTCATTTTTACTTACTCTTACATAAGCGGAAGTATTGCGATCGAGTCAAATTTTCGAATATAGACTTTCATGGGAACTTATGTTTCGAGGTCTACTGAATCCGAATTTTTTTTTAAGAAAGTGGTGTGTGTGTGTGTGTGTGTATGACTTTCTTCAAACTCGAAATATTGCTAACTTATTTAATTCTATTTAATATCATTTAGATGATACATTATTGAATCAATTTAAATAGCACTTTAAAGGGGTAACAACACGCAGGGGTACCCCTAAAAGCTTCCATAAATGAATTTTCCCTGAGACATGTTTCAAATAAAAGTTGTAGCTCTTTGTTGTGTAGTTAATACAACAGCTTTAATAGAAATCGCACAAAAAAAAACAAAAAACGGAAAAACCCATTTTTTAAAGAGGTACTTCCGGTTGAAAATTTGTATGGGTAAGTTCCTGTAGGATCCTATGGTGATACCCAAAATACCAAGTATGAACTTTCTGTTTTTTTTTCATTTTTCAGCTATGCTGTTGACATATATACATACAGACAGGCCATTTTCTAAAAGCCACCTTTTTGAACTCAGAGGACCTCGAAAGTGTATTTCCGGTGAAAATTATATCTAAAATTTGACAAAATTGCAATACTTCCTCTAACTAGGAATGAGAAAGTTAAGTAAAGCTGAGGATACAAGGATGAATTGAAAATATAATTATAATAATTACTTTATCTAGTGTCTAGTTCTAGTGTCTAGTTCTAGTGTCTAGTTCTAGTGTCTACTTCTAGTGTCTAGTTCTAGTGTCTAGTTCTAGTGTCTAGTTCTAGTGTCTAGTTGATCCAAATCCTTTTTAAATTAAAATTCTATGTAATCCCAGCTTTTTGATAAGGGATTAGCCCAATCAACAAGAAAAAAAAAAAAATATTTAGGTAACATTACGCAATGTCATTTTTTAAGTTATATGGTCTGCCATGATATATTTATTTATTTATAGATAGTCCAATGATTTTATAGGCTTTGAATTCTAATAAAGATGTCAAATTAGAAAGAAATATAAACAAAACAAAATATAGAAAACAAAATTATTTAAAATAGTAACTGACCGAAGAAATACAAACGGTGACACTCCCATAAAGTTGAAAACAAATCCGTATAAAGATCCGCATTAATGATTTTTGAAGAAGGGAATAAAATGAAATAAAAACGTGGAGATAACAAACTCGTTCTTCCCACACATATCGTCTTCTAAGGGACTGAACATTTCATTCCTCATCTTCTGAATTGAATCTTTTTTTTGTTGTAAAAATAAAAAGTTTGTTTTTTTTTCTTTTTCTTAAAATAATATATTGTGATGGGAATCTGTCACTCGACTTTCTCTTACTTCAATTCGCATTGTCATCATTCACAAATTTTTTTCCTTAACTTGAAATCTGTGCTAATATTACATTCTGTGACATTAATATTACATTGGTGGGAAAACCCTAAACTAAATAATAAAATGACATTTTTGATTGCAGCCCTATAAAACCTATCTAAAAATCAGTTCCTTTTTTTCAGATAAAATGTTTCTGTATAAAACTGTAAAATCTATATTAGTATAGTTATTGTATAAACTGAAGAATCTATATTAGTTACAATTAATATATATCAAGTTGGGTGAACAAAATATCGCAACAACGTAAAATCAAAGGAAACTCAAACATGCTATTCTGCTTAGGTTAGTAACCACCGGCATCTGACAAACAAAGTTTCAAGCAAAATATTATCAAACTGACTTTACTGATTGTTTTTTTTCTCTCTCTCCTGTTGTTCGCGATTTCCTTAGAAAAACGGCACCATCTAAACTATAATTTCATACATTTTCCGTAAAAAAAAAAGAAGAGTTTTTAATGTAGTTCTGTAGAATTTGAGGTGTTAAATTTCAAATTTTATTATTTTGTTTGATCAATATTATTGTTGACGCTCTATTGGACAATAATGTAATTCTACACTTCTAATATATCTGTCTGGGGTAGATACCTGTTCCCCCTCACCACCTCCAATAGTATAAATCAGGACAAATGGAGTGATATTTTTGTAGTTTAAATAAGATTTGCCATTCTATATATAACTACTGCAGTAAGAGAAAGTCGTGCGATTTTTCCACACCAGTTACTTCATTTAATTACAACTTCTTCACAAAACACCTCGTTAGAGGGCGCCACTCAAAACATGTATTATTTTTCGGTGAAAACTTAATTTTGATAAAATTGTGCACGATTCTTTAGCAATAAGAGATGGTAAAATTTAAAATCAGCGTCTTTTATGTAAATTTAAGATGCGGATATAATTTAAAATCAGCGTCTTTTATGTAAATTTAAGATGCAGATAAAGATTGCATGTGCTATTTTTATATATATATATAATTATTATTACGTAATATTTCAGTTCATTTTTTTCTTTGATTTTGAAATAATTTTGAAACTATTATTATCTAAAGTTTTCTTTTCTGTATTACGTCATGTATAATGAACATAAACGTAAATATTTTTATATTATTATACTGATGTCAAGTGATTTTTTTTTTTTTAATATGTACTTCGAAAGTGAAAAAAAAATAAATAGCAACATTCCATTTGACAATAAGCACGGGATCTTCGTACAAAACCTTTCCTCACTTCTTCAATAACCTTTCAGCAGCGATCCCGCCATAATGTATCTCACAACTCGAACGACATTTAACACTGAACACCATCTACCCGAATAATATTAATAGCAACTTACAAGTTTACTATAAATCCCTAGGTGTACCCTGTGTGAAACTACTAAATACTAACGGTTTCCTTGGTTACTTTAGTATAGTTGTAATTTAGTGAGTTGTTACTAACTTGTATAGTAACTTGAACTTCTCACTTTACAATTCGGCTCGCCCATAGTTGTTAACTAACTTAGCACCTATTTTCTAATCATTACAAACTTTGTTAATAAAGCACTTTTTTTAAAACTTTAAAATTGTATTATATATAAATTTTATTCTAAATAATTGTTTGGCAAATTTTTAAGTTATTATTATTTAAAAACAAAAAAATTCTATGATATAATCAAATGGAGTTTGATTACTGGCAATTAATACAAATTATAATTGAAATATTTTCTTCAAATAAAGTTATTGGGAACATTTTTCACTTTCCCCTCATTGCTGCTATATATATTGTATTGCTGCGGCGATCGTGTCATATATTCGAAATCACTAGAAGTACTAACAATATGATATTCCATACTTATCTCTTCTGACATGAAGATTTCAGTCAAAATCCACCCCCAATCGGTAGTGCGACTTTAATGTACGTGTTTTTTCCTTGCAGTTTATACCGATTTTCTCAAAAATGGCTTCAAAGATTTTCTTTAAATTTCGTATTTTACCTACACACATAAAAATCACTGAACTATTCTATTTTTTTTTTTGGTCAGGAAAATCGATTTTTTGTGGGACTTGTGGAGGGTGAACTTCAGTCAGAAATGTAATAGTTTCAAGTTCTCTAAATCTACATTAAATATTGAAGCTAATTAACAAGGATTAATTACTCAACTTTGCAGAAAAATTATCAATAACAACTGTGGTAATTACGAGAAGAAAGTCGTAACAAGTATTATATACCGCATTTCTCCACTCTCTCCTATATCTGGTAAAGGAAAGGCAGCGATCGTGTGTCAAATTTTCAAAATTGAATTTTCACTGGACATACATGTTTTGAGGTTCCCTGAAATAGAAAAAATGTTTTTCGCAAATTGCCTTGTTTGTGTGGGTAAGAAAAATCGCGCTAAGCTCAAACCTGGTATTCGTTGAGCTACCACCGACGTGCATCAGACACCAAGATTTCGAACAAAATCCATCAACTGGAAATGCGATTTTACTAAATGGATTTTTCCAATTTTTCGTGATTTTCTCGAAAACGGCTCCAACGATTTTCTTAATTTTCGTACTATATAATATTAATATACTTTAGAAGCATTGCTAGAATTCCAAATTTGTATAAAATCGGTTACGGAAGAGCCGTTTTACACAATAGGTTTGTTGTTTTTTTTCGTATCACTTTTATCTGAAACATTTTCCTTAAAAAACTGGTTTTAGAAGATTGTTGTCAGGTAGTTTAAATTAAAATTTGCTCAAGCTTTGTTTGGTTTTTGGCTTTAATATAGGGAGCCCCACATGAGGCCGCTTAGGCAATTAAGTAAAATACCCAGTACCGTTTTTATGGCCAGCGGCACCAAAACATTGTAATTTCCAATTTTTATTTACTTATTGAATATTTAAAACTGCATGGTATATATAAATGCAACAAGTAAATATGATATAAGAAATTGCAATTTTAAGGAGAATTTCTTGATTAAGTTGTATTAATTGGAGTAAGTATAAAGTCGTGTGAAGGTCTCAAACCCATATTTTTTTTTTTTAATATATTGGTTGAATGAAACAAATGTTCGAAAAATGTAGTATGTTCTTATAAAGTATAATAAGAATTATATTTCTTTTGCATCTGATAACAGTTGTTTTATTGTGTTCTCTTTATTCTTACAGAGGGCACTCCGCCACTTGAACACAAGTTTATCATCTTATATAGGGCGGCGAGTATATTTATTATATTTCACTACAGACAAACAAGAAACGGAGGGGGCGCCCGGTTATGGTATTCAAAAAGCTAAAAGAGAAGAGAAAGAGGGAAAAAATAATGAAGTGAATGGGCGATATACAGACAAACGCAGTATCCAGGTTCAGTAATGAGGTTTCTTTTTGAATTCCAAGTAGATATAAAAAGAAAAAAGGTATTACGTAAATTCTTTTTATAATACGAAGTAAAAGTATAAATTCTATATGCAGTATTTCCTTTTATAGTAAACTATGTTTTTTATACTAATTATTTTTCCTATGTTAAAAAAAAATTATATACCTATATACAATATAAAGCCAGTAAAATTATTTAAATATAACAATGTATATATTTAAAGAAAACGCAATGCTGCTCTTACGATTGAGAAAGATAAGGTAAAAAATTGGTGTAAAACACTCATACGACTTTCTCTTACTCTAATTGATGCAATTTAATCGAGAAATTTTTTTTATAATTTTAACGTTGTGATTACGACGTTTAATTGTGCCGGCCTTATGTGGAGCGCTCTATGTCTAAACTAACAAAGTTTGTGCAAATTTAAATTTAAACTAATTGACAGACCTCTCCAATACCCCTCTAAAATCTATTTTTTTTTCAGAAAAATATTTCAAATAAAAGCGATCCGTCCCTGTCTGTGTAGTGGACATTCCAAGTTTAAAGTCGCGTAACCATTTTCCGAGAAAATTTAAAAAAAAAACGAAAAACCTATACTGTAATTTCGATTAACAGATTTTCTTCAAATTTAGAATTTTATCTGGGTCATCTAGTTGTATTAATATTATGTTGGTGATAAAACCTATATATTATAAACTGACGTGTTACTTCAATGGAAAGCATAACGTTACAGTATACTCCACACTCCCTTCACTAATCAATTTTCTTGGGCAAATGTTTCAAATAAAAGTTCAAAAAAAAAAAATCAATAATCGCAATTTCGGTTGATGGATTTTGTCCGAAATCTCCGTGACTGTTGCGATGGTAATACGGAATACCAAGTTTGCGCTACCTGCGACTTTTCATGTTTGAGAAATTCTGTTCGCACATACATACACACACAGAAAATCGTCGTAACCATTCGCTAGAAACAAAAATTGAAAAAACTGATTAACATGTATTTCCAGTGAAAACACAATTTGGAAAATCTGATATTATCGCAATACTTTCTCTCTTACTAAGGGAGTAAGAGAAAATAAAAAATTAAATTAAACTGGAAATAAGAATTTAAAGGCAGGAAAATAAATTCCAAAAATTTAATAAAGTCCACTATTATTTGATATTGAAGAAACTTAGTTATATTATGATATATCTGCGTATATATATTGTAGCTAAGACCCCGGGCGGCTTAGAAAGAAAGGGAGGCAGAGTGAGAGGGTATAGGAAAGACTATTATGAGGTCTCGTAGTTGTGACCCATCCTCCTAAAAGGTGAAGGACATTCCCAACAATGGAACCGGTATTGTAATGATCTTTTCCATTTTTCTACTTGCATTTTTACACCTTTACCGACCTTCTAAATTCTAGTTATTGCTTCATTAAACACTATAATTAATGCTATTTTACTTTGTACGTATATATAAATATCCTTTATAGGGAACTTGTTTAATTTTATTGCCTAAAAAAACAACTATAGTGCAGGAAATAATATGAAATTAGAAATCATAGGTTATAAATATATATATATATACATATATTGCAATTTCTTATTGATTATAAAAAATAAAAATAAACGATATTATATACCACCCAACAATTTCTATAGAGGGAACATTGTACAGTCATCGACAAAACCTAGTACATTCATTAATTACATTAGATATATATTGTGTAGTATTTCCTTAAAATGGGATCTCTCCTTTCTTTGGGAGTCTTTACTTTTTTCTTTCTTTTCTGATTGATGATGAGATAAACTGATTAACAAAATCATAAATAAATTACACATAATGATTATCATTAATTATTTATGAGCTCATTAAAGTTGAAGCTCACTTGCCAATACATAGTAGTGGAACGTGATAGGCCAGGTAATGCGTAGTTGACGAGTGCGTTGAGTCCCTTACAGTTCAAAATTGGATGGGAGTTCTGAAATATAAACTGTTATAGATGGTTTTACATATATACGGTAAGGGTGTAGAAAACACAAGAGAATTAAGGGCAGTGTTACGGTGAATTCTGCATCAAAGTTATGACGGAACATTTTAGATTGAAGTTCCTATCCACAACAGGTTAGAACGCTTAATCGGTGTCCTGTTCTAAATGTCCATTGCCATCTGAGTAAGAAGACGTATTGTGAGTGATAATTTTGAGGCTATCATCACATTTAAAGCGTGCAAATTCTTGGGTGTTATATAAATGGTGAAAGTCAAAGTGATTGAGTAGAATCACAGGGAACTCAAATTTGATAATCCATTCAGATCCATTTAGATATGGCGTGCGGGATCCATGAAAATTGATTCTTAGAAGGTTCTGGAAGAATGTAATGATAAACGTTCCTCTAAAGTTGTCACACTTGGGCGCAATGTACGGTTGTCCCATCCATATAATATTAAGGTACATTAAAAGTCTCGCTAGAATTCTAAGTCTGAAGAAAATAGCTTAACCGGAAGATCGACTTCAGATTAGATTTTTTTTATTTTATTTAATTTCCTTGGAAAATTTGCAATTTGTTGGTTGCACAGATAAAAAACTGTCACGATTATTTAAACATTTTACCAGTTAGTTTTAGAATGGGGTTCTAGAAATCTATGAGTTAGAATTAAGTTGAAACTGCCGTTGCAGCTTTTCGCGTGAGAAGACTGAAGAAGTGCTGCCGTATAGGTAACAGTCAAACCCAAAATCTAAAACAATTACCCCACCACCTTAATTAGTATGCAATTGTTTATTTAAAAGTTTAGAAAAAAAAAATGAGTTTGAAGAAAATCTGTCAATTAATATTGTAATAATTGCAATAAGACAAAGTCCTATGAGTGGTTGTTTTTTTTAAGCCTGAACTTAATTTGAAGATCAGGAAATGCAACGACTTGATCGAAGTTTCGGTGATAAAATTGATAATTAACATCGGCAATGGTGTAAACTGAAATATCTGGTTGGTTTATAATGTCAGCTAAATATATTAAAAAAGAGGAGGACTTAGAAAGTAACCTTGTAGAATGCGCGTAAAGTTTAGATGGACGTTAATGTTTCTAGGTCCTGAAGAAAAGATTTGTCTAAGAGTTTAAGATTTCAGCAGTTCCTGGGAGAGTATTTCCTTTTTTCTTTGGGGTCAATAAGAATTTAAAGGTTCTTATAGTTTCATCTCAGATTTTCTTTTATCCAGCACTAAAGACCCAATCACCTTTTATATTTTATCGTTAATTTTATGTTGGCAAGATAAACCCGTCCAATAATTATGGTCAATTAAAACAAGACAACTTAACAATTCTTTGCTCAATATAGTTATAGCTTATAATCAGGATATTTGAGGAAATAAACCTGCCTGAAGAAAAGAGGCATCACTTTTACTGCTTACTAAACTTATAATGATTTTTCCTATAATAAGAAACAATCTTATTTGAAGAACGGAAAATTAATTAAAATTATGAGGGAGGAAAAGTTTCAACTGTACTAGTAAATTATGATTTTAATGATTCTCTTTGGAACAGAGAGAGAGAAAGAGAGAGAGTATATCGTATTATAGCGCTAGTTTTCAAGAACACATTTTGCACACTACCACCACTTATTAATATTGTCCTTGAGGGAATGCGAATTTCATAGCAATATTTCCCCGTTCTTTAAATCGATTAAAGATAAACACTTTGAGTAATTGAATAAAAAAAAATTATCGAAAATTAGAATGTTGTATACTTATATAACATGAGGAGGGGCAGTGAAATAATTGGACTAAAAAAGATAATAATAATAATAATAATTAATTGTTGGATCAGGATTTCACTGCTTTGAACTTAACATATCCTGACTATTACGAGAGCCTGTATTGTTGCAAGAGAGGATTGACATATGAAAATCAAACAAATCCTGGCTATAAGAGCCGGTATCTTTGCAAGAGAGGATTGACATTTGAAAATCAAACAAATCTTGACTATAATCCTGCCGGTATTGTTGCAAGAGACGATTGCGATTTAGAAAACAAAGCCATTGCATGGCAGACATTACCACTCACTGATAAAGCCAACAGTAAGTTGGGAGTACTGACAAAATGGTTGGAACGGAAGGATTCATTAATAAAAGATCAAGTGGTGGCTGGTAGCAACGATAGCCCGCCTGTAGGAAGTATATGTAGGAAGCTGATCTGTAAAGAAGTGTCTGGGGCTGTGAAGCATTTATTATTCAGATGTACTGCACTGCATTCACAGAATACCTTTGCAGGCAGAACCATGTAGCTGCTATATGTCAACAGTAAATGGCCATTAAATTGAATTTAATAGGGAGCCATATTACTTGTATAAGCCTCAGGCGTTCTGCGAATGGACGCAACAGGGACTGTACTGTCACAAATCATGCAGCAGCACAACAAACCACATATTCATCTGCTGAATTAGAAACTATGGAATGCTCAGCCTGTGGACATTGGCATACCGGCGGATGACAATGTTCAACTTCAGCTAAAATTAGCCGTTACAAGGATCTGGCAGGTGAAAGTCAGGATACTGTCAGTGGTAATATCTTGTAATGGGCTTGCACCAATACTCACTGTAGAAACATTGCAGGAAATTGGGATTTCATTGGCGAGATTGGAGGAGGCACAGAAGGCCACCTTTCTCGACACAGCTAATCCTTCCTAGGGTTTTAAATATCTAGACTTGATTGACTATGTCCTCAACTGCATATCTTCTTCTAACAGAATGTAAAAAATAAAATAATAATAAAAATAATAATGATAGAATTAAGTATTTTTCACTATTTTTATAAGAGGAAGCTCTGGTTGGCAAAAATAGCAGGAAGCTTCAACTACATATTATGGTTCGGTTAAATACTACCACCGCATTATAAGGTTTCGGTTTAATTCAGTCAACTGGCAGTGTTACTATGTTCAATGGTTGTTCCCCCCTCCTGATGTTTTTTCTTTGTGGTTTTCTCAAAACTGACAGGTGGGAATTCTGTAGGTGTTTCAGAGTTGAGCTATTCTTTGAAGTGCAATTTCAATGTATTTATGCTGTTCTGTCTATCCTGATAAATAAAAAAATAAGATACATTAATAAAAGCATTATCAGAATTCCAAGTTTTCTCGGAATAAAATCGATTAATCGAAAATATTTTACACAATAGGTTACTGGCTTTTTTACTAAATAGATTTTCTTTAAAACTTAAGACTAACAGCACAAATATGAAATACTATTTTCCTCTGAGGAATTCTGGGGAATCCATTAAGGCTCAACTCTCATCTTCCATTTAAAAAAAAATAATAATAATTCCTACCATCTAGTTTAAATATTATTTTCATCAACTGTTAACAATTAATATATACGAAGGCAAGTTAAAAACTGAGCGAAACAAAATTAAAAACATGTTCCCATAAGTATAATTAACTAATTCTTAAAAGATAAAATATAATATGAAAAGTTGACCAGCACTATTAATCTACTAATGTAAGTTACCTTTTATTTTAATTATTCTAAACATACCTTGAAATATTACGAAATAATAAAATAAAGTAACATATGTTAATAAAAAAGAAATAAATAAAAAAAAAAACCGTTAGAATATTCTAAAAGTCACCAGGGAGTTTCAGTTATATGTATTATACATGTAGAAGATGCACGTATCCAAAGGGACTTTAAATACTTATCCCACAGGTTTTAATATTTTGAATGTTTCCCTCGTTATGTCATAGGAATGAAATATTACTTCTTTAATTTTATACAAATAAGGTTTATTCGGATATTTTAGTTTAATTACAGATTTTAACTGCGCAGTTTTTTCCATTCAGTAAAGCTGTACTTCCGGCTGACAGATTTTGTCCAAAAACCTATTGCCAGATTACCTGCTGAAACTTAAATGAAATATCAAATTTGAACTTTCTACGAGTTTCCCTTTTTACACACAACACCCACAAATCAATTTAAAAAAAGAAGCTTTTTTCGACTCAGGAGACCTCAAAACATGTATTTCCGGTGAAAACACGAATCGAAAATTTGACACAAACGCAATAATTATTCTTTAGCAAAGTAGTAACAGGTAGTAAAAAATTGCAGATAGATTTGAACTTGTGTCCAAATCACTATTCCATCCGAAGTGCAACATTCCTCACTTTTTAGGAATAATACAACATCCTACTATTAGGAATAAGAGAAAGTGTTACGATCAAGCCGGATTTTCGAAAGTGAGTTTTCACCGGAAATACATGTTTTGGGAAAAAAGGAAAAGTCGCAGAAAGCCTCAAACTTGGTATTCCGTTTTGGTAATACCACCGCATCAATCATAAAAGATTTCCGGCAAATTCCATCAAACGGAAGTGTAACCTTACCGAATGGTATTTTTCAGTTTTTCGTGCTTTTCGTTGAAATTCATGTACTAATCACTCTCTCTCTCACACACACACACACACACACACACACACACACACACACACTCAATTTTACTTGGAACTTCTTTTTCTCCAGGAAAATTGGTTTTTGTAGGGTTCCGGGGGTGGGAGCGCGCAGCTGGTATGTTCAACTTTTCTCTTATAAACTTCCGTACTCTCCACATCTGTGTTCCATTTCGATCGCAATATTTCCTTTTGCAGCCGGATATAGAAATTACAAATTCAAGATTTTTTTATTTCGAATATTTGTTTTGCGAATTATAAATTTACTGGATTAAACTTACAATTATGTACGCAGTAAATAATGTGCAGCTGTATCTCCATTCATTATAATAGAAGGGAAATTCCCAATGCCATATAGTAATATTGCGCATAATTTCTACATAAATTAATTAAGCAAAGCAGAGTACTTAGTGTTGATACTAATGTATTACATAAAATTAAAACGGTGGAGGTTGGAAGCGACAAACATTTTAAAACTTTGGAATAAGACTTTATCGTAATTACAATACATGTCTAGCATTTATCATTACGTCATTATTGAAATATCAAAATTTTACAATAGATTCAGTTGTGCTTAACAGTTTCCCCAACCAGGATCCAGTCTAAATCCACCCCCAACCCCCTCCCCCCCATGGTGTGAACACTCGTACGACTTTCTCTTACTCCAATTAATATAATTAAACCAACAAATTTTCTTTAAAATTGAAATATTACGTTTAGTTGGGCTGGCCCTGAAAATGGTGGTGGAAATTTTCATTGCAATACCTGAGCGGCCTTATCTGCAGCGCTCTATATAATATCATTATCAACAAAGCTTGTGCGAATTTTAATTTAAACTAACAGAACCCTCTAAAATAATTTTTTTTTCCGAAAAATGTTTCAAATAAAAAACGTTATACGTTTCTATCTATGCAGCTAGTAACCGTTTTCGAGAAAATTTCAAAAGACTCAAAAATTTACTCTATAAAAACCGCACTTTCGGTTAACCGATCTGCTTCAAATTTGGAATTCTATCATTACTTCTAATGTGTATAATAAATATTATGTAGTTGGTATAAACCGTATATTTTATTACAGGGGTATTTCAGTGGAAAGTATAACGCTACTGTTCCCCCCCAAAACTCCCAATAAATTATTCTTCCCGGAAAAAATGTTTCAAATAAAAGTGATTTCTGTGTGTAGTAGATAGTATACAAAAGTTTAAAAATAATAAATTGGAGCCGTTTTTGAGAAAATCACAAAAATTGAAGGAAAAAAGGGCCAGGTCGGTAAGGTCGCACTTCCGGTTAATGGATTTTACCCGAAATGTGTGTGTGTGATACGGCAGTATTACCTAAATGTGATACTAAGTTCCAGCTTCCAATGAATCCGTTAAACATTCATTTTCTTAAAAAAAAAGTTTGAAACAAAAGAGATAAACCAAATATCAGTGTATAGCTCCAATTTTATAGTTAGAATGCGGAGTTAAAAAAAAAAAAACAAGTGAGATTAATTATCTGTTTTGAATTTAAATCAGATTTGTTTTTTTAACTGACAATAGATGATTAACTAAAATTATCCAATAATTATGATTAATAATTTGATTTATTAGTTACGACTTTCAAATGATTTTAATTTATTTACCAATTCGAACAAATTACGCCATGATATATTAAATTACAAAAATAATTCAATTTTTTTAATTAATTTTAGTTCGAATTACTATTTCTTTTTTATGATTTGAACTTTTTTATGGCTCTAATTTTTAATAGATGATTGCCAGACTGAAATCAATATTGCGTAATTATGAGTAATTACTGTTTCTCGGGGAAAATTTTAATTATTTAATAATATTAAATCCCCTGCAGGGATGAGCGCGAGCTCAGGTACTGCCCTCTAGTGGGTTTAAAAAAAAAAAAAATGTAATATTAGATTGGTGTGGGGGGAGGTAGAAATCTGGTATGGCTTCCTCTAAATGCAATTAAATACTACTAACAGACAGACCCTTCAGAACCTTCTAAAATCAATTTTTGGGGTAAAAATGTACCTAATAATATTTATAATATTTACCTGTACACTGAACGAAAATTAATGTACATTAATATTATATAGATGGCAGAATCATAAATTTTATTGAAGTGCTACTTCAAAGAAAAAGTATAAAACAATCAGTACAGTCCCCCACCCTGGAACCTGCCAAAAATCAACCAGGGAAAATGTTTCAAACAACATTGGTAGATATTTATGTTTGTAATTCATATAACAAGTTTAAAAGAAAATCGTTGGTGTCGTTTTCGAAAAAATCGCAAAAACTAGAAAAAAAAAAAAAATCGATGTCACACTTCCGGCTGATAGATTTTGGCTGATATAACACACTCACATACATAGAAATATATATATAAACAATTCTCTATAGTTCTATAGAACATGTACTTCCGGTGAAAACTCAATTTCGAAAATATGACACAATCTCTATATTATTTAATTAGCCATGTTTGTTGTCTTTTCAAACAAAAAAATAAATAAATATAATAAAAATCTTTTTTTATTAAAATAGGAGATCTTTTTTTAAGTGGGAAAACATTTGTTTTGTGGATAATCCAAAATTGGAATCAACTAATGGTGAGGAAGATTTGCAGATAGCTTGCCTGGAAGAACCATCTTCTCACTAAAACCATTCTCCAGCTGAGGTGTTTATCAGCAGCCCATACTCTCTTTCTCTTAGGGTTATCTCTCCGTTAGGGTAGATCTACTGGAAAATTACGAAAGAACATAAATTGTGTTAGATCTCCCATTCCTTCCCTCCCATCACTCTGCCCTCTTCAAATTTGCTTCGCTACTGTTACTTTCTCTTACTGTTGTGAAATATTATATTTGCTGTCATTTTTTGAAATTGAGCTTCCATCCGAAGTACATGTTTTCAGGCAAAAACAAAAAACCATATTTTGCTAATGTCATCAGACACCAAAAATTTCCATCACAATGCTTCAACCGGAAGTACAATTTAACACAGCTTCAACGATTTCTTTGAACGTCTCATACTGAACAATACACACTTATAGACTTACTTTTATTTGAAACAATTATCTAGGAATTTACTGATTTCTGGTACAGATTCTGTGAGAATTCAAATCAAACTATACGAATGAATCATTAAAAATAAATCATTAAATAAAAGTTTTTTTTAATTTTATTTTTAGACAAATAATGGGCATAAAAGATTTAAGCGCATTAATAAAGAAAAAAATAAAAAATAAGATAAAATAAAGACCTATCATAGATGCGATCCTAATTAATCATCGAACTGTTCAAAGTTGCGCAATGTTATTAAAATATTTAAATTTCAGGTTACATTGAATAAGCGTTGCATAATTCAGTTTCGTTAAAGTCTAGTAATCAATTAAAGTTGTATAAATAAAAATTTAAAAAATAAATCACCATTTTTCTATCTCTGAATAGAATAAAATAAATAAATAAATAATAGTAATAATAATCAGGTCTAAATTATATACACGACTTTTTCTCTAAACTGCAAATCTTCATAGTTATATAGCTGATAAATTTTCTTCTGTGTATTAATTTTTACTTAATATTTAGTTTGGCATCAATATTAATTCTATGAGAAAACTTAAAACGACACTTTTTTTTTTTATGGTCCAGAACCGCTGGACCTGGAGCAGGAAAGAAAATCAATTTTGTCGTGGAAAAAAAAGTTAGTAATATATTAAGTTTATTTTATTAAAAATAAAAGTGATCTATCTCTTATCAGGTAGATCCTTTCTTTAATGGAACCTGGAAAAAAGAAACAAACAGTAAAATTCGCAGTTCCAGGTCAACCGGTTTTCTTCAAATTCATAAATTTTGGACAATACGTTTAATTCGTATAAATATTACATAGTGATAGGGATCAATATTAATATATAATAGCAAAAATTAGCACTTTCTAGAGGAAAAGTCTAAAACCTCATAGAAACCCATGCGCAGAACTCTCGTTGAAATGAATTTTCTTGGAAAAATATTGAAATAAAAAGTCATTACTCCAAATGTAGGTGATGCCTAAAAAAAAAAAAAAAATTAAAGAAAATCTCTGAAGCCATTTTCGAAACACCACTTCCTGTTAAACGTATTTGTTAATAAAAAACTCTTTTGTTAGAAATGTTTTTAAAACCTCATACTACACCATTCTCTAAAAACATGTTTTTTTCATATTCCCAAAGAACGAACTTAACACATGTATTATTATAATACTTGTTAAAGCAAGTAAGAGAAAGTTAAAAAGAAATACAAAAATCTATAAAAAGCATTTCAAAATCGACTATGCCACTTAACAAAATTACTTCTCAATGAAAGTCGGCATGCCTTTATTATATTTAAGTTTATTTTTTCAAGGTTTACTGAAGAGAAGTTTTTTTTTAAAAAAAAGGAAAGAAAAAGGACACACTCTTTTTCATTTCAATAGAACCACTTTACCAATAAGTACTTTAAATAAAAAAATGAAAAAAGTTGACTGGTATCTTTTTAATTCCTCTGACTGGGAAATTTGTTTTCGGAATGTGTTTTGAAATCTCCTGAATATGAAGAGGCACAATAGAGTTTCAGGTCGCAGTGCAATAATCCCCTACCCTACAACAAACTACAACCTCCTGAATACGAACATGTTTTTCGAATGGTCTGTATGTGAGTATGTGTGTGTGTGTATGTGTTAACAAAATGTCTCAACAACGAAAATACATATGATAAGTTCGAATGTGGTAATACCATTTGGGTAGTTCCTAAATCGCATCTGATACCAAGTTTTCGGTTAAAACACATCAACCGGATTTATAACTTTACAGATCAGGTTTTAACCTGGTATCCTCACTGCACAGATGAAAACATTTATCACTTTTATTTGAAACAATTTTCTGAAATAATTGATTTTTGAGGGGAATGTTTGGAGGTATCTGTCTGTCAGGTTTAAATTTAAACTGCCATAACAAGTATAACCTCCTAATACTTTTAAAAAAAACTCAACGTTTCTTTTTTCTTGATTTAACACATTTCTCAGCTGAATTCTTCATGCCAGAGATCGGGAAGTCAATAATAATTCATGCCGCTGACTATAAATATTCATTAAGTTTCCTTAGGGGACTGTGCGTAGCTGCGAGTTTAGAAAAAAAAAAATCTATATGGGGCGTAAACAATAACTTTTTTATCTGGGCTTTTAACGAATTGCTAGTTTATTCGTTAGTAAAAAGTGATTTTCAGATTAAACTTAAAACTATAACTACATAGATTAACTAGACTATTAAGATGTTCAAAAAAGTAGAAAAATTTGGGGATTTTTTTTTTTGGATAAGGAATAAAAAAAATAGGGAAATTTCTTTTTTCAAAAGTGGCAATACTGAAATCATCTATTACGATCTATTAAGATTAGTTTGTGCAATTTCTTTCAGTACAGAATGTGATTCAGGATCGGTCATGCAAATAAATCCCGGTTCTAGGGAGAATATTCTCAACTCGGATAGTAAATATGGATTAAAGTTTTCCTCGAAGCAGCCTTTGTGTATGTGTTTATAGTGCAGTTGTTGAAAATTAAAATGTTAATATTGATTTAAATTAAATGTTTTGCATGCAAGAAAATTTTTTTAGCGCTGGTTCGGGGAGATGAGAAGAAATAATTTAGAAGAATAAACATTTAGCAGTCATTACTATCCTTCTTAGGAAAAACTATTTTATGAATGTAAAAAATTAAGATAAAACAGTAAAGATTAGAAGTGACATTAAGTGGTATAAAAGTGAAAATTGTGCGCGGTCACTTTTCTGAAACATGTTGAACAAGATTGTGAAATAACAAACGGAAAGCAAATTACGTTCTTTGAAGAAAAACTACTCTAATTCAATAAAAAATAAATAAATAAAGATTTCCACGCTCTCAGAAGACTTTCTCTCCAGAAAATTTAGAAGTAATAGAATTTCATCAATTTTTTTTTTTCCGAATCCTGGATTTAACGTCAAGATTTCCTGAGACCTGAAATTTCACAGGAAATATAGGTTTCGAAGTCATTTGAGCATGAAATGGATAGATTTTTGGAAACGTTCGAATTTCCTCTACGGTTTCAAATGTAGTTTTTCAGTTTCAGTCATTTTGAAGGCAACTAAAAATATTTAGCAGGAAAGTTTGAAGACAATTTTGTCGTACTGTACTATGACAATTTGCAGTAAGAGAAAATCTTGCTAGTTTTTCAATTGTCAATTGTATTAAGAAAAATGAAAGTATAGGGGTTTCCTTAATTTTTTTTATTACATTTTTATTAATATAAATACTTTAAGAAAACTCTTTAAATAATAAACTATGATGAAAAAGAAAATTGTAAAAATAAAGCTGGTCAAAACATAGTTTTATGTAAATAAGAAATTTTTCCAGGACAATTCACTTAAGAATTGTATGAGTCATATATATCTCACATGATGTGTCTCCCCTCTGTTAATTACATTTTATGAATTCTTGTTTTGTATTAAAAAAAAAACTTTTACTACAAAGGGTTAAACAGGCACACGAAGATAATTATGAATAATAATTTTTGAAAGCACATTTGGCAGTCTATACCACCTGTACCAGAGGCGACGTGGTTACGCCCCTTATTTTGCACCACATTGTAAACAATTTATAAAAAAAACACTAAATTACGAAGTTTCATTATTAACACAAAATAAATTAATTAATAATTCAATTTATTGAAAGTACTAAACAGAATTTACTTTGATTTCTATTTTGTATAATACCAAATTAGTATAAAGATCTTCGCAAAGAAAAAAAGTAATGATCAAATTCAAGTTGAAATTTAATTTATTAAAAAAAAAACTTTATTCAAGCATTCTTCGTCCTTTATCAAAGTAAATGGAAAAACAACAATAACAATAAATAAGTTTCCCACCACCAAGAAAAGTTGATGGAAAAAGTGAAAATACTTCACCCTTACCTTTACCTCTGGCCCCATACTGTAAGAAATTTTTATTTCACAATTTGAATAATTTAATTTTTTCAAAAAAACAAAGAAAGGGAAAAAAACAAAACAGAAATTTAAACAAAACAAAAACACCAACTTTTTTCGTTCACTGAGACGTTTGAAGTTGTGACGAAGAAATTTTAGATTAAATATAATCGATGCAATAAACTGATAATAAAAAAAATTATTTTTTTTTAATATTAAAAAAAAAAAAAATAGAAAATTTGATTATGCACCTTATTATTTTACTATTTTCTACAACTTGCTCTGCAGAAGAAAAGACGCCGACTGCAGTGGTGTAGTGAAAATCAAACCAGTCCTTTTTTGCCGGTACAAATGTTTCTCTTTATCTGCAGCAAGAATCATGTAACGAATATTTCCGAATATAGTCGAATGTTTACGAACTCTAAAAAGAATTGTAGTTATTATTTTTTTATTCTATTTATTTATATATTTTTTCCTTCTTTAAACTAATACTTTTTTTTTTTACTATGGTCCTGAATAGTCGGTCAGTAGTAGTAGTATATTTCTGCATTCCATTTTAAAATTATCCGCCCACTACATTTACGTATTTATATATATTTTTGTAAAACAACCTGGCTTGACATAAATTAGGTATACTTGGTTTTTTTAAAATTTACAAATAATCATAGATGTTGTGGTTGGTTCCGCTGGAAAGCATCAGAGATATTTTCCGTGTTAGCCTGCTTCTTTTTGTGGTCATCGACCGGTTTCGGGCGTTCGCCGATCTTCAGTATGCGTTTGTCAAACAGTGTAATAACACAGACTTCACATCCTGAGAACCCGCCAAAAAAGAAATTTTCCCGGAAAAACGTTTCAAATAAAAGTGATGATATTTAAATGTGTACATACATACAGACGAAGTTTAAAGAAAATCGTTGCACACGCCTACGAGAAAATCATGAAAAACTAAAAAGAAACAATAATTCAGTAACATAACATTGAGTCAGTGTGTAAACTGAATTTGTTCTGTACAAGTTTGTGTTATCACACTGTTTGACAAACGCATCCTGAAGATGGGCGAACGCCCGAAACCGGTCGATGACCACAAAAAGAAGCAGGCTATCACGGAAAATATCTCTAATAATTATAAATACTAGATCACATTTAAAACTTTAATATTGCAATCGGGTTAAATTTTCGAAATTGAGTTTTCACCGGAAATACTTGTTTTGAGGTCCCTTAATACGAAAAAAATGTTTTTAGCAAATGGTGTGTGTATATATATATATATCTCAAATATATCTCAAAAATGAAAATACATAGGAATCTCAAACTTAGTATTCCCTTTAGGTGTTAGCACCGTATCTGTTATGAAGGTTTCGGGCAAAATCCATCAACCGGAAGAGCGATGTTACTGAATTTTTGTTTCTTTTTAGTTTTTCGTGATTTTCTCGGAACCGTGCGCAACGATTCGTCTACGTATGTACACACATAAATACCTATCACTTTTATTGGAAATATTTTCGCGGGAAAATTTTTTTTTGGAGGTTCTGAGGGGGGAACAGTAGCGTTAAGCTTTCTTCTAAACTCCACCGAGCTTTATGAAATTTTTTATGTACTGATATGATTTTCTGACATGATTGTCGTTTTACTTGGGTTCATAAGTAACAGGTTCTTCCGGCTGGACTAAACATCGTTCTCAGCATCTTTTGCGGCATTATCTGCCAGTTCATTGTTATTTAAGCTATATTCTATCCTTGATGAATAAAATTGCTAATCGCTTTTCTGTGAAAGAACAGGAGGTAAAATATCGTAATAAGGAGATTGTAATTCTATCCGACAGCTAGGCCCTGAGTTCAAACATGGTATGGGAATGCCTTGGCAAACTCAATGACCTGAGCTAGAACCTTGATCCTACTTTGGGTGCCAGAGCTTATGGGCATGAAAGGAGACGGAATGGCCGACTCCCTGACAAGGAAAGACGCTCCCTCTTTATGAGGCCGAAACCCTTTTGTGGTATAAGTGACTAGTCCCTCTAGAAATGAGAAGGAAGTAAAGAGAGCACAGCTCTGGAAAAACCTTACAGAATTGAAGCAGGCTAACACATGTCATCATCAGAAATGATTTGAAGTGTGTATCAGTCTGAGTATCCCGCAAGGGGTAGTTGATGCATGCAGCTACTTGGGGAGTAGCGTCCCCACGGGTTACCACAGTTTAGTACACCATGCACACTCACCAGAACAATACACATACATATACACTACATCAGACTCACTCACAGACATAATCATAACACACAAACAAAGGCATAAACACTACACACCCTAGGGCTACCTTCCCTAGGAGACCTCTCCGGATGGAGAAGCTTGCTTGGAAGCTTTAAAGAGGCAGCCCCTCTACCAAGCTAGGTGTCAATGGGCCAATCACTCATTACACTGAAATTAACCGATTACGAAACCCACACATAAAGGAAAGCCGGATGGATATAAATGTTACGACCCTGGCGAGAAAAGGAAAAACTGGAAAAACGGAATAAATTGGACTATGGCTACATGGAATGTAAGAACCATGCTTCAGCCAGGAAAGATGAAAGAAATTGCTGACCAATTAATTAAATACAATATTGATGTGACCGCGCTACAAGAGATAAGATGGCCTGGGCAAGGACTTATGGATAAAAAGGAATATTCCCTCATTTATAGTGGATCAGAGGCAAGAATGGGCCTATATGGGACCGGATTTATAATAAATAAAAGGATTAGAGGTTCTATACTAGATTATGAGGCCATTAGTAACAGGATTTGCAAAGTAAGAATCAAAGGGAAATTTAGGAACTTATCCCTCATTTCGGTGCATGCGCCCACTGAAGACAAAGGAGAAGGAGAAAAAGACCTATTCTATGACAAGTTATGCAGTACATTAGATCTAATTCCCAGATATGATGTTGCTATAATCCTAGGAGATTTCAATGCCCAGATTGGAAAAGAGGACTACCTGAAAACCGTGGCAGGAAGGTTCACCCTTCACGATGTCACGAATGATAATGGACATAGACTAGCGGAATTTGCAACTTCTAGAAACCTTATAATCAAAAGCACAAGTTTCCCACACAAAAGGATACACTTAGGTACGTGGAAGGCTCCAAGTGGAGGAGTGAGTCAAATTGACCATGTACTCATTTCTGCAAGGCATGCCTCAGACATCATAGATGTAAGAGCCTGTAGGGGGCCAAATTGTGATAGTGACCACTTCCTGGTGAAAACATTGCTGAGACATAGGATAGCAAACGTAAGAAAAGGAAGTAAAATGATACGGAAAAGATGGAATACGGAGAAATTGGTAGATAATGAAATCAGACTAAGGTTCGAGGATATGATATCAGGTAAATTACTACAGTGTGAAACGAAACATGATAAAGGAGAAGAATGGTGTAGTATTAAAACAATCGTACAAGAAGCGTCGGAGCAGATCCTTGGTGAGAAAAACAATCGCGAAAATTCTGAGTGGTTTGATGAGGAATGTGCAAATGCAATTGAACAGAAAAACACTGATAGAATGAAGATGCTCCAAAGGGATACGAGAAGTAACAGAGACAAGTACAACTCAAGCAGGAAAAGAGCGGCTACGATATGTAGAAGGAAAAAGCGAGAATGGCTCAAAAAAAAGGTAGAAGCAATAGAAGAAATGCGAGAAAGCCGAGAAGAAAGAAAATTTTATCAAGCAGTTAGGAGAACAACGAATGGTTTTAGGACTAAGATGAATACCTGTCGTAGTAAAAATGGCGAGCTGCTAAGCGAAGGGAATCTGGTAATGGAAAGGTGGGCTGAATACTACGAGGAAATGCTGAATGTTAACGAAGAAGCGGAAGAAAAGGAAGGAGATACAGATGAAAGAAAAGAAATGGTTATGCGCACAGAATTAGAGCCGGATACCAGAATTGAACCAGACATTGAGCCACCCACTATTGAAGATTTTGAAGATGCAATAGGAATGCTAAAGAACAATAGGGCTCCAGGAGAGGATAATCTTACCGCTGAGATTCTTAAGAATGGTGGGGAACGGCTTCACCAAAGATTGTATAACCTAACTTTAAAAATATGGCTGGATGAAGAGATGCCTGATGACTGGTGCTCAGGCCTAATTTTCCCGATTTTCAAAAAAGGAGATAAGACACAATGTGAAAACTACCGAGGAATAACTCTTCTTAATGTTGTGTATAAAATTATATCGAACCTTATACTACAAAAATTGAAAATCTATTCAGAGAGGATTTTAACGGACTACCAGTGTGGCTTCAGACCCAACAAGGGAACAACTGATCAGATTTTTATTTTAAGACAAATATTAGAAAAATGTTATGGACATAATTTAGACGTACACATACTTTTTATAGATTTCAAACAAGCGTTCGACCGAATAAACAGAAATCAACTTTTTAAAGCTTTACGACATTATGATGTACCGTTTAAATTAATTAATTTAATTAAAATGACAATGTCTAATTCACGTGCCAAAGTGCTAGTTAATAGTCAAATAAGTGGTATTTTCCAATTTAACTCAGGTGTAAGACAGGGGGACGCCCTATCTGCAGTCTTGTTTAATTTGGCTCTGCATAAAGCGATCGGAAGAATTGTTCCAAGCGGTACCCTAGCGACTCGCACAAACCAGATACTGGGATATGCTGATGATATCGCGATTCTGGGAAGAAATAAAAACGCTATAACGGAACTTTTAAATGAGCTGGTACCAGAATGTGAAAAGGTCGGTCTGACAATTAATGACCAAAAAACCAAGTATATGGTAGTCTCTAATTCCGAAGTAAGAAGAGGGCCAAATTATTACATGTATAACAACCACATCTTTGAAACAGTTAGTCAGTTTAAATACCTTGGAGTTCAAATTAATAGTGACAATAGGATTAGTCCAGAGATAAAAAACAGAATAATGGCTGGAAACAGAGCGTATTACGGCCTGCTAAAGCTAATACGATCGAAACTCTTGGCTAAAATTACTAAAGTCAAAATGTACAAGTCCTTAATCAGACCAGTTGTTTGCTACGGAGCTGAAACCTGGACGCTTAAACAAGCTGACCAGCAAGCCCTAGGGACCTTTGAAAGGAAAATAATGAGGAAAATCTTCGGTCCAATATGCATACAAGGGGAATGGAGAATAAGGACAAACAAGGAAATAAGCGAACTAATGAATCAAGAAAATATAGTAAGATTCATAAAAGCAAGAAGGATAAGCTGGCTTGGACATGTGGAAAGACTTCCCGTAAACTCTGCCACAAAAAAGATCATGAAGGAGGATTTTCCCGGTAAAAAGAAAAGGGGAAGGCCGAGGAAAGATTGGCGAGGTGATGTGGAGAGCGATCTGAGAACGATGGGCGTGAGAGATTGGAAAGAAGGGATGCAGGATAGAGAGAAATGGAGAAGGATTGTGTGGGAGGCCAGGGTCCACCCAGGACTGTAGCGCCAGAAAAGAAGAAGAAGATCAGTCTGAGTAGAAAATTAGAAAATAGGCTTCGCATACTAACGGGTTTCCTTCTCACGCGAGAGTCCACCTCACAAGGGCAGACTCAGTGGGTACACTTGAAGGAGCTGCGCCGAGAACCGCGGTAGCATCTGCAGTTCCTGTGAATAGAAGGAGGAGATTCCAATAAACGTCCTGACTTGACTGATTGCGAGGTATAGTTCTCAGAGAAGATTCGGAACTCTGGTTAGTTACCAGATTTTGTAGGAAGTGAATTTTATACCTTCCTCGGAACCTTCCCAGATTTTGAGATTTCTAGGTGAGTGGTCTCTTCCTCAATGGGGGGGGGATTAAGAAAATTCCTTTTATAGTAGTGAGAGAAAACGCTTGCGCTGAAGCCTTGCTAAAGATCTATAAAAGAACAAATCATTACTTAATAGTCTATTGTTATAAGGTAATAGTTTGCAGAGTGAAAGTATTCAAACAACGCCGATTCCTTTCTACTACTTTGATAAGATAGATATCTAACAAAGAACAATTAAGTATTGCTAATAACAAAGAATACAATGATTGTCCCATATTTGATAAGCTTCCCTTTAATGTATAATTCTTTCTTTACTTTCTCTTACTCCTAGTAAGAGAAATCATTGTAATCGTTTCAAATTTTCGATATTGAGTTTTCACCGGAAATATCCGTTTTGACGTCCCCTGAGTCCAAAAAAGTGGTTTTTAGAAAATGGTCCCAAGCAGTCAGTACTTTTTCCTCGGACAGAATTTTATTAAATAGGTTCTGAATGAATATAATATAACATCTGGGAGCTGCTTATAAAATTCATTAGTTAAAAGATCAGGGCCTGGTAATTTATCTATTTTAATACGACAAATTGCTTATTTTATTTCATTATGGTAAAATTAACATTGAAAAAAGGATGGAAAATATCACTTACTGAAAATTGTATAATTGAAGAGGGACTGTAAGTTTGTCTGAAATATTAATTCCAAGTTGAAATACTAACTTTATTAGATTGTTTAAATTTACCACTGTTTAAATATCTAATAACATTCCAAAAAAATTTAGCATCTTTGATATTATTTAGAATTATTAACATTAGCTCATAATGATTGGTTTTACCATTTAAATTGAGTTTTTATAATGTTCCTTTTTATCTAAAAAGTCGGAAAAATTATTGACAGTTGAATTCATTGTATGACAATTTTTTAAAAGCTTTTTTTCATTAACAGCTGAGCATCTCGACAAACAGAAGTAAACCAGAGTTTATTAAAAAAATTGTATGATTGACATTATTAAAAATTTTAAACTGAACTATATTAAGTTCTCAAGGTAAGTTTGTTATTTCATTTACAAAGTAGTTACACATATAATCAATATTGCAATTCTGGAAGAAGATCGCATGTTTCAGTTTAAAAAAATATAATTCAGATTTATTACTATTCTATTATTTTATCTGTATCATTATTGTTTATGTTTGACATTTGTGTATTATATAGAGACTTTTCAGTTAGTAATAAGAATAACAAACGTGGCAGATAGATGGTCGAACATACATCACTTGATATTACAAATTTTTAAATCATGTACACAATTTAGACCAAGAAAATTGGACCAGACAAGATCAATAGTACTTTTACCAACAGCACTAAAAAAAAAGTGCCTTTAGAATCGCTTATTCGTTGGACCGTTTAATACACTAAAGCTTTCCATAAACTGTATTAGATTTTCCCCTCTCTTGTCTACAGTTTTTTTCATAAGAAGAGCGATTACTATTTACAGTTAAATCATGAGATAATTGGGGATCAAGATCATATAATAAACCAATTCTACAATTAAAATCTCCTCCCAAATAGATTTCTAAGGAGGGACGATCATCATTAATGTTCAATAATATATAACAGTTATTTGTTGAAGTAACTTCAATGAAAAACCAATTCTTTTTGTTATTCTTATTTATTTATTTTTATTATTACAATAAAACTTGACGTTTCGGCGTCTGCTTTGCGCCATTTTCAAGAGTTAAATTAGTGTAATTTATAAGATACTGCAAAATAAATGAAAATAATATAAGATTATTTTTAACAAAGATTAAAATTGTGATTTTATGTATTAATACTATAGTTATTAAATTGTTACAAACTTATGAATTGTCCAAAAATTTATAATTCTGATATTCACCTACTTTGGTTTTTTTTTTTTAAACCCTTTATTTTAATGCTTTTCATTTATAACTCTCGTATTGTTAGTTTTTATAAAATTTCGTTGTAAAAAATAATTTTAACTTGTCAATTTTGTTGAGTATAAACGCGGATTTCAATAAATTTGGTATACTAAGTTGAATTAAGAGATCTATCACTTTTCTTCCGAGAAATTTATTTAAAAATGTTTGAGTTGAGGCAGGATCTTATGATTTTCTTAGAAAAAGTAATTTTATTAAGTTTAGATCCTTGAATTGACATAAAATTAAAGACCAAAAAGCATTTTGTAAAAATATTAAGTTTATAGAAAACTGGTAAATTGCAGTCGTGTGAATGTTTCACACCAGATTATTTTTTTTATGAATAAGTAATTATAAGCATAATAAAAATAAAAAAGAGAAAACATGCGCGTTGAAATGATAATTAAGTGTAAACATAAACAATAAAAAGAATGGATAAGTTATTATTGATTTTATCTTGTTCGTCATAATAATTATGTAATACTAAAGGCAGCCTCTTGTGGTTCAGATTTAAACATATCACTAATTATACAACAGACTTCTATATCACAGTTTGAAACTTAAACATGTTTCTGTTTCTTTTACAACATAAATCTTCGACACTTAAAAGAAACGACAATTGAAACATAAGTTCCTTTCTACACACTTTATAATCACTGTATTCTCAGCTCTTATTATTCAGTCGTGTTATTTACAGTTTTGATTATTAAATAGACTGTCCATATTATTACTTTCTCTAACTCCTATAAGGCCACAGTCTTCCAGGTTGAAGTGGTGGTGCTATGCCGAGAAGATTCTAAGGCAAGGATTTTATTGGGACGAAGAGTGGCCATATTTCCGATAGCCAGGGTGCTTTGAAGGCACTTTTCTCACACCAAATAGTCTTGAAATTCGAGTAAAACTGTCTTACTGCTCTAACCGAAGTGGGTGCTCGGAATAAGTTATACTCGCTTGGGTGCCGGGACTTGCAGGATTTCTGGACAACGAAAAGGCAGATGCCCTGGCGAGGGAGGGTATTTTCATAGGTCCCGAACCCTTCTGCGGTTTGTCCAGAAGCCTGATTCAAATTTTCAACAAGGGCAGTATGGAGGACCAGCGTCTGCAATAGTGGCCTAGGGAACTCCTGGACAGAGGCAGGCGAATCTCCCAAACTTACTAGGGATCTACCGAATCATAGCCGGGAGGTTATAAAGATAATAGTGGGTCTACAATGAGTTAGTAAGTAAGTAATGCTTTATTTACAATAATTTACAAAACTCCAGAAGTGTCAGTTAGCAGCTATAACCACCCTCCTAATGGTAAATATATACAATGTTTAAAGCCTAATATATAAATGATTTGGGAAACATTTTAAAAAACCCATGTATATTATTCTTTATAATAGAACGCTCCTCACTCTTCTGTGCCTAAGCATATCCCCCAAGACATGGTACCTACCACTCTGCAAAGTTGATTCGTGCTTAAATTGCACAAGTCAAAAAACTTTTCTTGGCGACTCTTACATATTCTTGAAAGTAGTCGATATCCGAGGAAACATGCAGGTCTAAGATTCGGCTAGTTACAATCCTTTATATTTATTTATTGAATATTTACAACTGCATGATATATATAAATGCAACAATTAATATGATATAAGAAATACTGTATCATGCAATGTTATGAATGGCAGTTATCCAGTGATAACTTACATTACATATCCAGGAGATCGCGAGGACAACGACGCTTCAGCCGTCTTTGGGGATTACCTAGAAGTGAGTTTGAATAGAGGGCTTGGACGAGGGGATTTGGAAGGAGGGAGAGGAGACTGTGGAATTTGTTGTATCGGATTTTGCGAGGTCGTTGTGAATGGTGCGGTCGGAGACATAAAAGGGGTTCGACAATGCGATGGAGGCTGAAGAGTTTGAATTCGGTTGAGGTTGGAAAGCTTAGTAGAGCCGTACAGTTCTAGTTCGTATGTCCACATTGGAGCGAGCAGTGAGATGTAAAGCTGTCTTTTGTTCAGAAGTGTTAGTTTGGAGCGTTTGTCAAGAAGTCTAGCCGGAAGTCTGAAGCGTTGGTTGAGGGTGATTCGTTTAAGTCTCGTATGGGGATTCCATGTGAGTCAGTTATCTAAGTATAGTCCAAGATAACGAACGTGATCTGCGGGAGAAATAGAAGTATTGAACAGGTAGATGGAAGGGAGTACTTTTTTGTTTAATGTGAAAACTATGTATTGGGATTTATTAAGGGTGATTTTTATTCTCCACTTCGTTAACCAGGATTCAAGTGAGTTACAGTCTGAGGACCTTATTTTGCATCAGCTGCAGCGTGGCGACACCGGATCGACATACCAGGCTCCAGGAGGGCAGGCATATTCTCTACTACCGAGGCATTGTAGGCTGAATAGGCACATTCCTACTATTTACAGTGGATACGATGTGCTGATTACGTAAGCCGAGGAAGGAATCCCGGTACACATTCTTTGTAAATGTGCCGGCCTGATGAAGATGGGTTTTTTCAGTTGGGAGTAAAGTAATCCCAAAGCCATAAGCTTCATGATAGAGCCGCTTTCAGCTATGTTAGGCCATGCTTAAAAGGACGAAGCTATAACCACTAAGGACTCACAATAGCGATGGATGAGCGGAGGCTTCTAATCTTCCCCTTCTTCGTTAATCTAATCTAATCTACCTCTAGTAAGAAGAAGTATTGCAATCGTGTCAAATTTTCGAAATTTAATTTTAACCGGAACTCGCTTCGAGATCCTGTGAGTCCGAAAACGTGATTTTTAGATATTGGTCTCTCTCTCTCTCTCTCGTAGACATTTCAAACTTGATATTTCGTTAAAAATCTATCAGGGGTTTCGGATAAAATAAGGTTGGTTATAAATCGGTCAATCGGATGTACCATTTTACTAAATAATCATTTAAGTTTATTGCAATTTTCTCGAAAACGGCTCCAACGATTTTCCTTAAACTTGGTATATCCACGGCACATATAATGAGCTAACAACTTTTATTTGAAACATTTCCTCTGGGAAAATTGATTTAAGGTTTTGGGGGGGGGGAGTTGTGACCAAGTTACGATTCTCATTTAAAATCTTATTTCATAGTTTCATTACAGAGAACACGTCAATAACTTATTATGTAATATTAAGGGCAGCTAAACAGTCATTACAAATTCCAAGTTTGAAGAAAGTATGTATATCACTTTTAGGACTGTGAGAATTGCAGTAAGAGAAAACTGAGTATTTTCCTGAGCAGTGTGATGAGTATTTTCTGCCAAATTTTTATTGTCAAATAAATATATAGTTTTATCAATGCTTTATTACTAAATTTTCTTTTGTTAAAATTGCAGCTGCTATAATAGTATTTGGAGCACTGAAATTTACTGCAACTCATATTTCAAACCAGTATTTGTTGGCTTAATACTATATTTCTATTGGATGCCAGCCAATAAGCATAAAATGTTGAATGTTTTCACATTCAGAATGCAGTAATGTCGCAGTTAAACTGATTCACTTCACCTTGATTCGCAATGGTATTTCCGTATATATATTTACTTATTTAACTGCATAATGGCGTTTTAATTTAAATAAATAATTTGAAAAAGAAAAGACAATTGTTTCTCTTACTGCAACCGCAGATTGCAACCGCGATGTTTACTTCCTTTTATTACTAGTAAGAGGAAGCATTGTAATCGTGTCACATTTTTGATATCGTGTTTTCATCTGAAATACACGTTTTGAGGACTCCTAAGTAAAAAAAAGTTTTTTTTAAAAAATAATCTGTACTCTATGGACCGCCACGGAAAAAATACTAAACTATAAACACACTTCCTCTCCTGTTCGTCATGAAAATGGTTCATGGATCAGATCTGATGAGGAAAAGCTAGCTTGTTTGCCTCACATCTGGCTTCAGTATTTACTCCTCATCAACACTTAGTAGACATTCAACATGACGAACAAATACTTTCCAGCCTCGACAGTTCACTTCCTTTGTCATTACCACCTAAATCCTTTACGCCTAACGAAGTTCAAAACGAAATAAGATCACTTTCTATAAAGAAATCTCCAGGAGATGACCTAATAACACCGATTATTCTTTTTAAACTTCCTAAAAAAAGCTATAATGTTCATTACCTACATTTTCAACTCCGTTTTTCGAACCACTCATTTCCCAATATATGGAAATTGTCATCTATCAAAATGATTCCCAAGCCCAAAAAACCCACTCATAATCCTTCTTCTTACCGACCTATCAGCCTCCTTTTCATTCTTGGAAAGATCCTTGAGAAACTCCTTATAACGCCTTTACCATATCCTAGAACCACTTAATATCATTCCCGATCACCAATTTGGATTCAGATCCTTTCATTCCTCCATTCAACAAACTCACCGCGTTATAGATACCATCGCCTCCGCCCCTGAGAGCAGACATTACTGCCCAAGTATCTTTTTAGATATTGAGCAAGCCTTTGATAGGTTATGGCATGAAGGTCTTTTGTCAAAGCTCAAGGGCATTTTTCCAAACACCTTTTATCTCATCCTAAAATCGTACTTTACAGACAGATTTTTTTCAAGTCTGTTAAAGCACCTCTCTCTCTCTTCCATTTATCCAATCCACGCAGGAGTTCCTCAAGGGAGTATTCTCGCACATTTTCTATACCTAATATACACAGCTGACATTCCCAATAACCCAAACACTTTAGTCTACACTTTGCTGATAATACTGCAATCCTCTCCCCGAACCGGGATCCTGTCAACGCTTCCCGTGCTCTCCAATCTCACCTTAATCCCTCGAGTCCGGGCTTTTAAAGTGGAAAATTAAAGTAAACATTTGTAAATGCAAAAATGTAGTGTTTACTCTAAATCGCAAAACTCTTCCTCCAATTTACGTCAATGGAATACCTATTCCGCCTGCTGACCCTGTGCGCTACCTTGGACTATTCTTGGACAAAGACTGATCTGGAACCCTCAGACACGGCTCAAACGCTCCGACGTCAAAATACGTTTTAGACTTCTCTCCAAACTGCTTGGCAAACGGTCAAAATTATCGCTCTCCAACGAAAGACTCCTTTACATCTCCTTACTGAAACCAGTATAAACTTACGGACTGGAACTGTACGGAACTCCAAGCGTCCAAATCATGCAATCCAAAATCCTCCGCCACATTACTAACAGTCCTTTCTATGTATGCAACCTAACCCTCCACACGGATCTCAATATTCCTTTTGTCAACACTCTGGCTAATACCCTTTATAACAGATTCCACAATAAGCTCCTATTACACTCTAATCCTTTAGCCCATGCCCTCACCTCACATCCCTCCCTGGAAATCCTCAACGACGCTTAAAGCGCCGTTGGCCTCGCGACCTTTTAAACAGCTCGTGGTAGTCATCACTGGATGACCCCAATCAAGTCAATCAAGTCATAGTAATTATTTCTTAGCTTATTTACTTATTGTAAAATTAATTACAGTTGTAAATTTCAAATAAGTCAAATTCTTGTATGATTAGAGTTAAAAAAAAAAAAACTGCGCATGCGCGATTTTCCACGCAAGAATGGAAAATCGCAGGAAGTTAAAAATTGATGTTTTCTTTTTTTTTTAAGGGCCAATGCACTGCGTCCTTACGATGTCAATACTATGCACGCTGGGTGCCGCGGGCTGCCCAGTACCCAACCAGATGTCCCAGGCGAACATCGTCTCTACAACACTTCCATCAGGTTATGATCCCTAAGGAATCCCATAAACCTGACGCTTTCTAGGCAGGGTATCTTCCCCTCCTCCAAACTTGATATTTAGTTTTTGTGATTTTCTCGAAAATAGGCCCAAGGATTATCTTTAAGAACTTGGTATATTTAACTATAATCATACAAGATCTACAACTTTTATTTCAAACATTTCTAGGTAAAATTTGTATATTTTGTCTATAGAAAACACCGCCGGGTTTCATTAAATTTGGTATAGTAACTGTACATACACAGATGACCTATCACTTTTGTTTTTAACTTTTTCAGAGAAATTCATTTTTTGGGAGTTTTGAAGGAGGGTGAGATTATGATTGCCTCAAAAATATGTTTTTATAAAGTTTAGATTCTCCCATTCATGTTTCTTCAAGTGAACTAAACAAGTAATAAGAATTATATATTAACAGAATTAGTCAATTATACTATGTAAATTTGCGGTAAGAGAAAGTCGTGTGAGTGTTTCACACTAGAGTTTTTCTTTCGTAAGAGGAAGTATTGCGGTCATATGAAGTTTTTTAAATTGAATTTTCACCGGTAATGCGTGCATGGAGAGGGCCCACCGAATACGAAAAATTAGCTATTGAGCTATATGAAATGTATGTGTGTGTGTGTGTGTGTGTTCAAAATATCTCAAAAACAAAAAAAAATCGCTGGAAGAAGATGGACCATCGACAAGAATGTTTTGAACTTCCCTCAATACGATTAAGCCTCTCCACTCACAAGTTATCCTTTTCTCCAAAGACTGACAGCTTAGTTTAGCTGGAATTGAAAAAAGCGCAGCCTGGTGGTCTACAATGTAGACACGCACAATCAATGAAGCTGCAAAATGCTCCTACATTTCTAACTAGAAAGTTTCATAGTAGATTATTTTTCGTAATGAAAAAAAAATCTGGTGTGAAACACTCACAGAACTTTCTCTATATTCATAGTTAGTATACTAAATTTAATGAAATACGTCGATGATTTTTATGGACAAAAATCACGAAAATTGAAAAATACTTTTCAGTAAAAACGGACTTCCGGTTTATTCATTTTTTGAAACTCGGAGTTTCAACAAAACATTTAATTCTATTTAATATTATTTAGATGGTAGAATTGTGTAATAAACTGAAATAGTGCTTTATAGGAAAACCTACCCCCACCCTTATCCCAAAAGTGCCCTTAAATGAATTTTTCCGGAGAAATGTTTCAAATAGAAGTTGTAGCTCTTAACATGTGTAATCGATATAATAAGTGTAAAGAAACTGGTCCCCTTTAAAAAACCTGAAAAATCTGTTCAGTCAAGTGGTACTTCCTGTTGATTAGGAATTAGTTTAAACGCTTTTCTTAGGTCCCATTCTAGCCTTAAATTAAAAATCAAAGTATCAAGTTTGAACTTTCTGCGATTTTTGCTTTTTGAGTTATACTGTTCTCACCCCATCCATTTCTAAAAATTGTTGTGGTGGTTCCGCAAAGCTGGAAAGCTTCAGATTGTTTTCCGTGATAGCCTGCTTCTTTTTGTGGTCATCGACCGGTTTCGGGCGTTCGCCCATCTTCAGGATGTGAAGTGTGATAATATAGACTTCCACAGAGCAAATTTAGTTGATACACTCTAAATTTCTTTTCAGTAGTAGGGAAAAGAGAATCCTGGCACAGATGACGTCATCAACGTCGGATCTAAACCTCCTCGTCTCTATCAACGGTAGGATGGAGGCAAATTAAGAAGAAACAATTTTTAAGTATACCAAGTTTTGATCCTGGGACCTTTTACTCTAAAAGCCGACAGCTTTAACCACTACACCATCACTGCTTGTTGGAATCGTATGTATATTTAAGTCCTATCAAGTTGGTCGCTCACTCTCTCTGTCTGTTAATGCACCACTCCGGTTGCTCCTCTTTCTAAGTCAAGTTGGTTACTCACTCACTCTCTGTGTGTCTGTCTGTCACACTCCGGTCGTTGCTCTTTCAATCGAAACGAGGCCGCTAACACTATTTTATTATTGTGTTTAAGTTATTTAAGTTTAAATATACATACGATGCCAACAAGCAGTGATGTTGTAGTGGTTAGAATTGCTGGTTTTTGGAGTAAAAGATCCCAGGATCAAAACTTGGTATATTTTAAAAAAAATTTCTTCTTAATTTGCCTCCACCCTACCGTGATAGGGGGGAGGGTTTTTTAGATCCGACGTTGAGACGTCATCTGCGCCAGGACCCTCTTTTCCCTATTACTTGTATAAAATAAATATATTAACTAAGTAGTGTATCAACTAAATTTGCTCTGTGCAAGTCTATGTATTACCCTGTTTTGACAAAAAAATCCTGATGATGGGCGAACGCCCGGAACCGGTCGATGACCACAAAATAAAGCCAGGCTATCACAGAAAATATCTCTGATAATTTCTAAAAAGCCTTTTTTTCGGACTCATAGGAACTCAAAACGTATATTACTGGTGAAAAGGCGATTTCAAAAATTTGACACGATTACAATACGACAATTAGCGAAAGTAAAAACAAACAAACGAACATTTCTTTAGTTGATTGGCCTAGTTAGTTTGGTGTGGACGGGTGCGGTTTTACTCGCCCTCATCTTTTAACAATGAGTTTCTAGTTTCTCTGTTGCTGACAGCAAAGATTATCGTTCACGTTTCAAGTACTATAAAGGCCACGCCCATACAATAAATGGATATCCCATTCTAGCTGGAAACAAAAGCCGTTGTCAACTGTATGTAGATGGCTCCACATATTTCTTCTTTATGAAATAATTCCGGCAAATCACACATGGAAATGGATCGACGCTAATGCTCCGAGTTATGTTATCTGCAACAAACTGATTCTTAATAAGCATACAAATTTCCTCATATATACAGTTTACTCACTAACTATAAGGAAATAATCAGTGATATTATAAAAAGCAATATGTGTAAAAGTAGCCGATATTCTTCTACCTCAAGTCCCATAGTTATGACAAACTGTGATAAAAATCGGATCTATAGTGAAGCGTTATATATCGTTGATCTTAAACAATTGCCAGGTGGTGGAACAATATATATTAATAAAATAGAATAGGGAATTATCCTGAAAGGAAAGCTAAAAATGCTTTAAATTTTTTTTTTTAAATTATATAAACTGCAGTAGGAGAAAATCGTATGTGTAGTTTCACGCCAGATTTTTCAGCTATTCTGTTTTCTCTCACAGAACCAGTTGGATAAAAAACAGTTTTTAAAGACCCTAATTTTCGATTATTTCCTATATTTGATAAACACGTAATAGTTTATTTTGTAGTATCGCAAAATAGCATAATTATAAACATAAAAATGATGTAAAAAATTAATTCTTAAAAAAATGGAAGAATCTGGAGCCCCCATCCCCTACCCCACAAGGTGGCATAGCTAATCCATCAATAAAACAAAGAACTACACTAGATAATTTAAACTAAATTAATTTCGATTTTCTAAAATATTCTACGAAATAAACCACTGAAGATTAGTTTATATTGAAGTTATTTATTTAAAATCTTCTTTAGGCCTGGAAAGATTTTAGGCCAACCAGGGTGAAGAGCTGTTTCCATTCGCCCAGACTGTTGTTTTAATGTAATCGGATTGGGTGTACTAACTGGTTTGGCATAAGCAGCCAACATTGGTTTTACATTTAAAAACCACATTATCAGCTGGCCCGGAAACTGGGAGTTCTACCTTTTGAATGACACTTCCTATTTATATAAGAGCATTTTCATTAGAGATTGATTAAAATGATTAAAGTTAGGACTGTTAAATAGTAAATCATTAACTGATTGAATCGTTCGATGGTGAATAGCAATATTACTTTGATCAGGGATTATAAGGGATATATATATAAATATACATATATAATAAATATAAATGATAAAATATATAATAATAAAATAAATATATAATAAATATATTATAATAAATATATATATGATATATATCAATATACATATATATGGGATATATATATAAATCTTCTCTACCTTCCCCATCAATCTATAAAGCCTAAAAATATTTTTACTTCAATCGTTGAATAATGTTACTATTATTACACTGATTTTAGTGATGAAAGTTCAACTTACACACTTATGTGAGTTCACACAGCTTTCTCTCACTCGTATGCTTTCAATTATGCTTTATTCAGCTATAAGGGTGCAAAGTGGGCTACCCACTTTCTCGGGGATTTTGGGCACTGTTTCGCTTAATCACAGCCTAAATGCCAGCACAAACACTAACTGGCATTCAACCAGTACACACAGGCATATCCACGTAAACTTCTAGCATCCACCAGATTCCCACATAAACATACTCCTTCATATTTACATTGTATACACTGCTATTGTTGGACACTCCACGGTGCTACAATAGATTATCTAGTTCGTAGTTCATTTGCCTTTATAGTCACTCTCCCTGTACTTTTAACTCCCCACTAAGTGTTGGAAATGTAACAGTGTAACTGCTGTGACATTTATAAAGGGAATTCCAACCTTTCAGCTTCGCTAGAATCCTTAAAAATCAATTACTCCCAGAAAAACGTTTCTAATAAAATGAATAGATTATAACCATATTATAGGTTACAACATGTGCAATAAATTATAACCAAGTTTAAGCCGTTGGCTTCCATACTGATTTTTCAAGTGAGCCAAATACGCCTCAATATTATTTTCTCTTACACTTTGTAAGAGGAAGTAGCAATGCGATGGTGCCGAATGTTTCGAAATTTAGCTTTCACTGGAAATAGATATTTTGCAGTTCTCTGAAAACATGTTTTGAGGTCCCTGAACGTTTTTCCATAAAGATTTGCGGTTCTCTGAATGCGGCAAACATGTTTTAAGTGAATGGTCTAACACATTAGAAGCACTGATAGATTTCCAATTTGAAGAAAATCGGTTAACCCGAAGTGCAGAATAAGTTTTTGAGATTTTGGGAATTTTTTCGTTACAAACATACTACAACGATTGTCTTTAAATTTGGAATGATTGCTGCATAGATAGCAACCTATCACTTTTATTTGATTTTTTTTTTTGAAAAAATTAATTTTAGAGTTGTATTGGGAGTCTGTCAATTAGTTTAAATTTAAATGTGCACAACGTGTTGATTTTGACACAGAATGCTCTACAAAAGGGCGCTCAAGTATACACCGAATGCTCTACATAAGGGCGCTCAAGTATACACCGAATGCTCTACATAAGGGCGCTCAAGTATACACCGAATGCTCTACATAAGGGCGCTCAAGTATACACCGAATGCTCTACATAAGGGCGCTCAAGTATACACCGAATGCTCTAATAAGGGCGCTCAAGTATACACCGAATGCAAGGGCTCAAGTATACACCGAATGCTCTACATAAGGGCGCTCAAGTATACACAGAATGCTCTACATAAGGGCGCTCAAGTATACAAAAAAATTCCCACTGTATTGACGGCCAGCCAAACTAAACATTGTAACATTGCAATTTTAAAGATTTGATAAAATTGTATTAATTAGAGTAAAAGGGAAGGGATTAGCTCAGTGATTAGCGCACTGGACTCCCACGCGAAGGACCCGGGTTCGAGTGCAGCAGCTGTGCTGGCCCTTAGATTATTTCTTTCTAGGAGCCTCTACAGCTCACTCAGTAGAACTCAGTAGGACAGTGTTGTTTCTAACGAGAGAACACTATCCGGAGGCCGGCAGTGCACTGAGAAGGCTCCGGACGCCAATGACTCCAATAGATGTTGACACGCCTTAAATTTAAAAAAAAAAAATTAAAAATTACAGTAAAAGAAAATCGTGTGAGTGTTTCACACCAGATTTTTCAATATTTCATTGTTTTGCTATTATTTCCATATTCACTACCGTTAGGGAAAAAGATACTCGCGGCGTACAGATAAATCTTCTACTACCTTCACTTATACAGATTTCTCGACACATACGAGCCAGTTATAATCAACTGAATACAATGAGCTAAACAGTTACAATCAACAAAAGTTATGAGCTGCTTTTTGCTGCTAAAACATTTTAGTTCTGTAATAAACACGTGCATATAATAAACTCGAAGATACACAGTTTGTTACAAAATAAAGACAAACGGACGTCAATTTGCCCAGCAGTTTTCTGAAACCATCCAGATTTCTTGCACCCCAAAGCTTAAAAGATGGAAAACTATTCTTTTTGTACAATGTTTATTTGTCATATTTTAAAAAAATTATTAAATACACATATTTTTTGTAATAAATATGTTTTTGTTGTAATTTTGATTCGTGCTAAACTCATAGACGTTCAATTCCACGCCACTAGTACCAATCCAACATTTAAAGTTTACTCTATCATGCTTCTTCAATATATATATAGCCTAATATCTTCAAACTCCCGTGTTACACACGGCTCAATGTAACTATATATTGTGTATCCAAAATCATTCACTTGGCAGTGAAGTATTCTAGAAAATGAAGCCGTTTCGAGAAATTCGTGCAGTAAATGAATCGCTCAGCACTTCTAGTTGGCAGAAAATGATCGAAACATTCATGTCCCAGATACTAAGATGACAGCTATACGGAAAGGCAACTTTCAGCTTCCTTTTCTTGTTTTTTCGTTTTTTGAGGTATTTGATCTCAATGCTACCTCAAAACTCTCAAACAATGAAGTGGATGTTTTGGGTATTGGATAGAAGAGAATACTTAGGATGAGATATAAGTTACACTTACTGACCACTGTTTACATGGATGAGAATATATGCACTACACGGACTTTACACTGTATAATTTAGAATAAAAGTATGCTAGCGTGAGAAGAGAGTGATAGACTGGCTGGCAGAGTGACTTTGCGAGACTGATGGTCGTTGAGTGTTGATGGTTGCTCAAATAGCGTTTGAATGAGAGTGAATAGGCAGTCAGGCACCTTTTCCAAACAGGCGGCGCTCGCTTTAAACATACTTACAATGCCCAGATTTGCTAATTAGATTGTCCTGAAAGCTTCTGGTAGGAAGACATGTCAAAGCAAGAGACATATCTCGGCGATCCATTACACAAGGAACCTGAAAACATGTTTTTCTGGTAATTTTGTAAATGTGACAAGATTGCAATACTTCTTTAAAAAAAATAAGAGAAAGTTATTTGTGTTTTTGTGAGAAAGATGTGTAGATTTTTTTTTTTTCGTTGAAATATTATTAACTAATAATCACAGCCATATCAGTTTATATGCAACATAATAATTTTTCATAAACAAAAATGTATACTTTTTAATAAACTTAATTAGTTAATTTCCCTAAAGGATATGAATGAAATTCAATAAGTACATTTTGGGACATATAATTTGCCATTTCCGTCACTAGGGATTCATTAGATGGTAATGACGGGGAATTTATGCATGTATGTGGATACTGTATCCTGCATACTCTATATTCACTATATATATCTAGACAGAGTGAGAGGTAGAGAAAGAGAGAGAGAGAGAATGAGAAAATGGTCGGAAGAGGAACATATAATGGTCAATGGTGTCCAGTGAATGCTTCTGGGAAGGTATAATAACACCAGGTGATAAACTGCTGTAGTTTACTGTAGTGCTCACTCAGTGTGTAGGGTAGCACCGGCCAGCAATGGCTCAGTCATCCCGAGCCACTCTCCTGCAGACAGACAGAAAGCCATACAGACATTCCATAATGTTCGTCTAGTATCTACCCCTTCCTGTGTGCTAAAACCGATTTATACACATTCACAAAGACACATACATACACACATTTCCTGGATTTTAGTTTTCCATATACATATTATATATATATAACGCGTTAATATTTTGACCAATAAGTTTACGATGTATGTATATTCTTTAAACGACCAAATTCCCCAATCCATTATATATAAACACTCTTACAATATTAGAAATAAAAATAATCTACACTTACCAGTGAGAATATTGGCGAAATCGGAGTTAGCTCCAAGTGCGATGAGTGTAAGATTGTTTAACAAACTGCCGAGGGAAATAATGGGTCTGAAGACTGAACCATTTAAGAAAACGTTAAAACGTTTCTTTAAGGAAAACAGTTTTTATAAAATAAATGAGTTTCTGGAAGAGAAGTGGGCGCTGGGACACTTCAGGATAGACTAAATACAGTGTTGGATAGTGTTTATTTTCTAGTGAGAACAAAGTGCAAACATCAGAGCAAGGACTATTTGAACTAGCAAACTTATTGTTTATTATGTAATTTTGAAGTACCTTATGTTACTTGTTATGTAATTTATTTAGGTAAAATAAAAATAATAATAATAATAATAATATAATATATTACTCAGTTAAGATTTTTAGTGCATGAATTTTTTAAAGAATTTTCCATTTATTGAATTGTTGTTTAACATGTCATAAATTGCTCATTACTTTCTCTGATGCTGAAAAAGAGGCCGCGATCGAATAAAATTATTTTCGAAATTGAGTTTTCCCCAGAATACATTTTGTAAGGTTTTCCTGAGCACGAAAAAAATGTTTTTATTTAGCTAATGGTTCCGCTGTCTATTTAGAAAATTATTTAGCTGGAAATAAACTCTATATGTTTTGAGTTCTTTGGAACTTTCTCAAAAATGGCAAAAACTATTTCCTTTATACATATTTTTCCTTTATAAATATTTTTCCAGAATAATTGATTTTATGAGGGTCCTGAGGGACCTGTTAGTTAGGTTCAAATTTAAAATGCCACTAATTTCCGGTGACAACTCAATATAGAAAATTTGACATTATCACAGTATTCCTCTTACGGAAGCATTCTGGTAAAATTTTCAGAACCCTGTCATAGCAATGCTGCAATTTTCGCAATTCGGATTGGCAGAATTTCTTAAATCCCCGAATGTTTATTAAAATGTTCGGTTATGCTTTACCCATCTATTAGGGTGGAAAGTAGACTACCCTCTTCCTCGGGGATTTTGGGCACTCTGGCGGTTAATCACAGCCTAACTTCAAGCACCCATACTTAAACTGACTGGCCACAGACATTCAACCAATACACATACAGTATGATTGTAGTTAATAAAAGTATGTTTGTGTGTATGAAAGTGTACGAGAGTGATTGAATGCGTTTAGGTTAAACTATTACGGGATTGGTTCGAGTATACCATTTGGTGTATCGAGTACAATATCCCATTTGTAAATATCTTAAAATACCTTTATTGTATATAGTATACATATAATTTATATATTAGATTAAGTATTTAGAGGTGCGAGGAATTTCGAGTACTCCACCCCATCGTATGAATGCTGGTCTGATAGTTTGTACGAAGGAGGCGCGTTAGGGCTCATTGTGCAAATGCATTTATTGGCGTGTTTGTATTGATTTGTACGAATGTAGTAGGTTAGTTTCGCGGAAGGAATGAATGTCAGTTGCAGGATAGATAGGACAGATACAGTCAGTTCAGTATCACATGAGCATTAATGGCTGAACGATAACATGTTAATGCGAATAAAAAATAAAAAAAACAGTACACATAGGTGTATCCAGAAGTGAACGCGTAGCATCCACCAGACTCCTGCATACACATACTCCCTCACATTTACGCAATATACACATTACAGTCCACTTGTAAATTGTACATTCTATGTACAACATTGGGCTTAATGGAGCTAGAATAGATTATTTAGATCGTAGTTGATCCGCCTCTATAATCACTATCACTCTCTCTCTCTTTTGGACTGTATGTAAATCTACATTGAAGTGACTACCTGCGTTGCTAACCAACTTGCACTCCCACCATTTCTATATTTTGTTAGGACAACTGAATACATCGTCACCAGTTTTAGAAAATTTGTTAATTCAGTAAAGAGTAAGAGAAAGTCGTCTGAGTGTTTCACACCAGAGATTTTGTTTTGTGTCCTCCTTACACCGGATATCTGTTAATCTACTGGGAAATACTGCTGAGGAAAGCAGATAAATGTAAGGGAACATTAAGAGGCGTCGATTTAGGTAGTACTATTATTGTATGTGTGTGTATAGTGGACAGTACAATTAACAATTACATACATAGGGGAGACTGATTACTTCACTGTAACAATAATACTTTATATAAGGATGACGTCATCAGGGGACAGCTGTGTCTGCACTTAAGATAACTAAATACTATAATGGTCTCCAAGTAGAACCAGTATATACACAACCTTTTCACTAATACTGAGCGTATTTACCTAATATTGATCAAAATTCATTTATATTTTAGCAATGGTCTACTTTAGTTGGTAAATATTTCAATAGAAATCATGTTGTCTATGGGGGGGGGGTTGCTCTATTTATGTTCATTGCCGTAGTCTCTTTCACTTACTCTCTCCCTCACACACACAAGACTTATTCCCCAGAGATTATTGATGTTGACGTATTAAGTCAACAGGTCAAACGATGTTAGGGTGAATGTAACTTTACGTATCTAACGTATACAAGTCATGCTATATGTATATCATGTTTTCCATTACATAAACATTCCGGGAATAAATTATTTTATTGATTAAGTTAAAGATATAATTTTGGTATTATGCAGTATTAACCTAGTACTTATTCTTATTGTTTGAAAGGTAGCATAAGTCGTAGCTCGCCCAAAATAACTCCCTAAAATCAGTTTTCGTTGGAACTGAAGCGACCGAAAACTTGGTGCCGGAAAAGGCGTAAGAGAGATGCAACTTAATGTCTAACGAAATATCGATTAGTAGTCCCCACTCCTTCCACAAAATTTACTCATTTGTCCTAAAGTAAATAGTGCGATGGAGGGAGGGAAGGAAGAATAGTGAAAAACGTTTAACACGAAAACGCATAACATGAAAAATCGGTTAATACGAAATCATACTGCGATCCTAACAAAATACTACGTAATTTCATACATTTTTTTCTTTTAACACGAAACAAATATCGCTTAACACGAAAAGATTTCGCTTCTCAGAAGAACAAAAGATCTCTGATGCTTTCCATCTCTGCGGAACCACCCACAAGAACAAAATATACCTGTTTTCTGCAGTCACATCGTCTCGAAGATTTTTTGGTTTATTCTGTTTCGTTAGACGGTACAAATAAACAATGGCTGCCACTGTTGCGAGGTTTCCGCTTGTCTTTGAGTAGGTAAAGGCACCACCATTACAATACTTCACCATTATATATATATATATATATGTCAACAGCACAAATCAAAAACAAAATATCGCGGAATGTTCGAAATTGACATTCCATGTGGGGATCACCATGGGATCAGACAGGAACTACCATATATTTTTATAAATGTATTTTTTTTAAAAGGGATATTCTCTGTGATCTGAAAGATCTAGGGTGCTCCCCGGGGCCTCCGGACTGTGTTCTCTCGTTACAGACAATACTGCCCATCACCGGACAATGAGCTGTAGAGGAAATGAATATATATATATACATTTTCTAGATCCCACTTTTTTGGATTCAGGAGACCTCAAAACTTGTATTTCCGGTGGAAATTCGGTATCGAAGATTTCATACAATTGCAATACTTCCTTTAACAGCAGTTAGAGAAAGTAAAAATTGAATACAGACAATTATTTTATTTTTATTAGCGTTTATTTTAGAAGATTATATAATAATAAGACTAAATTGTCACGGCTTATCAGTTTAATCAATTAAAATTTTAAACTATGATGTAGCTAGAACATAACTGAAGCTTGTACATATGTGTAACTAATAATTAACCGTATTAATTAATTAATTAAATAATTATTATATATATATAGAGAATTGTTGTGATATACTAATTTACTATGCCAGACCAATAAGCTCTTGGGTGTCCTACCTCAAGGTAGTTACCAGTAAATTAATAGTCCTTTTATACTAAATTATTTACAACGAGTTGCATACTACCTGGATTGAATTTCCAATGAATTCCAGGTCCGTCTTGCAAGTTCTACTTATCTACATTTGGACAGATAACTTTTTTCTTTTTATTGGTAAATAAGATAATATTTACTGTAGATAAAATAATATTTAAAAAGATCAGAATATTATAATCAGGGTTTTTTTTTTTGTGGTATCAGCTGATATGAAAATTTTTAAAAAAAGAGTTAAATTTGTCTTTAACTTGTGCTTGAAAAGCTAAAGTTATTATTATTTTTACTTTCTCTTACGTAAGAGGAAGTTTAGTGATAATGCTAATATGGATTTCATTCAATTTGTTTTTCCAACTACTGATCTAAAAGACTTAACGTCACTTTTCATCGAAACATTTTCGTTTCGAAAAATTTGATTTTAGGAAATTTCTGGCATAGGAAGGACATGAATCAATCTTTCCTGGAAAGTGCCATTCCAGTTCTGCCATCTATAATAATGTTAATGAAAATTAAATAGAACTCCAGAAAATGAACCTGGAAATCAATCCGAGGCACACATTAATGTGACATACAATCAACAAGTCAACAAATGTAGTGTGTAACGGAAACATAAGTTGAAATAAACTCTCTACACGAACTTGATAAATTTATATGACGAACTATCAGGAATTTACTCGTTCAGGTATAATAAACAATGCTTGCTATGACGGATAAAATACCAGAAATCAGAAAACCATTGAGATTGAATTCAACACAACCATCATTAAAGCTGTCAGGAACGTTGACGGACCGATCAAAGAAGACGCTTTCGAGAAAAATACGTCTAACATACTCTGCTTTGTAAATATTTTCCTTTTCTTCGTAGAACTTTATTCATTTATTAGTTCCACGTTTTTGTTTCGTTCGACATTTAAACGTATGAATATGTGAAGATATGTTTAAGTTTAAGACCGGCATACATTGCAGCCGATTGCAACATCGAGTGCGGGGTATAACATGCATTAAAAGCTGTAAATCGATGCATATAAGCATAAACGCCATTTTATGTTAAAAAAAAAGTGACAAGGTCGGACGTTCGAACAGTCGTGAAATGTCGGTCCGTTAAGTGAAGTATACCTTTACTTTAAAGTAATATTGCAATACTTAAAAGTTTAAACCTCCTGCAATTTGAAATATGATTTCGTAAATGTGGAGACACATATACATACAAACCCAGTTATTAAAAGCTTTTTTTTTCTCATACACAGACTACTTAAAAACATGTATTTCCGATACAGGAAGCAATTTCGCAAAATTTAACACGATAACAATACTTCTCAGAACAATCAACAACAATAAGTTTAAAAATAACATCGGCTAACAACCCGATCAAAAATTTAAATCCATCATAAAATTCGGCCACGTATTTCTTAGATACGTCATTTTAAAGCAATGATTCTTTCATATCTGGAAAAGACCTAAGAAAATTGAAAGTTCAAACGACTTTCACGGCAATACAAGCATATCAGCATGGTTTGCCTAATCATAAAATATTACATAATACGTATGTACATACATACATACGTATACGTAGTTGTCCTATTTATATTCAGATATTTTCCCCCTATATTTTCTTTGGAGGCCAGCAACCATTTTCCATTTATACTGATAAAAAATTTACACCTTAAAAAATTTCTTTTCAAGCTTACTGAATGATATGCCTACTTTACTTAGAAAATTGGATGCATTATTTACCAAGATAAACTGTCAGAAGTTTTCCATAGTTTTACCACATGTTTTTTTCCATTATTATTTGTATAAGATAAATTTAATTAAGATAAAATTATTTATGCTAATTTTAAAAGAATTAATTACCTATTAAAATAGGGCATTATTTTTATAAGAGCTTTAACATTATTGTTTCTTAAAGAAATAAAATAGATGAAAATTTTATGAATTATATATATATATATATATATACACATATAATGCATGGAATTTCATCAGAGAAATTTTATCGCCAAGAAATAAGGATGAAAAGGACGAGACAACTGGCCGTGGAGGAAAGTTAATAATTTTACTGAATTCTCCAGCATGGAGTGAATGCAGGGCCAGTCCTCCGCAATAAAACTAAATTAGAATTATATATATATATCTGTTTTATATTCAGCACGTAAGAAATTATATTGCATATTATTTTATTAAAAAACCTTTCCTTTTTAGTTCCCCCCCCCTTAATAAGTTAATATTTGTTTAATTAGATTTGTCAATGTTTAATTTTAGTTTAAATATTATTTGATACTTTCTCTTAGGAGGGAAGTGTTGCGGTCGTGTGAAATTTATCGAATTTGAGTTTTCAACGGAAATACAAGTTTTATGGCCCCTTGAAGTAGATAAAATCTAATGTGAACCACTTACACGACTTTCTCTAATTAATACACTTTTATCTTCTTCCGATATCGGTCTTTTATCACTTCTTATCTCTAATTAATATACTTTTATCTTCTTCTGATATCGGTCTTTTATCACTTCTTATCTCTAATTAATACACTTTTAATCAAGAAATTTACTTAAAAATTGCAATGTTACAATGTTTAGTTTGGGCTGGCTATAAAAATGGTGGTGGGGATTTTAATTGTATAGCTGAGCGGTCTTATTTGGGGAGCGCTTTGAGACAAAACTAAGAAAACTTGTGCAAATTTCCTCCAATACCCCTCCTAAAATAATTTTTTTTCAGAAAAATATTTCAAATAAAAGCGTTTCTTATTTAAGCAAGCAAGCATGCCAGTTTTAAAGAAAATCGTGACCGTTTTCGAGAAAATTCCAAAAAACTAAATAACCTGTGTTGTAAAATCGCACTTCTGATAAACCGATTTTCTTCAAGATTCGATTTGTGTATTAATATTGTGTAAATGGAAGTAAAACTATTATTATAGTGAAGTGGTACTTTTGAGAAAAGCATAACGCTACTGTGTTCCCACAACTATATGTAGTACTAAACTATATGTACTACTTGGCTAGTACATGAGCTTTAAAAAAAATCGTTCCTGACGTTTTCGAGGAAATTACGAAAAATACGAAACTTTTTAGTAAAGTAGCACTTTCAGTCGATGGATTTTGCTTGAAATCTTCGTGTCTGATGCGGCGGTGGTGCCTAAACGGAATACCAAGTTTGAGCTTCCTGCGACTTTTCGTTTTTGAGATATTCCGTTGACACAAACACACACACATAAACCATTCGCAAAAAACATTTTTTTCGTATTCAAGGGACCCCAAAACATGTATTTCTGGTGAAAACTCAATTTCTAAAATCTTGCACGATCGCAATACTTCCTCTTGCTACGAGTATGGGAAAGTAAAAATGTACTAGAAGTGCAAATATGAAGAAAATCAATTACTACACCAAAAAGGTTTTCTCGAAGTTGTTCTGGATTTCCTTAAAAACGGTTCCAAAGATTTTCTTTAACCTTGAAAAACTAACCGCTAATCCTAACACTTTTATTTGGAATATTTTCTATTGAAAAATTAATATTAGTGGTCTCTCTGAGGTTACGTAATTTTAGAAATTTTGTTGATGATGTTCTCACCAGATTTATATATATATATATGTGTGTGTATTTTTTATACATAGTACAGATACATAATCTACAGATATATATAAATAATGCAGATACATCATCTACAGTTCTCAAATGCAATTAACATATTCACAATTTTCGTGTTAGTATTAAGTCAAAAGAGACTGATAAGCTCGGCTTGGATGTTTACATCGTTCATTACTAAGTTGTTATCTTAAGTCTACAATAATTAAGCAAAGCTTAATCTTTTCATTATTAAAATGAATACAAAGTAGAACCTTAAAAAGGGATTATTAGCATAAATTTCTTGTTTCTTAAACAGACGAATTCATGTAAATATTCTCTTACATTTACATATAATTTACGGATTTAGTTTATTTCTCACTTTCGTCTTTTGTGAGTCGTAACTAGGCCAGTTAGGTCTATTAGCTGTAGTTAATAGTTGCAACATTTTCTGAAGTCACCTTTTTAGCAAGTATTTTCAAACTAAAGAAAGAAGCAATCACAGAAAGAAGGAGAGCCATTTAAAAATACTTCCTTATTTATCGCTTCCTATCGCTTTTATTTGAAAAACTTCCCTTGAAAATTGATTTTTTCTAGTGTTCTGGTGGAACAGAAACATTAACTTGTCCTCTAAATTACCTCCTCAGTATAATGTATGGTTTATCTATCTAGATGGTATTAAAATATTTTAGAAACATTGGAAGAATCAGAAATTTGAAGAAAATGAGTTAATCGAATGTGGTTATTTTACAGAATAGGTTTTTGAATTTTTTTTGGACTTTCCCGAATACGGTCACGAGTTTCTTTAAACTTGGAATGCTTGCTGCTGCATAGAATAGAAACGTATCACTGAAATCAAAATTGTTTTTAGAGAGTGCTGTTTGGAGTCTGCCAGTTAGGTCTAAAATTTAAACTGTACAAGCTTTGTTGGCTTTGACAGAGGGTATCCATACTAGTATAAACTCTACTACCTATTTTATAGCCAATTCAACTAAAATCAAACTTTTTTTGTTTATTAACCTTATGCAGTAAGTGCTTAGAATAGCCACCAGAGTAAGATACCTTTTAGTGGTTCATACATACATACAAACCGTCCGACAATTTCCTGAAATAGTTATTCTTAGAGGAAATCTTATTATTTAATTTTTCTAGAATTTTCTTATCAAATGAAAATTTTTCGCGAAATCTTTCAATAAAATTTTTCCAAAAAGTTGAACAAAATTCAGAATAGTGGCAATTCCGGTTGGCTAATTTTAAACGTAAGCTTTTGTCCATTCTAAAACAAACAGTTTATCAAATTTGAGCATTTCTGCGTTTTTATTTTCATTCTGGACTTGAAACAATAAAGCAAGAAAACTGGATACAAACTCCAATGTAAAATCTGCTTCCAGCCTCAACTTACACACTAATCTGAGACCATTTTTTTCCACCAGCCAGCAACCCTAATTCAACCAAAATCAGCTTTCATTCTAGACTTTAAACACATAAACCAGTCAGTTAGTTGGGGAAAACGTGGACTACACTTGAGGCGTGGTGACCTCTTGACCTCATGAATAACTAGTGGTAATCACAAAGTGGATGACAACCAATGCATGGCCATTATGCCATATGATCGATTTGTAAACTATAGCATATTTGATTAATGTATTGTACAACTCACAATGAATAAGTAAATAAATCTGGTGTGAAACAATCATACGTCTTTATCAAACTGTACAAGCTTACAAATTTTAATATCTTGGTGATTTTACTACACGTTTTGGCCTAGAAACAATATGTAAAAATATAGGCAATGGGAAATTAAACTTGTCACTCTTTAAGTCACCCACCATCTGTGAATATTACTATATCGTGTGCCTCTGAAATTTAAAAAAAAAAAAATCGCTGAAGTCATTAACGAGATAAGTTGCCCTTTCAGGTTGATCGATTCTCTTCAAACTTCGTATTCTATCAACGTTTTTACTATTCTAACAATGTTTAATATTATAATACTGTGGGTGGATAACTGGGGTCTTTTTTGTGACCTTTCGCCCATCTTCACAGAATCCGGAGAGAGAGAACATCCACCAGAGACACTGTAAGGTTAGTGTATATTCTCTGGAAAACCCTCAGAACTTGATAAATGTGTAAATTGTCATTTTTTTTTTTTTTTTTTTTGTAATAACGTCTTAAGGAATTCATGGAAAGCATATTGAGACGCAAGGTGAAAATTGCCGGGTATACTGAAGACAGAATCAGGTGTTCAGGTTTTGTAAACAACAGATTAGCATTACAAAGGAGATTAGCGAATTTACATGCGCTAATTGGAATAAAGATCTGGCACTCGGGTACGGCAGGGTAGATGTGTCAAGCCTACCCCTGAGAACACACTTACCCTATCCGTTCTTTTCCAACAGTTCTGATAGGGATAAGTTTGTTTAGTTACAATTAATGAATAGGAAATAGAATATTATTCTGTGAAAAACATCTTCCCCTTAGCACTAATCATTTCTTCAAAGTATCGATCAAACTCGATATATTCAAGTGGGAGACCTGAAAAAGAAAAAATTAGAACCTGGAATAAATATTTGTAAAACTTATCCGTTTCTCCAAACAAATATTTTACTTTCTCTTACGGCTGTAAGAGAAAATATTATGATCATATCAAACTAACGAAACTCAGATTTCCATGGATATACTTTTTTTAGTTCATCTAAGCACGAAAAACAAATTTAGGCACCGACTATTGTTAAAAATTCGACTATTATGGAAAATTCTGCAATGACTTTCTTTAAATTTTCATACACTCATACACACACATACATACATGTAGTTCTATAATCTTTATCTGAAATATTTGTCTGGGAAAATTTATTTTTTGGTTGGGTCTGAGGATGGGGAAACATTAGTCTTTCCAGATATTGTCACAATCTCGAGTTTAAAGAAAATCGCTTAATCAGACGGGACGAGGTATTTTTCAGTTGAATGATTATTTGTGATTTATTTCACTTCCTGTTGCTGCTACACGTGGATATTTATTTTTGCGGTCAGCAACTCAAAAATAGAAAATCACAGAAAAATAAAATTTTATATTTAGTTTAAATGCTCAGAGACATTTTCCGTGGTAGCCTGCTTCATTTTGTGGTCATCGACCGGTTTTGGGCGTTCGTCAAAAGTGACAACACTGTCTGAAAAACGCATCCTGAAGATGGGCGAACGCCCGAAACCGGTCGATGACCACAAAATGAAGCAGGCTACCACGGAAAATGTCTCTGATGCTTTCCAGCTCTGCGGAACCAACCACCACAAAAAATAGTTTAAATGCTATCAGAGGACCCGACAAAAAAGTTTTGGTTAAAACCGGAAGTACCACTTTACTGACTTAATTTTTTAAATTTTTTTTACGATTTTCTCCAAAATGGCTGCAAACAATTTTCTTTAAACTTGCTTTCCTAATAAGCTCATATAACCTGGTATGTAACTTTTGTTTGCAACATTTTTCCGGGCAAATTCCATTTTAGGGGTGTTTAGGGGGGGAAGGAGTGATGTTATGCTTTCCTCTATAGTGCGCACATACTTTTTTATACAATTCGATCATCTGTACAATATTAAATAGAATTCAATGTCTTGCCAAAATTCGAAGTTTGAGGAAAACCAGAGGTGCAACTTTATTGAACAGTTTTTCTAGTTTTCTCCGAATTTCTTCCATAAAAATTGCAACAGTTTTCATTAAACTTGGTTCACTAAACTATACATACTGAGATCTAACACTTTTTAATTATACTTTCTTCGGAGCAAATTAATTTTACTGGTACGTCACGCTTCCCCCTTTTAAGTGCAATTTCATTAAAGTGCAAATTACGCTATTTCCTAGAACATTGAGGACAATTAAATATTTTGTATTAAATTTCAAGGTGAAGAAAATTCTAATTTCTCTCCAAGAAAACTCGATTTCGAAAATTTGACATGAACTCAAGAGCAGTAAGAGAAAGTCAATAAATAATTCCTAACGTAAAGGAATATAAATAAAAGCGTAGGATATTCAAAATAAGAAATATATATATATATATCTTTTGTTTCTGTGAGAGGATGTGTGAGTTTACGTTTGAAAAATAGTGGCTCACTACTCACGAGTAATAAAACAGCTAACTTTATCCCATTCATTTGTATTCAGTGGGTCCTTGGGTTAGCAAATAGGGTTATATAAGGTGTTTTCCCGGGGAATTTAGGGCCAAGGAGCTTCTCTATTTAACTTATGGTGAACTTTCTCAAATATTCTTCTACCTCAGTATATATTATTTATTTGTTCAGAAGAATTTTCTGTAAAGTTATTAGATAAAAATTAAAAAAAAAAAAAAGGTTTAATTATTGATTACTTTCTCTTACGTACTGCTTGCTGTAAGAAGAAAGTATTGTGATCGTGTCAGATTTTCGATATCGAGTCACAGAAATACATGTTTTAAAGTGCTCCCAGTTCCATAGAATAGTTTTTAACGAATTTCTGGGTTCTGTGTGTGTGTGTTTGTGTGTTTGAACAATATATCGATGAAACAAAATATAAATAGCAAGACGCCCAAACTTGATGTTTCATGTTGAAAATATCAGAATCTATTGGGGAACAATTTTCCAAAAAGTTGAACTTTACTGATGTATTTTTAAAGTTTTTGTTTCAATTTTTTCGAAAAAAATTCCTCACACTCAATCGAGTATTCCTTCTTTTTTTTCGATCTGTTACTTTTGAAACTTTTTTTTCCTACCCGAAAATGTTTAGTGAAAATGATTTCCCTGTAAAAAAATTTTTCTTTATAACTGGTAGAATTGCAGAAAAGAGAAAATCGTGTGAACATTTTTTAGAATCGAGATAATTTGAAATTCTACTTGAGGGCAAGTAAAAATATAATAAATAAATAGATTGAGTAAAGGGATTTAATATTAGAAAACATTAAGTTAAATGATGATTAACTTTATTAGCCAAAAGCAGTATTTATTGTGAAGTGCTTAGTGAAGTACAGTCCATTATGTGATCTGACCAAGTAATTACTGCAGTAATCATTATCGCATCCTTCTCCTTAAAAGGATTATCGATATATATATGTATATATACCGATATATCGATATATATATATACACACACACATAGATATATATCGATATGTATATACCGATATATCGATATGTGTATACCGATATGTATATACCGATTTATCGATATATATATATCGATATATATGTATATATATACACCTATACCTTTAGTTAATTATATTGAAAGATGTATTTCGCTATAATTATTTTCCTTCGATTTATACTTCATTTTTCATCATTTTGTTTATTTATTTTAAGTTATAACTTTTTACTTATGTCTTACAACAACAAAGAGGGATTATTGTGTAGTGAAAGAAGCAAATGGAAAAGTAGAAATAATTTTGGAAAATATGTTAGTGATTTTAACTTAAAATAAAGTGTATTTTAGAGCTGTGAAGTGAACTTGGAATCTGTTAAGGGACTATTAAACTGAGGTCAACGATATCCAAGACAAAAGGGCAGGTAAAAAGAGACCACTAAAGACAGGTAACGCACTCCTTTCTAATACCCCCTCCAGGCATAGAGTATTGCTAGAACAGTCGTATTCAGGCAGTTCAACGAGCAACATTCCTCTCACAACAGTTAGTGTGCCAAGAAGTGTTAAGTTTAACATTTGTGATTAAAATCAATCTAGCTACAGAATAGAATAATTTAAAACTCTAAAGTGCAAGAGTTTTTGTATATTTATAAATTATTTGATTATTACAATTAACAAAATATTTGATTATTATAATTAACAAAATATTTGATTATTATAATTGCTATTTTATAAAGAATAATTTGACTATAATAAATTGAAATGACTAGTATGAGTGTATAAGTGTGTATTTGTTTGTGTACATGTGTTTGTATACAAAGTATACAGTTAAAAAGTGTACATTTAAAGAAAATGTTTTGGGGGAACCATTTTGCAGAAAATTGATGTAAACAAGGAGAGAAAACATTCAGTAAAGTTGCATTTCCGGTTGATGGACTTTTTGCCCGAAACCTTCAATGGCATCAAAATAGAATGTCAAGTTTTATGCTTTCTGTGATTTTTAATTTTTTTTTTTTTTTGCGTTTCGACCAATAGCTAAAAATCCTTCTTCTTTACGTTTTGGTTTTTCAGTGGAGTTCAATATATTATTGTATTTCCGGTGAAAACTCAATTAACCAAAGATTTGATACGAGAGAAGGAGAAATTAATATTTATTATAAACAATATGTTTTGGAAAAGTCTACGTTAAGGTGTTTTTAGAGGATTCTAAACAGCCTCAAAAAACAAAAAATCTGATGTGAAACTCTCACACGACTTTCTTTTACTGCAATTTACATAGTTCTAATTGACCAACATTTTGTTGCTTACAATTTACATGAGTAGGAGAATCTATACTTTATAAAACCTCCTTTTTTTTTTTGTATTCCTTAAATGAACTTTCTCGCAAACAAAGTTTCAACAAAAGTGACAGGTCTCTGAATTCATAGTTAAGTGTAACAAATTTAATGAAAACCATCGGACTTTTTATAGAGAAAATCTTAGAAAACTGAAAAGAAATTTTCAGTAAAGACGCATTTCCGGTCAACCGGTTTTTTTACAATTTGAATGGTTGGCAACATATTTCATTCTAATTAATATTATATAGATGATAGAATTGTAAACTAACAATTTAGCGGAATGCGGGGCGCCATTTCAAAATCTCCCTTACATGAATTTTTCCAGAACTAAAAAATATAGATAGCTCTTTTTGTATGTGTAGTTGATACAGTCTAAAGTAAATCGTGGAATGTTTTCAAAAAAATCGCAAAAACTGAAACATTTATTTAGTAACGTGATACTTACTTCCTGTTGAGAAATTTTAACACAACTTCCTGTCAGATCCCATGGTCATTGCCAAACTGATCTTTCGTTTGCTCACATATACACACACAACCGGAGACCATTTTCTATAATCACTTTTCCTGATTCACTGGCCCTCAAAACGTATATTTCCTGTGAAAACTCTTTACTTTCCTTTTACGTCGGCAGAGGAAGTAAAAAGTATTTTATAATTTAATACGGTAATTTTAACAACAAACTTTTTTTTTGTGTTTAGAACAAAAAAAGAAAGTACATATTACATTATGGTCTGTTTTAAATGCAAATGTAATTACGTTTCTTGATTAATTCTCTGCCTACATTCTCCTGTTCTGTACTCTCCTGTGTCAAAGTTTTTACTTCCTCTCTTACTCTAGAATTTCACTTTACTATATTATGTTATTGTCCGTATAACAATATTGTGTTCAATTTGTATTTAAAAATAAAAAATAGTTTCCATTATTGTTATCTTTATCAGTTGTACCACAAGGTCGCTGATTTTGTTGATAAGTGAAAAAAACAATCAGATGAGAAAAAACACAGCTTTCTCTTACTGCAATTTACGTAGTGATTACTGACATATTGCCAGAGTGGAAATTTTTATGCGAAATTTTTAGTCTTCACTATCATATAGCTGAAGAAGTGAATCTCTGCTGAAGGATAAGGAAGTGGCATTTTAGAGTGTAAAACGTGACATCAACAGAACATACAAAGACAATCTGCTTGAAAAGTTTATAAGAAAATCTGGTGTAAAACATTCACACCCTTATTAAAATTTACATAGTTACTGTTGTTACATAGTTATTACTGTTGTTACATAGTTATTACTGTTGTTACATAGTTATTACTGTTGTTACATAGTTACTGTTGTTACATAATTATTACTGTTGTTACATAGTTACTGTTGTTACATAGTTATTACTGTTGTTACATAGTTATTACTGTTGTTACATAGTTATTACTGTTGTTACTTAGTTATTACTTACAAATTTTCTTCAAACATATAATTCATATTAGATGTTTTAGTCGCCTTCAGTTTACATGAATGGGAGAATCTAAACTTTATACCACAACTTTTTGAGTAAAGTATAATCTCCCCTCCCTCTTAAATGATTTTTCCGGTATACGTTTCAAACAAAAGTGATGGGTCTCTGTATAAATAGTAAAGCATAATTTGTCGGTTATGTCGAGTTAAGACGCGCTTAAAGTCGCATTTCCAGGTCAAGCTATTTTTTTCAAACTCGGAATTTTTGGCGACATATTTAATTCCATGGATTGATTATTACATGGATGATAGAATTATTTAATAAACTACAAGAACATAAGAGATATTTTCCGTGATAGCCTGTTTCTTTTTGTGGTCATCGACTGATTTCGGCGATCGCCCGATGTTTTGTTAAAACTGTACGATAACACAGGCTTGCACAGAGCAAATTCAGTATACATTCCGCGAGAAAATCTTCGGAGCCGTTTGCAAGATAACTGTTAAAAATTCTGTAAAGACTCTTCAAAAATTTGATCAATACTTCGTGAAAGGATCCGTTAGTGGTAACCCAAACAAATAAATAATAAATTCCTCTTTAATTTGAGATTAATTTTGCGAGTCAACATTGCCAGTCAGAATCATTTTTAGGCCAATGTACTTTTACCTAAATATATACTGTTACCGTATAACGGGAAAAGATTAATATAATTACAAGGTAAGAAGAACAAACTGTCCCAACTTAAATATAAACTTATATTTACACATTTTGTAAGTTAAATCTAACTTTGTATGTATGGAGAATGAAAATCGATAATTGGATACAAATAATATTGTTAGAACTAGACATCCAATAAGTTTAGACTATAAACTATCGATGAAGTAACAGTTGTTATAGCTTTGTAAATTATGGGTTTAATATGCAATGATATCGTAATTGAATTCGTACCCATTCTAAACATAATAATATTATCAATATACAATGATCATGATTTTCATAAATATCTATGGAGATATACTATTTACTTTCTCTTACAGTTATAAGAAGTATTTTTGTGATGGTGTGAGATTTTCGATATTGGATATTGAAACGGAAATAATATCGATATGTAAAACATATTTTTAGCGATTGGTTTGTGTGTTGTGTGTGTCTGTGTGTGTGTGTGTATGTGTTTAAGTTCATGTTTGCGTGGAAGATCCATTTTACTGATTGAATTTTTTAAAGTCTTTGTCAAGTTGGGCGTTACGCACTGCTCCTAACTAACATAATCAGGATAATTTTTGGTTCCGTTCCACTGCTATAAGTGTTCAGAGCAACTAAATAATCAAGTAAGAATTCCATTCTTTAAAAAAAAAAGTGTGAATTATGGTGAGAGAAAGTAATGTGAGTATTTAACACTATTATAATGGAACCAATAGCCAGTAAATTCGCCACAGTAAAGCTGTTCCATTAGCAACCGCATCAAGGCAGCACTGCCGCACTCCAAGCGCGCTTCAACTACGTATTGCACCCTCTGCCACGCCCACAACAGTGTATTGGTGAATTGGATTCAACCATGACGACCTATCTCTCATGGCTGTCGCTAGCTGTAAGAGAAAGCGAATATAGGTTGGCCAACTGAGGGATTTAGGGAGAGTCATCACATCAACTTTAAAGAGTACGAGTGAGTCTGCAAATCATCCATTGAAGGAGTTACCAGCTTTATTTTAAAAGAGTATGAAGACAGTTCCTGTAACAAACTTCAACCATGAAAGGTTCACTGGCTCACCATTATTAGATGCTAAATATACAAATTGTGTTTAAGCGCAAGTAGTCAGTTAGTGCGTTCATCATTCTCATTTAACATCATTTCTTGCCACCATTACATACCATCAGGATAAAGATATTGAAATAAGAAAATGTGGTATAGTAGTTGGATTAGGTGGTAGATCAGAAAATATTTTTATACTATGTGGATGGTAAAAAGAAAACGTGTGGTCTAACGGGGTAGTGCTGCAGTTCTAGTAGGCAAGAGGAGTAACTATAAGTGTAATGGGCGTGTCTGCTTTTTGGCCAAGAAAGTAAAGTAGTATATGTATATATACATTGCGGCTGCAGGCTTCAACAACACTCCACACATATCCACAAACGCTTCCCGGTCTAGAGAGTGTATAGTGGAGATCTTAGTGTCATAGACAGCGTGAGAAGAGAGCGCCACTGATGCGCGCACATTACGTGAACTGCGGGAGTAACTACTCTCTCGCCCTTCCTCCCACTGGTTTACTCTTAGGGAAGTAATGTTGCCCCTTACTTCACACACACAAACCATAATCTTTGGGATCACTATAACAGTAAAGGGAGGGATTTACTTAAATAAACCACTGGCACACTCTATTTTAACAATTCTTATTGTTATTTTACTTGCTCTATTATCAACAATAAGCACTCTAATCTTATTATCTCTTAAATTATATTTTTTATACGTTCGACATTCGTTTTACTGTTTCTAATATTTTCATATAATAGTAATCACTTTTTTATAATAACCTCAAAATGATATTCCTTAAACTTGATGGCTGATCTATTATTTTTATGTAAAATAAAATCAAAAAATGGAAAAGATGATTAAGATGTACTGGGAAATTAGGTTAAATCCATCTGTAAGATTAGGTTAAATCCATGATTCCATTTCATGTTTTATTAATCCCGCAAGGGAGCATTCTCGGTCCTCTTCTCTACACTATATACACTGCTGACATCCCCACTTCCCCTCATTCACTGCTCTCTACTTTTGCAGATGACACTGCAATCCTCTCCCCGCATAATGATCCCGTATTCGCATTTAAACTCACTGGAAACCTGGTGCAAAAAATAGCGAATAAAAATTAACGAGACAAAATGCCAATACACTACTTTTACATTAAGACGGACTACATTGCCCCCTCTATATTTTAATGGTATTTCTCTTCCCACTGCTGACTATGTACGCTACTTAGGGTTATACATCGACAAACGGCTCACCTGGAACCCCCATACACGACTAAAAAGACAAGACCTCAACAGACGATTTAAACTATTATCACTACTACTCGGCAGACGATCTAAACTATCTCTACAATATAAAAGACTGATTTACCTGGTATTACTCAAACCTATGTGGACATATGTTATTGAACTATGGGGTTCAACCAAAAATTCCAATTCCCGCCGAATCCAGTCATTCCAATCCAAAATTGTCAATGCCCTCTTCTATGTATCAATCTCACACTACATCAAGACCTCAATATTCCTTACATAAACGAAGTTGCTAAAACCAAATACAAAAAGTTCCATCTATCCCTCTCTGCTCACCCTAATCCTTTCGTACGCCAGCTAAGTTCCTCTACCCTTCCAGATAATCCTCCCAGACGATTGAAACGCCGCTGGCCTCGAGACTTTCTAATGAATAACTAAGTAAAGCCATATGTTTTTTTTCTTCTTATGGAGTCTCATCGCTGGGTAAGTTCTCCATACAAGTGACTCTGGTGATTTGTACCTTTCCGCACATTTACTATTGTATTTATAAACCGATGTATATTACAAATAAATGAGAAAAAAAAATGTTTTATTAAGAAGCGCTAGCTAGTGTCAGTATTGTCAAATACTTAAAATATGCAATTCTCCAACTTACATTTATGTTGTTATGGCAACAAAATGTTTAGTAAAACTTTTAAGTTTGAAGAAAAGATTTCACATTAAACTGTTGAAACTATGTTGTGAAAAAGTCACTCAAATTTCTCTTACCTCTGTTAGTACAATTATATAGGAAATGACAAATTCTCTCTAAACTCCAACTTTACGCATTTCTCCTAATATAGAGGTGGTGGGTAGGAGAAATGCAATCAACCAATCTTGGTAGGTATACAAGTGATCATATTATAGTCCAGTTGAGCGCTTCATAACATTGAACCAACTGCATAATATATAACATTTGAAATTTAACAGCAAAAGTTACGTACAACCAACCAAAATCCATTTTTTTTTGATAATTAAAATAAAAGTGATACTATTTGGTGCAGTATATTTGATGCAGTCAGCAGACCCAAGTTTAATGGAAAAATGTTACAGCAGATTTCGGAAAAATAAAAAAAAAAGATCTCAAAAACCTATTCTGTTGAACCTTCACTTCCGGTTGACCGATTTTCTTCAAATTTGGAATTCTAGCAATGGTTCTAATGAATATCAGTATTATATAAGTGGTAGAACCATATATTGTATTGGCGTGGTACTTTATAGGGAAGCTTAACGTTAGTTACTGTTCCCCAAAAACCCAACAAAAATTCAATTTTCCCGGGAAAATGTTTCAAACAAAAGCTCAAACAAAAGTTGATACTCATTAAAAGTGATAGATATTCATGTGTGTAAATAGTATCTATAGTGAAAGTGATGTACCTAAACGCAATACCTGTGTACTCAATTTCGAAAATTTGATACGATTGCAATTTTTCCTCTTTACTACGGAGTAAGAAGAGGAAAGTACTTTGTATGTCAGCAACTTCATGTCACCATGCCTTGACAATTATCATCATTATATCATATTTCAATAAGGTTTAAACATATTTTAATTATTAAATAGATTGGGAAAAATTTTAATAGGTGGTTGATCCGTAATGCAGAAAAATAATAAGATTTTAAATGTGATTGCATGGTCACTTTTTCTTTAATTCTGACCAGTTTCAGTTTTTCCTCCATCCTGTCAGTCGCCTCTCATCAAGTTCGGGAACTGATGATCCTGATTGTATAACAATTTTAAAATTTAAAACATAGTTAAAAATCATCCTCACTCTACTCTCTTTGTTGATTCATTATTTTGTCAGTACCTGAGCTGTAAATTCTTGAAGGCAACTTAAATATAATCATTAAAAGTTCGGAGTTTGAAGGAAATTTGAATTAAGAGAATTACAGTGAGAGAATTACAGTGAGAGAACTACAGTGAGAGAAGGTCTTGTCACTTCCGATTTTTTTTTTTTTTTATAGTAAATGAAAAACTTCTTTATGTAATTTTAAAAAGAAATTTACATTTATGTCATTTTCTCACAGGAAATTGTAGGCAGGTTTTCTATAATAGCAAGTCTTTTTTAGTAGTTTTTTTTTAAATATCGAATGGTAAATAAAAAAATATTTTGATAATAGAATAAAAATAGACAGAAAAAGTGCAATGAAAGTACTTCCAGGATGTAAAACTACTTTCTACCGAATACGGAAACAGGAAAGGTATTATTAGAATATGTGAAATAGCTAAAGAGCAAGCAAATAAAAAAACAGCTTATTTCCTTTGCAAAGTAACTGCTTCGTGAAGTTTTCAAGTCAAGGATGTTGTACAGTAAATATAAACAAAACGAAAACAAGGATTGTGTTCCTCCAATAAACCTGGAGGCTAGACAAATAGAGAAAGGGGTAAATAGAAAACTGGAATTATATAAATGAATTTTAACATTAATCTCTCTGTTTATGGGCTTCAAGTAAAGGGGTATATTAAACTGAACTACAAAATACGTCCATTTCACGGCATTATTGTGTTACAAACGACAAGTGATACTGCAGCAAATTACATTGTCCGCATAGGAAAATCTACTTTTAATTTTTTACTCTTATGAATGTAATAATTATTAGATTTAGCTGCCATTTTTCCTATCCGGTTTTTGCATAATTTCACCATAAATAAGTAGCGAAAAGGTGGGTGGTCTGCATTTTTTCTCTATCGGCGAAAAAATAAAACAATACACTAAAAATATGTGTTCGAAAAGATAAAGTTTAAAAATCGTTTTAATCAACAAAAATTATAATTCGAATAATACATTTATAATAAACAATTCCGAGGCCAAGTTAATGAAAGTCGTGTGAGTGTTTCACACCAGATTTAAAAAAAAAATACTATCCAATTTCCAAAATGAAAAACTGATAGAAAAAAGTTAGTAAGGAGTCGCACTTTATTCGGTTATCGGATTTTGACCGAACTATATTCCAGTTGTGATTGTTCCTTTTTGACATATTTTGTTCAAATATAAAAAATACATTTGTAGATTATGCGCGAAAAGTATTTTCATCAATAACCTGGAGTATTTCGTATTTCCAGTGATAACACTTTTTCAGAAAATTGCCTTAACAATGCTATTTGTTCCTTAATGTTAAATTTAAATAAAATTGCTCTTTTTTTGATTTCCACATGTTAAGTTGCAGGATTTATAATTATATTTTTTATTGACTTTAGTTTAAAATCAAACACATATGCTGGGCCAAGTGATGATGGATGATTTATTCTCTTGCTTTGTTTAGATAGTCAATCATCATGCAAACCCATCAGTTGGAGTCATTAGTAATACATTTCTCCCTCAACCTTTTTTTTTTTGAAACCTTCAGCAGCGTTTTTTCATTAAACATTGGTTTCATTATTATTATCAATCAGAATTATAACTTCAATAAGAAAAAAAGAGCTGATACGAAACACTCATATGATTTGCTCTTACAATTCATGCATTAATACAATTTTATTAAGAAATTGTCTTTAAAATTGCAACGTAACAATGTTTAGATTGGCTGGCCATAAATATGGTTGTGGGGATTTGTATACTTGAGCGGTCTTATGTGGAGTGCTGTATGTCATAACCAAGAAAGCTTGTGGAAGTTTACTTACTGACAAACCTCCAACACCCCTCTAAAATCAATGTTTTCAGATCAATGTTTCAAATAAAACTAATAAGTTTCCCTCTAGGCAGCAAGCATTCCAAGTTTAAAGAAAACCTTCGTAACCGTTTTCCAAAAATCTCTAATTCTGTAAAATCACACTTCCGGTTAATTGATTTTCTTCACATTTGGAATTCTATCTATGCTTCTACTATATATTAATATGATATAGGTAGTAAAATCATATATTTTACCGAAGTGGTACTTTAGGGGAATGCATAACGCTACTGTTCCCCCAGAAACCCCCAAAAATTCAGTTTTCCAAGGTAAATGTTTCAAATAAAAGTGTTTGGTATTTATATGTGTTGACAGTATACGAATTTGAAGAAAACACATTTGGAACCGTTTTTGAGAAAAATCGAAAAACTAGAAAGACCATTCAGTAAAGTCACACTTCCGGTCGATGAATATTGTCCGAAATCTCAGTGTCCGATGCGGTGGTAATAAGTTTGAACTTCCTGCGACTTTTTATTTTTTAACAAAAACACACACACACACACACACACATACATACATACATACTTTAGAATACTAGTTTTTGCGACTTTTTATTTTTTATATATTCTGCTAAGGACACACACACACACACACACATATATATATATATATATATATATATATATACATACAGACGATTCGCCAAAAACAATATTTTTTTGTCTTTAGGGAACATGTATTTCCGGTATAAACTCAATTTCAAAAATCCGCATGATCGCAACACTTCCTCTTAGTAGGATTAAGAGAAAGTAAAAATTTTGTTTTGTTGCTATTTCTCCTATATAATCTACAGATATAATTAAATGCATTGCTGAAATTCAAGGATTTGAAGAAAATCAGTTTCAGCGAAAGTTCCACATTACTGAATTGTTTTCTGAGATTATCTAAAAAAAATTCTCGAAAAAGGCTGGAAAGATTGGCATGCTAATAGTCTAATCCTATTTCTTTAATTTGAAACACTTTTCCTGGTACAAATGATTTCCTAGACGGGTTCTGGGTGACTCTGAAGTTGATTTTAAAATGTCAATATAAATTATGCTGAGTGGACTGATCGAAGCGCCATCCTGGTGCCTGCTACGATGCATTAGTAAAGTTCTCCCCACTAATGTGTAAGTTTTGTACGTCAAGCCAACGATTTTTAACGAGCTGTTAAAAATGAATGCGAAGATAACTTGTCAATTAAAAATATAATAATTGGTGTAAAAGAAAGTTGTGTAAGTATTTTACAGCTGGCTTTTTTTTCTTTTTCTTTTTTTATAGTTCATGTTATAGTTTAACAAATCTAGTCGAGATCCAGACAACCGGAAGTAAGAATGATTACGATTTAAAAAATAAATCCAGAAACAGGATGAGTGATTGAAGTGAAATGCAGGAACTGCATGCCTTAAGTAACAGTATTAAATCAATATATGAACCTGTTTCAATGGTAAAACTTCAACCGGTTTCCAAGTTGCCAAGTACTTGGCGCCACACTGCCTTCACATTTAATAGCTGGTAAATTATCAGAGTGTTTTATTGTTAGTATTTTTGTAATAGTTGCTTAAATTCTTGTAATTAATGTTTTTCTAAATTATTATTATTATTATTATAATTATAATTGGCCCACAAAAATAGAACCTATAAATTAAAAAAAAAGTTTTGAAATATGCAATTTATCTTTATACTGTTTCAGATTTTGAAATAGTATTTGCTTTATAAGGAAAATCTTGTACACAACACTCACGCCACATTTTTTTCAGTATCTCAGAGTTCTGATGTAATTTTTACTTTCTCTTACCTACTCCTGGTATGAGAAAATATTGGGATCGTTCCAGATTTTTTGCTAAATTGACTTTTACACTGGAAATACATGTTTTGAAGTACCATGAAAACGAAAATGCTAAACAAATGTTTTTAGCGAATGGTCTGAATGTCCATTAACAGGATATCTCAAAAAGGAGAAGTCACAGGAACTTCAAACTTAGTATTCCGTTTAAGTACTACTTCATCAGAGATGAATATTTCGGAAGTGCAGTCAGTCAACTTTACTCGGTTTCGATTTTTCCAAATTTTGATACACTTAGCTCAAAGATTTGTCATCACTGATAAATGATATACTCACCATTCATAGGCCTACTTTTATGCCCTACTAACCTCCCCACCACTTTGATCCATCCAAATGTTTTTACTAATTTCTCATTTTTAAGCAAATTTGTCAATTATTATTTTGTAATCATTGCAACGAGAGAAATTTGTGCGAGTTTGTTTCATACATCAGATTTTTCCCACCAACTTCCGCATAGAAATAGTATGGAAACTAAGTTTTATAGTGAACCCATCCTTTTTTCTGCACATTACAAAGAGAATGTTTTATTGGCTTTACTGCAGATGGATCGCGCGGAAGTTTATCACGTAGAACAAATCTGCTAAAAATAGGAATCTGTTTGGTAGAACTTTATTATGGATTGTTTACTTTCTCTTCCTTTTATAAGAGGAGGATTTATAACGATAATGGCACCTTTTTTTTAAGTTGGAAGTATTCACAGGAAATACATGTTTTATAGTCACTTGAGTAAGAAAAAAATATTAGCGAATGGTCTGGTACCGAATTTTTTAGTCGCAATTTTCTCAAAAACGGCTACAAAGATTTTCTTTAAACTTCAATTTTTTGAAGTATTCTGGAGGGTCAGTAAAGTTAAGCTTTCCTCTCAAATACCATCTCAGTACAGTATATATTTTTCACCACCTATATAATATTCCTAGTTGTTGTGGTTGGTTCCGCAGAGCTGTAAAGCATCAGAGATATTTTCCGGGACAGCCTGCTTCTTTTTGTGGTCATCGACCGTTTAGGGCGTTCCCCATCATCAGGATGTTTTGTTAAAACTGTGCAATACACTGTTTTTAGAAGTGTTTTGTTAGGAACAAGGGGGACTAGGTTAGGAGAGGGTTGTGGTAAGGTTACATGTCGGTTTTCCACTTTTAATAGACGTTTTATTTATTGTTCCTTTTAAAAATGGAAACATCAAACAAGTGGAGTTATGTAACTTAAAGTACGTTTTTGGAAGAAATTTACATTGATAATTAATTACCTATACTATCTTATTATTTTCCATAACTTTTATTTGATTATAGGAGCAATATTTAATCACGAAAGCACACTGTTGTTGACTGCTGTGAGCAGTGCTGATAGAATTTCAAATTTGAAGACAATTGGTTAACCGGAAGTGCTACTTTATAGAATAGGTCCTTCAGAGTTTTCTCGAAAACGAACAGATTTTCTTTAAGGGCGGAATGAATGTTAACTGTCACTTTTCAGGAGAAATTATTTTATCGGTAAGGGGGTTCTGAGAGATTCGTCAGTTAGGTTTAAATTTTAACAATCTTTAGTAGTTGAGACATAGAATGCGCTGCCCTAACCACCTTTTTTGTGTGGCACGCCCAATTATTCACTTCAAGTTTAAGAAAATTTGTCAGGAGTGTTTCACCACAGATATTTTTTTTCCAATGAATAAATCTGAAAAGTATTTTTTAGTTGTTTTTTTCAAACTTGGATTAATTAATTAAAATTAATTAATCCCAATGAGAGAGATTAAAATAAGAAAAAAATTATTCCTCCTAATGAGCCTAAACAAATTACTTCCATAATTAAACTGATTTTTTTGCCCCTCTTGTTTACTTTTTATTGTCGTAATTATGATGAAACTTTTAGAAAGTTGTGTGGGATTTACTTTGATCTATTAAAAGAGCCTTAGGTTAAATATTATACCTTAATGGTATAAAAGTAAACTACTTATTCTATACTATTTCAAGCTTTCAATTTCTTTTGATCTCACCAACTTTTCATTAATTTTTCCCAATTTTCTGGTTTGTTTAACTTTATAAAGAAAAAACAAAAAAAATAACCACAAGACAGTTTATTATCTTTCTACTCACTTCAAATGAACAATAAAAAAGTTTATTAACAAAAAAAAATGTTGTATAGTACTTTATTTCTGTATCTGTTGTATTAGTCATAGTCAATTTCCATGTATTTTTTTTATTTGATCCTGTTTAATAAATAAATCAAATCTTGTATGACAATTAACCTATTTTGCGACATAATCCCCGCAATACATTTAAACACGTCCTGTCTCCCACGTTCCTACTAGGTTTTTTTTTTATACGGAAGTAAACAGTTCTTCAACTCGGTGAGCAGTTCTTCAACTTGGTGAGTGCAAAAAGTTACACTTGTTGGTTGTGAAACTTAATGCAGCGTAATGACTCTTTGTGGATCACAAAACAGAATCCCGTTGGTGCATGCTCCAGGCGGTATAAGGTGGGTGAGATTTCGAGCGTTGACATTGATTTAGAATCGCTGTAGTGACTTCTGCAAAAACTTTTCAGTGTCGCAGGGACATCTTTCTCCTGTTCACTAATACCTATTCTTGAATTACGAACATTTGTGCAAATCAATCAAATGATGAATTTGTCAAACATTTTGATCGTCCCGCATGTTGCAAAATCAGGCTCTACGTCATTTGTTCGGCCACTTATCAACAACCTACTTGTAAGAAGTTTGCACGATTCATACAACTTATACATAACCACAAATCGCATCACCGAACGTAGTACTTGAGCTTTCTAGAGGCTTGCCGTCTTTAATGAATATCTAATCGATTTCATTGAATCGATGATCAAGTAGCTGTTTTAAACTGACGACAGGGGTGCCAACATACAATAGTGAAAGTATTGTTATTCTTGTATATTGAATAGTGAAAGTATTGTTATTCCCCGTATATTGGTCCGTACAAAAAGATTTCTGTTGAATTATCAGAAACAAAAGGAAATCGAGATAGGGTGACATTGAATAACTTTGAATAAAGAGATATTGAGATAGAGAGAGAGAGTGAGATAGTTTCATACAGAGATTGAGAGATAGAAAGAATGGCAGATACATAAATAGAGAGATAGAGAGGTAGGTCCATAGAGAGATAGTTCAAAATTAATATAATTAAAAAAAAAACAATTATAATAGTTTCGTATTGGCAATAATAAATGTACTTTTGCACCACTGTTACTTTCTTTTATTTTTAATAATATTCACTTCTTGTATTGTTCTTTTTTATATCACCAGACACTAATTAACACACACTCGCAGATTATAACTTTAAATAAAAACGAAATTAGAGGTTTTTGTTTTATTTTAAATTCAATTGAATTCCCGTTGTAATGTAACTGGTGGTGTGATGATGGTATTGTAGTAGTGGTAGTGTGTAGCACGAGCGTTTTAGTGAAAAGGGCTTATAAGTTTGTAATTTTAAAAGAGAATGAAGTCTAGTAATAATAAGGAAGTCACACTGTTTTTCAAACGATATATTCTCTAAGAGAAATTATGTTAACAACAATATTCTTATAATTTAATTGGAATAAATTCTTTAAACTTGATACTGGCTCTGATGTTTTCACTTTGGTAGCTAGAACGAGTCTGTCTTAAAATATCTCTTCTGTTTGTTTCAATTCCTCCCCTGTGAGAAGAAGGGGTAGTACAGTACAATGCCATAATTGTTCTTGAACCGTACGAGTAACAGGACTTTATACCTGGCTGGTCCTTTGCAACATATTTTGATAATTTAGATTTATTTAAAATTTAATATTATTTCAAGTTTCTTGCATCCATCACATTATCCCCCCTCCCGGAGAAATTTTTCGGCACGAAAAATTTGGGAGGTATTCTAGAGTTGTAGAGGCTTGAAGTTATCGAGAGGCGTGTGTGTAACCTCTGCAAGGTGGCCATGTGTTGTAGGGTGCAGTCATCTTCTTCTGGAGCAAACGCTGCTTGAAGGTGTGAGCGTTGCTGTGGTGTTTGAATGTCTTCTACTCGAGCGAACGCTGCGTGAGTGGGTGAGCGTTGCTGTGGTGGTAGGCTGATAGGCGAACACTGCTTGGCGAGTGAGAGTGTTGCTGATGAAGAAGTGACTGGCAATGGTAGACAATATAGGCTTCTGAGTGATGGTGATGGATGTAATTTCTTGAGTACTTGAAATGACTCTATATGCATATATGTGTTTTTGTTAATATGAATCTATATAAACGAAAATGCATATGTTTTTCTTGAAGTGTTTCTATATAAACGAAAATTGCTTAAATAATTCAAAATAATTATAGATACATTACAGAAAAATTTATAGTAATAAATAAGTTTAGTAAGTAGTAAAATTTAAATGAACAAGTTAAATAAAATACATATATAGCACCACGAAATCTATTTATTAGTGTGGTGATAAAAATACATTAAAACAAAACAAAACAAAAAATGAAGGGAAGGTATTGAATAAGGTTTTTAGAAGAGAGCTAATTAGTAAGATAAGGTGTTAAGATTTTAGTTAAAGATTTGTTTGTTTTTTATGTGATTAAGTATGTTTTCAATTTCCATTTGGAAATATTGTGTTGTTGATCCCTTTCCATTTGGAAATGTTGGGTCGTGAGTCAATTTCCCTTTGGAAATTTGTGGTGTTATTTTATTTCCTTTTAGAAATGTCGTGTAAGTTTATTTCCCTTTGGAAATTTGTGCAGTTTGTGAGTATTCCATTTGGAATAAGTCCAGTTGGCGTCCTTTTCTTGTCCATCTTGAAGTAATATTTGTATGTCTAATTTATTAATTGCTGCATGTGCAGGCATATTTGTGTATATTTTTGTTATTTTCCTTTGGAAATACGTGCAGTTAGTTGGTGTTCATCTTGTGGAAAGAAATTGTTAACCTAGTTGTACATCGACAACTATTGCATTTGCAAACAGATATATATAATTTTCAGTTTGTGTAGTCTTATTTACTATGATCGTAGGTTATAATTGTGATCGTTCTCAGTGTGTGGTTGGGGTAATATTAGTATACGTAGCGAATTCATCGATTCATTATTAGTTTAAATGTTTGTTTGATTTAGTTTAGTTTTTTGTGGGTTTGTAGGAGGATTATAGGATTATGAGGAATCCGAAGTTTAGTATCATTTCCTTTTGTAGAATGTTTGATCTGAAACTAATTCTTTTAAAAACAAAATTAATTTATATATATATAAATACATGGCTAACATGCTATTTTCATGCAACATTCATAGACATGCAATTCATGCATACATTCATAGACATGCAATTCATGCATACACATGCAATGATGTAGCTGTGAAGAAGTTTGATTCTGGAAAGAGAAATTTAAAATTAAATAATGTTAAATTAAAATATTGCTGAACACTTAATTTTATAGAAATTCTTATAGTTAAAATTCTTAATTAAGACATATTATTCTATTGAAGTAAATATTAAGTTATTAAGGTAAGTAGCTACTTTGTGGGGTATGCATGCATATTTGGGCCGTCGTAATCCAAGAGCTGTTCAGCTATGCTGTGCTTTCTAGGTACCTTGAACATACATTAAGAAAAGAAAACAATGAAATATTAGAAAAATGTAGATTAATAAATCAAAAGATCGACAAATATATAAAAAATAAGGTAATGCAGTTTTCTTTTAAAGCGACCTGAAAAAAATTAGATACATATGAATATCTAAATAAACATCAAAACATCAAACTATATAGGCATTATGCTTTAGACATTAAATCTGCAAAAAAAAATATATACAATTATTAATATTAGGTATATAATTATATTATTAGGTATATCATAATGAAAAATTTATACTAAATCAATGTCAATTATTTAAGAATTTCTCAATTTCTGCATTGAATCGTCGTCGCTGGAACAGAAAAAAAAATGTGTTAACTAAGCAGCAATAAGTTTACTGTTCATTTTGGATTCTGCAAATAAAATAAATTTTAAATTATTGTAAGTAATATACATTTTAGTTCTTAAGACTAGTTAATTGATTACATGCATTTTTTTTTTTTTTTTTAAATATGGTAAATAAGTTTATTAATTATGTGGCAATTAATTATATGATATTAATTAAATATATACATGTGGTGTATTTTGTGGAGTTGAGAATAGGTTGAGAAGTGTGTCATGTAGAATGAGAATGATTTCTAGTGTTTTATGTTTTACGTCTGTCTCGAAGTACCATAGGATGTTTATTTTGGGATTGTGGCATTTTCCTTATGTATGCCTTTTTAATTTTACTGAGGTGTACTACTTTTTTACCGTCTTCCATACGTAAGCGTACAGTATGGTTGGGGTATAATTTGTCTATTTTGTAAGGTCCAGAAAATTTATGACCAAGTTTGCCCTGAGGTTTGAAAATTTTGAGGTAAACATTGTCGTTAACCTGAAATTGATGTTTAGATACATTCCGATTATAATATTTGGCTCTAGTAACTTTTGCCTTTTCATTATTTTCCTTAGCTGAAGCGCTTACCTCTTTAATTTTATTGTACAATGTCCTTGTGTGGATATTAAAATTATCGAGGTCACGGGATGGGAAGTTTACTAGCCAAGGAAATTTGAACTTACTCCCAAATATGAGTTCATGAGGAGCCTGTCGAGGTATTTGGGCTTGAATTGTGTGCAGCTTTTATAAGTGGTAGATATCTGTGCCACTGGTTTTGTGAGTAGTGGGAGATACTACGAGCTATCGTTTTATGGATACGTTCCAATTTGCCATTGGAAGCAGGGTGGTAGGGAGTAGTGTTAACTTTTCGGATTTTCAATAGGGTGCAGATCTGAAGTATTATGGTAGAAGTGAAATTGGTACCTAAATCTGTTAGTAGGTACTTGGGTGTGCCATAACGGGTAAAAATTTCATTTACAAGTATCCGCGCAATATTCTCAGCCTTTTGATTTGTCATGGGAAACATCTCGAGAAAGCGAGAATATTGGCAGATAATGGTAAGGATGTATTTGTATTCCTCACCTGTGTCTGGATTAGTGGAACCTTCCATGGGGCCTACTACATCTATAGATAAAGCCTGAAATACGTTCGTTGGCTCTTGAAAATCACCCAAGGGAGGTTTGTGTGGAATATGCGACTTACTAGTAGCGCAACTATGACATGTTTGTACATAGTTTTGCACATCAGTAGAAATATTTGGCCAAGTGAAGAACATTTTTATTCTGTCATATGTCTTATGAATACCATAGTGTCCCGAGAGAGGATTGTCATGAAATAATCTCATGATGGTATCACGCATAGAGTTAGGCACTAGCGTGCAATTGTCAACAGTATGCACT